>CM057763.1:633208-1008208 GCA_030064425.1 Trapa bicornis | reverse complement strand
AGTAGAGCTCTTTATATAGGGAGCTCGGGGATTGGTTGGTCTGTCCGTTCATCCATCGGTCGACCATTAACTCTCTGATTTAAAGCATTATTGAAGGGATTTATTCGCTATCAGAGTTATGGCAGCTGTTTCGGCCATTCTCTTTCTGTTCAACGGTTGAAGACAACATTGTGCGCGCGCGTGCGAGATTTGCACATGCAGAATGCCACATGATGCTCTATAATTGGCTAACTTTGCTGACATGACGTCTTACTCAGCTTTCGAGTCAACTATTGACTCATTGACTGGATACGTGGCGACTTCCCATTGGTCACTTTGTCCTTCATGGCATTTGATCGAATTTGACCGTTGGTTGACTATGACACATGGTGCCTTCTGATTGGTTAATTTAAATTTGTTAGTTTTCCAACCTGACACACTGTGCCTTTTCCACGTGCCAGCCTCTGATTGGTCAACTATTCTCCAAAATCCTAGTCGTTTGCTGACATGGCACTTTTCCACGTCTCAATTCCTCATTGGTCAGCTCTACCAACGAGGTTTCTCCTAATTTGACCGCTGACAAAGTACATGTGTCGCTCCCTCATTAGTCAGTCTTTGGTGATATGGATTTTCTCCATCTGACCATTGACCGAGTACACATGTCATGCTTTGATTGGTCAACATTTTCAGATGCTGACCGAATGGCTGATTGGGCATGATTTGCCATGTGTCGCACACTAACTAGGTGTTGACTAGGTAGGTGGTCTGTTGATCGGCTAGATCGTTGACTGGTTCGATTGGACTAGGTTCGGTGAAACAAAATTAAAAATCAGTCGGTTTAGGCCCAATTTGACCGATTTTCTAAAAATTAAATATTTCTAAATTCATTTTCTACATAATGATGACTTCAATTTCCAAAATTGATATTTTTAAGTCATCTTGGCTTCTCTTTGCCAAATTCCAGTTCACTTCGAACTTCGATTTTCTCTTAAAATTTTTCAGTTTTCTTACTATGAGAGAACGAGGTTTACAAAAAGATTGTTGAACAATTTTAGCACAAGAACAAGCTTCACACAGAGGTAAATGAGAGTCATGTTTCACTAATAAGTGGTTCGATAAAACACGACACATAACTAAAAAGGTGGGGTGCCCAAGACATTGGTGCCACACTGAGCTACTAATAGAGGTACTAAGATATGCAAAGGGTGTAGTAGGAGGACATCCCAAACACAAGTAGTAAAGTCCTACTCTACGATTCCCTTGGAGTAGCACCTGATGTGTTTGAAGATCCTCAACATAAAAAGAAGAGGAATAAAATTTAAATTAACAGGAGTTGTCTTGTGTAAATTGTGAAATAGATAAGAGGTTCAGAGAAATTTTAGGCATAAAATAAACATTATTAAGTAGTAAACAATGAGTGGAATTAGAAATATAAGTGAAACCAAAGAAAATGATGGGAAGATGTGTTCCATCTCCAATTAGTAGGTGATTGGGGAATGATTGATTATCCTGAATAGACAATTGGGACAAATCATTAGTGTATGATTAGTAGCACAAGAATCAATATACCAGTCCAGTTGATAATCATTGTCACTCCCGGATATAGTGTAAGCTTGTGGATTTTGAAAGGTGCTCTATTTTGGATATGTGGGTGCAATATTGTAAACTCCGCTCCTTGGAGTTGAGGAAAATCAAGAAAAGAACCGATCTTACTTAGTAAGAAAATCGAACCGGTTCATAAGCTCATTATTGGAGAACGGGCAAGTTAGAGAAATTTTAACACCCAAGTGACTCAAAAGGATTCATAAACCCAGGAAAAGAACCTTAGGACAAAATGAGAGAGAAAAAAAATTGGACCGGTTCGAGTGAACCGGATCCAAACCGGGTAGAACCGATTTATGAACCGAGCCGGTTTATGAGCCGGAACCCATAGAGAGAGGACAAATCGGGAAATATAGGGACCCTAAGTGACCTAAGGAGTCATTAAAGTCATGAAAAAGGACTTTAGGATGAATTGTAGATGAAAACCAAATTGGTTTAGGTGAAACTGATCCGAACTAGATTAAACCGATTTGGATCAGTTTAAACCACCATTGAATCGGATTCTAAATTCATTTTTCTATTTGGCTTAAAGAATTCAAATTTGAGATTTGAGGCCACCATTTGATAGAAAATGAATTTGAATGAATTTAGAAATTTTTAGATTTGAAAAATTCGGTCGAATGGGGGGTGAACCGGCCGGTTTAAGCTTTGAACCTAGTTCGGACCGGTTCGGTCTGATTCGGAACAGTGTCGTCTTCTTCCTTTAGATGACAGCACTGTTCACTCATTGAAAAATTGAAGCAGCACCGGTGAAGAAGAAATGTCCCCATTCAATACATTTCAGGCCATCAATGTCTATCATAAAGGTGGCAAACGGACGGCCGACAAGTCCCCGAGCTCCCTATATAAAGAGGTCCTCTCCATTCATCCTCTCCACACTTGGAAAGCTCACCCTCTCTCAGCAGCTTAGTTTTCCGGTGAAGCTCGAACTAGAGCTCCGATATAGGGTCATTTTTTAGCCAAAGAAGGCAAGGTCAGGTCCCTTAGAACCGAGGAGAAGTCAACTACGCGGTGGTGACATCCATTCGTTCCGAGTCATCGAAGAAGTGTCGCCATGATGGATTAGTAAAGTAGCTCCGGTGGACTGAAGATGCCTTGTTTCAACCGAGCTGAAATCAGCCAATTTGAGCCTCCCTCGAGCCAAACCAAGCTCTCCCAACACTTCCTCAGCCCTCCCATAGTCGAATTAGGACCGAAAGGTAAGCAAATTCGGCTCCCCTCTGTAATTTCCGACCGGTGTTAGAGAGAGAGTTGGCAGAATTTCAATGATAGAATTCTAATCCAATTCTACATCAATTTATGTCATTCTTGATCCTAGGAGAAATTTCAGGAGGAGAGCTACATGCCCAGATAGAAAGCTCAGACCGTCGCGCCCTCACCGGTGAGCAATCGAAGCTTTCTCTCTCTACAGTCTGTTTTCCAACGAAGCTCCGTTTGAGCTGATTCTGACATTAAAACATACAATTTAAAGTTCTATGGAATTGTATGAACATGTAGAACCTCAATTTCAACAATTAGAAGTGTTTGATCGGTCAATTTGATTAAATCAAATTTTGATGTGTTAAGGAGTTGAAATTGGGAGAAAATTGGGGAATTTCAAAATTCAAAGGACAAAAATGCAATTTTATAAAATTGAGGGTAAATTGGGCATGATAAGAATATTATAGGGCCAATTAAGGAATTTTAGAATTTTGGGGGTAAAACTTACCATTTTTGTAAAGGAAGGGCAAAATGGTAATTTTGGAAAAGTTAGGGGACCAAATTGGGAATTTGGAAAACTTGAACCCCTTTTTATGAAATTGAGATACCAAGAAGAATTTTAAAAGTTTCGGGACTCAACTTTAGGAAAAACTAGCATTTTTGGATTAAAGTTAAAGAAAAATAACTTTAGGGACTTAAATGCAAATAAAGGAAAAGTTAGTTTTTCTCATTTATTTGGAACGAATGAGAGCTATTAGGCCAAAGAATAATTAAAAACTATGTTCATTTTGTGTATGAAAATGAGACATCGGGAACACTAGCTAAAGTTAAGCTTGCTAGGGACGGAAACCGACTAAGTGGAATTTCACTGCACGATCGGGTGAGTGGGATTTTATATCATACCCGGTTAGGAATGATAAGTACCTCGAAATGAAAATCCACTATTTAATGGTATTTTAAACATCACAACTTAGATAAGTGATATGAAAATAACGCGGAAAAACTACTTACCGGTTGTAAGTAGATCATACCCGGTTGGTATGATGAAACTTTCTCGAAGGAAGTGGAAAACCCGTTCATCGGTTATGAGCGGAGATGTCCTCATACTGGTTGGTATAATGGACATTTGAAAACATATTTTTGTCGGAAGTGCTCTCCTTTGACTGCGTGCCAATGCTTAAACGATTTGGGAGACCTTCTTGACAAGAGCTCGAATAGCTCTTATAGGTCGGGGGCCTCAGTTTTGAAACTTGGGGGCTAATATGCCTGATTTTGAAAATCTCGAACAGTGGGCCACAGGCTAGTGGGCATGAGCAGGAGCTTGCAAACAAACATGAGATATGTGCCATAAGACTTTAATAAATGAATTGTTTAGCCATGGTACAAAGATAGGACCAACATACTCAGTCAACTAGCGGTAGTGCGACATGACAGGTCGATAGACCAATCAAGACAAACAGCTGCAGGTTGAGTTGAGGGTCAAGGTCGTTGGACCGGTGACACCACATATTATAAGGCATGGTGTAAAAATACTGATTGTGCATGCACTGTGATTACGGGACCTTCAAGACGCCCAAGATGTGCAGTGATGTGTCCTAAGGGCCCTAGACGACCTAGTGGATATAAGGGCAGTTCGTCGAACTAGTTGATCATGCAAAATTTGGAGTAGCATCAAGCGCATGAGACCGGGGTGGGGACAGGATGAGGTCTCTGTCCTCATACGGACACGGAGAATCATTACAGGATTGAGGGTCGGATTTCGCGAACATCCACTTATTCTCAGGGTAGAAGTGGACGTGCTTTTATTTAGGTGGCCGGTAAAGTCGCTTTGACGCCACAAGTGGGTTCAGTGGATGGGCTGGCCTGCGATTGTGTATTTTTTACCTTCATGATGAAGGATGTGTGTTGGGTGATGACACACTGTGATTAATAAGAAATGGCTATAAAAACAAAGATTTGAAATGAAAGGATTTTTTTAAGAAAATAAGGAGTCTGACACACTCCAATACAAATCCTTTTCCTAAAAGTTAAATTTCAAAAACCCATTCACTGAGTTGTAGAACTCACCCCCTCCTTTCTATCCCTTTTTCAGGAAAAGAAAAAATAACTGGAATAAGACCAAGTCTTACCCTCTATCAGGTATGCTTGATTTTCCTTAAACTTACATTTTATTTGATATATGTCTTTCCAGGGAACAAGGTTGAAAATACGCCTAGCTCATCGAGAAACCTTTTAAATCGAGAGAGCAGCGGGTTGCTCACGGGGATCCAACCAAACTAGGTTGGGGTGTGACAAATATGATCACTATAATCGCATAATTGACAAGTCTGGCATGTAGGAAAATTGGGTTGAAATTTGGATGTCATGAAGAGCCATTGTGAATGGGGTCGAAAGTCTCCTATTCTGGGAAGCCCATATCGAAGGTTGTTTGGGTGAGGCCAAAAAAATGACCCATGGCCTGTCATTGAGAGGCCTGAAGAGAAACCTCTAGAACACCTTTGACAAGATAGAGAACTATTGGAGTGACCAAAATGGTGCGGTTTAGATTTTCTGCCATAGCTGCCTCCAAATGTGCATCCTTGATGATCGAAAGATTTGGACGAAAATCTAGCAAGGCTAGGGTTGCGACTGATTGTCCTAGTGGAGCGTCCAAGTAGTGGAGGAAGGAGGCCCTTATGATGGTGAGAAAGTGCTGCAACGGGGGGACTTGAACTTTGTATGCCTTCAATGAGACAGATAGTGGCGCATCAGGTGTTGGCGACCCGTAAAAGAACGTTTGATGGGCTTCATGAGCAATAAGAAAAGATTTAACAAAATATACTGTCATGGTGTCCATGGTGGCTAATAATCCGAGTGTAAGTTATTCTTAATCGTGGCCTAGTCCTCCAAGTATCTTATTTTTTATTTCTCTATCAGTTTTAGGGTGTCCGATTTGGGCAAAGCTAGTGGTCAAGATACTGATAGATGATAAGTAGGTAGACATAGGAAGATCAACTTTATTCAAATCACTTCATTTCTAGTCCAAGATGTCTTATTGCACTTGAACCTGTGAGCTAAACAGGGTATCGAGCTGCTGTTAGGCTTCAGTTGCCGTGTAAACTTCGATTGCTTGAAAATTTACTTACCTATGTTGTAAAAAAGACTAGTATAGCAATAAGATAGAACTTGTCATGAATATCCCATGTTTCAAATTCTAGGTTTGGTATCTTGATTTGATCATCATTATTTGTTTTTTTGAATGATGAAGTGGGAGGTGCGAGTAAGGAGTTATCTGCAATATACTTGGAGAAGATGGCTCATGTTATTTTTTCAAAGGTAAAAGTTGGTGATATCAAGTTTGATTGATAATTTTGGTAGGGAGTAAAAAAGAGTGATCGTGAATAATGAACTCATTGTTGCCTTCTTGTTTACATAGGAGAAAGTTGAGAAAGATGTGATGATTCTCCATAGAAGAGAAATACTAGGTATTGAAAGGGTAATTAGAACGGAAAAATGTTGTGAAACTAATATAATGTGGAAAAAAAGAATAAAAGAAGATATATTGCACCAATAGTATACTTAAATTTTTTAAACAGTTTTATTAAATAATAATATTTATATATATATATAGTATATTAAATGGTAAATTAAATAGAACAAATGAACACAATTGACCGTTGTAATTTTATCAATTAATAGTAATAGTTATTTAATGAGAGATGATGTAGGAATTAGTCTTTTTTGTCATAGAGGTGATTTAATTAATTGTTGGCACTAGTTGTTCGCGAGGAGGGGATTGTATCAATTGTTGACAATAGTTATTGCATGAGAGGTGATATTATTGATTTAGTGTATGAATCTTTCACACATGAGATAATATCATAATTTGGTTTAATAGTACATAATTAGCGGAAGGCAAGGAATCCCACTGTCGTTGAGTGCTGACAAAACATCAGAATGATTGTGACAAAACATATTAGAGGGATGGATCAGTTCTCAAATCAATAAATAAATAAATAAATATATATATATATATATATATATATATACACTTAAGAAGAGTGATGAAACTAATGGCCGGCCAGTATTACTGAAGACTGCATAGAGAAGAGAGTTCTCTTTGAGTGTTTTGTTATACTTTTGATTATTTGTACGGTGGATAACTTTAAAAAATGATGGTGAGACGTGCTTGTTGTCGAGTTCAATGGCTATAAATGGAGGGTGTGCGTGGGAAATGTAGCTAGCTAGCTAGCGATTGTTTTTCAACGACCAAACGTTCTTTTCCACTGTGAAGGCGGGCTGATGAATTTGTGCTGCAAAAGGTATTGGTGTGGTCTACATGTCAACTTTATACTTTTTAACTCTCCTCAACTCATAGTGGAATCTCCCCTTAATCATCACTAGCATTAGCTTAGTTTGCAATCCAGAGAAGATGCTCCATCTACCTTTCTCCAAACTTTCCTTCTCGAATTCTAGTTCTTTATATTGCATATATATATATATATATACACGTCCCATCCGTCAAAATAAAGGTAGCATAATAGCAATATATTAATTAAATTAATATTCATTTAAATTTGATAATTATAAAGATATATTTTCTTTTTACAAGTCTAACTTTTGGATGCCTTGTTAGTCCATCAAAAATTAAAAATAAGTAAAAGTTATATTCATTCAAAAAATAATAAGTATGAGTAATACATTTTTTTTATAAAACTATAATATTTTTCTATTTTAATTTATTCACCATCATTATTTCAAAAGTCATAAATTTAACCAATATGACCATTTATTCTTTGTAATATTTATATTTTCGTATTCAATATCAAATATTTAACGCGGATGGACTAGATCCACTCTACAGCTTGCTTTGAGAAATAAACATTAGTGAATTTGATTAAAGTAATAATGGGTACTAGAGTCGTATATGGGAGAATTTTGAATCATTGTAAATCATTCATCGTATCCTCAAATTTCTAGCACCGTGACATTTCCGAGAGTGAATTTTAAATTTTAACTTTCACTCCAAATATTTGCATGCCGTCTAACAACTTACATATATCCTTTCATGGAGAAAACTTGGAATTAAGGGAGAATAATATGTCTGGTGTAGGGTTTTCAAATTGGCGGGTTGGGTTTCGATGACCGGACCCAATTTAAGATTCGGGTCCATGAGTTTGGACCCAGACTCGCACCCGAGGTTTGTGCCTGACATGGACCCGAATCACGTATCAATTTGTTTTTTTTTTTTTTTCGGGTTGGTTCGGTTGGATCATTAGGCTTCGAACTAAAACGTCATTCTTAGACCCCTCGGGTGTATGCGGGCTTGGGTTCCATTAACCCGAGCTCGATTTAGGGTACTACTAATTAAAATCTAACTCCACTTCATTGTATCAAAACAATCAAAACAGTTCGATTGTATCAAAACAATCAAAACAGTTCGATTGTATCAAAACAATTCGATTGTATCAAACTAACTCGATTGTATCAAATCGAATAATTATTAGTTTATTTCATGTTTTGAACAATTTTAATTACATAAATAAGCATAATTCTCAAATTCTAACTATGAGGCAAAGTCATTCAAATGTGCTATTTTAAATTATTGTTAGTTTATTTCGTTCTTCGATTATATGAATTAGTGAAACAAATGTGATTTCCAAATTTTAACCGGAAGGAGCCAGCATCACCTAACAATAGTTAATTTTGTGTTTCTATCGGTTTAAATTACATATACAAGTGTGGTCCCAAAATTCTAATATAAATTAACTAACTAAATTGATTGAACTAATATAATTCAAATAAATCAAACCGATCCAACAATAGTTTATTTTGTATTTCAAACTGTTCTAAATTATTTATATTTTTATTTTTTTAATTTTTTTAGCATGAACTCCATTATTTTATTTACTTTCTCTATTATGTTAGGAAAAATAAATCAAATTATAATAATCAAGCAAATATAAAGTTAATCAACAATATAATAATGGTATTCAAGAATGCAAATACAACTTATAAGGCATAATATGTAATAATAAAGTAACAATATAACAATTATTCAAGTAATAGAACAAGATAAAAATGACACAATTACTTTATTAGTTGAACAATAAATCTAAGTACGTGATTACGATCATGCGCGGTTGTTCTACCTTAAATGTATAAATAAATTTTCAATTAATAAATAATTTGTATACTGGCTAAATATAAAAAGATAATTATAACAAGTATTAAAATTCTAATCATACCTTTAATCTCAACATTTACTAATTGAATACTGAATTAATTATTACGATAATAATTAAACATATCTATATTATAATTCTCTACAAAAAAAATTTAAATAATTAGTATAATATAACATAGTATATAAATGTACATATTAAAAAATAACTTAATAGGCTTCAACAATAGGTAAATTTGTGTGTATATAAACATTTCAACTGTGTCATTTGAAAATTAAGAACACATATCTACAAAACTGCATTTAGAACAAGGTATATGCATTATGAATTTAGGATAATGCCTTTTCACTTAAAATGAGTTTAAATTGAGGTAGGGGTGATGGCTGGAGTTAATTAAATACTTAACCTAATCATAAAGTACCACTTAGGAAAGGTAAATGTGGTAGCCGACACTATAAGATAAAAGCACGGGTGAGTGTAACTCAAATAAAGTCGGTGTACCTACTAGTGCTTGAACAACTGAAGCAATTTCGCGTATCTCTAAACACAGAGGAGGAGACCTTGTGTTTGGTGGCGAATCTAACGGTTCGACCCACCCTAGTGTACTAAAATAAAGGTCAAACAAAAAATGGGTCATAACTTAAAAGAAGTACATGGACAAGATGATGGAGTGCACCTCTAAAGAATATACAATTTTGGACAGGAATCTGAGGTTCACTTCATTATTCTGGCCAAGTTTGTAGAAGTTGCTCGTAATAAAGATTCACATGAGAATGATGTTTCATCCCTAGACCGATGAGCAGTAATAGATTACAATTCAAATGCTAGAGGACATGCTTAGAGCATGCTCCTGAACTTTGGAAAAATGTGGGAAAATTACTTGTAACTCATGTAATTCACATGGCTCCGTATGAATTACTATACGAGAGAATGTGTCGAACTCCATTATATTAGGATGAAGTGGGGAAATGTAAGTTGGAGCGAGTCAAATTGATCGATGATGCAACAGACAAGATCCGGATGATTTGCGATCAGCTAAAAGCGGCTCAAGATTAGCATAAAAGTTATGCCAATAACCGACGTTGAAAGCTAAATTTTGAAGTACGGAATAGAGTATTTTTTAAGGTATCCTTATGGAAGGGGGTCATCAGATTCCAGAATGGGGAAAAGTTGAACCCACACTATATTGGTCCCGACACAATCACCAAAAAAATTGGATCGGTGGCATACAAGCTTCTACTTCTGCCAGAACTTGATCAAATCCACGGTCTCTTCCACACATCATGTAGAGGAAGTACGAACCATATCTCATACATGTGTTGGACTACCCTACTCTAGAGTTGGAAAACCTTGTCCTACCCGATAGAACCTGTGCATATGCTCAACTACCCGAAGAAGAGTCTTTGGTATAAAAAGATTCCAATGGTGAAAGTTCTATGGCGAAATAATCAGGTAGAGAAAGAGACTAGGAATTCGAGGCAAGGATGAGAGAAATATATCTGTGATTTTCGACTCTCCCTTGAACCAAGAATGTAAATAAGAATCATGTAAAGTGAGCTTAATGAAATTAATACAAAAGTTTTGAATATAAAACTCCATAAAATGAGGGGATGGTTATAAGACCTAGAAATTTCAATTCGATAAAAATGTTGAACTGAACCAAAAAGTGAGATCGAAGCAGGAGAATAAGTTAAAACAGGGAGTGAAATTGAACCAAAATAAGGGAAGTGGTCGATAGAGTGGCTATAAGGGGTGAAAAAGGAGCATGAGAAACCTTATGAATATCTCGGAAAACAAAGTAAAGGATTAGAATAAAACTTGGAGATAAACTATTTGAACTGGATTTGAGTTTAAGTGAGTCACAAAACTCCTTTAAGATTTTTTTAGACAAGAATTGTGGTATTTGTTTTTTTAATGATAAAAATTTTTTAGGTTGGAGATCTAGTAGTCGTAAATATGTTTGGGGGCATTTTTCTCGATTTTGGGAGAGAAATTCAATCTAATTAGGATGGATTAACCCAATTAATTTTAAAAATCCTAAAGATCATAATGAGAGTTTTCATTTCAATTATGATTTTTGTTTTGTGAAATTTAATCAACAACTGATTCAATTATTTGCATGCTCTTAAATTCTCCCCATTCTTTGGGATCCAATACTTACATGGATTTTCTTTTCTTTTTTATAATTTCACATTTATTTTAAAATTATATTTTTATCATTTTTATTCCTGTGTGTCTTTAACTTGTGTTTCCCTAAATTTGAATTGATTTAGATCAGCTTTTTAAAAATTTTAATTTTTTTTATAGGTTAATTAATTTTCAATATAATTTGATTTTATCTCCCAATTTGAGTTTCTATTATTAATTAAATTATTGATTTTTATTTTAATTAAATTTAAATTTTACTTTTATAAATTTTTTTATTATAAATAGATCAAAACTTCAATCACATTGGATAAGATTTGATAGATCAAGACTAGGACTGTGGAACAGTATCTAAATGTGTGCATCCTTATATTAAGACATAAATTAAATTTGGTTATGATCTCCAATTATTTGAGTGGATCCGGACTCAATTTGGATTAAGTAAGGTGAATTAAGAACAAATCGACGTGGGATATATAGGAATATGAATTGGATTGATAAATAGTATAAAACGAAAATTAAATAAGATATATCAAATAAATCATAATATAAACTTAACGGTTGTATTTAACAATATTCGAATTAAAATTTGAATAATAACAAATTAATTAGTACTCGAATGGTGAAAAATTAATTAAATTTAAATTTTGAATTATATTGAGTTAAAATACAAATCTATTAAGAGATTTTTATATTTTTTTTAAATATTTTTTTAATATTTTTAACATGTCCTACACTTAAAAAAGAGATTCTTTTAGAACATGTAATTATCCCACAACTCCATATTTGAATTATTTACCATATATCTATTTATAATAATGAATTGTGATATGTTTTATGTATACATAGGGTAGATTATCTTCTCACACGGGTCTCAATTATATACTTATATGAGTAGTCTACAATTGTTGACTTTATATGTCTATTATTATTATTAGCAAAACATACATCTATCCTATAACAGGAGAAAAGAGTTACAAGACAAAATTTGACGCGTGGTCCAACGCTGAGTGCGACTGCGGCAGCCGAAATTATTGTCTGCTTCCTGGTCTCCAAAATCGACCATTAGCCCTCGTTAGTCTGTTCTATCGGCAGGAGAGTACTCAAAGCTACGGTCGTCGAACCAACAAGCCACAGGAAAAGAAACAGTGAGCTCCACTGATTAATTAATATTTATCGTCTCGATCTTATCCTTCATCCATAGATGGGTCCAACCTAGTTTCAATCCACGCCATCCATTCTTCTGTCTGATGGTTGTCCCCTGGGTCTGACAGGGGACCATCCAGCTGGAACCCGAAAGCCTCTGAATAGATTCCAGAATGTGAATTATTCAATAGTCATCTACTGATTTTTTCTTCTTTTTTGGAGAAAATATATGACCTCATTAAGAATGTGCTTGAGGCAACAATGGAGATGAAACTAATTTCCTCTAATTATAATGTTTTGTTCCCCTCTTCTATTTTAAGCAACTCCAAGTTCTCTCACATTGAATATAGTAAGCCTGCATGAACACACATCCTGCTTGTTTTCCTTGCCATTGTTGTATGGATTTCTTCTCTCTACCATCATCATGCTTTCTCTCTCTATATATCTCCAGCCAAAGCAACGGTTGTGATCCCTCAAAGTCAGTGGAAAGTGGAGAAGAGAAACCCTAAAAAAGGGCTTTACGAGGAGATTGGAGAGCCCCTTCCATTTATCTCCGTTGCATGGCACTCACCACCATGTATATATACAATATATATAGGCAAAAATATTTTTGGATTTATGGATCACTTCGACAAGTTATGATTCCTCGGCCTCTCTGGCTGCGGTACAGATCAAAGAAAGTCTCTGTTCATGGGATTTTGTTTCCCTGCATTAATTTCATAATGTAATCGAGATGGTAAATTTAGGGTAAAATCAGGTACAACATCTACATGTATCCGAGTATATACATATGCATGTAAGAAAGAGATAATACTATTGATCCTATACACTTCAAAATGATACGTCCCGTTCATATAACACTTGTATTTCTATTTGATAGGAGTGATATTTTTCGTTTTAAAACCCAGATGGGATTATTTTTTAATATATATATATATATATGAATTTAAAATTATTTTTAATTATATTATACTAAAAATATCCATTGTTAAATATATATTATTGAAAAATCACTTTAAAAATATATAATTGAAGTGTCAAAAATCTTAATGATTTGTTCAACACCAAGTAATAAGAAATTATCTAAAGTTTAGTCAATATTGGATGATCACTTTTAGGTACAATATCAGTCACATTTTCTATGGTTTGGCTGTAATTTCCCTTATATTATAGATAGAGAAGATTAATCTTGAGCTCTTCCAAATGATTTGTTCAACACCAAAAGTTTTAGTTGGGTTGTATTATTAAATGCCATGTATTGGCCATTGTTAAGCATGTGCAAGCCATTATTTTTTAGTCTCCCTCGTGGTGATCTGACGTGCCAGCATTAAATTTTAGGAGGTAATTACACGACATGATCATATTTGAGTTATCTTAGCATAGAAATGGCTGGCCACATTTGCATAGAACAGTGGTCAGCTGAATAGAATGCTTTGAAATGTCAACAACTACTTTGCACAAAAGTGGTCATCTGAATAGAATGCTTTGAAATTTCAACAACTGCTGATCCTCAAATGAAATTTAATGAGATGTAAGAGCATGAGAGCCATTAGCCCAAGTACATAGAACATTTACATCAGTGTATAGGTCTGTAGACTCTGTTTGTTTGCTCAGTGGAATATAAGGATCCTCATTATCACAGCAAGATTCTGAGGCGAAACCCTAAAAATGGAAGAGATGAGGGAAGAACAGTACAAAGGAGAGAAGACGGAGAATCCAACTAAGCTACCTCACTACATTCTACAATAAGCATTTGCATCCACTTTGGCATATGAGACATACATGCAATTCCAAAGCTATAAATCTCTCTTTTGAATTAAGCCCTTGTTGTTTAGTATGATAGCCTATACAGTCGGTGTCATGGGGGAGATGAAGTAAATAAGAAAGAATATCTATCCCAAGAGGGTCTGTCCTGTCCCCACACACTGCACATCCACTCATTGTTCGGCCCAAAATGACTCACGAGCAAATCCAAGTGTATGCCTTTCCAAGTAAAAGTATATCCAAATTCATTAATATAGACCAATGTTGGCATCATAGAACAACAACTCTTACGTGAATACTAATTTATTACTTGTTCTTAACCAACAATGAGTGATTACCATTTTTGGATGAATTAATGTAGATTAGAAGTATAAATACATGAATACTCCAAAGTATTACCTCACCTAATATCTACCGGTCCATCCAGGAGGCAATGGACACGTGTTGCAGCCTGATTGGGCATGCAAAAAGTTTCTTGTCTTGGTGCGGACCTATATCATTGCACTTCCCCTCATCCTCATCCCCTCCTTCATCAAACCCTAATCATTTCCTGTCAGAGAGAAGAACGAAGAAGGCAAGAAGGAAGAAGCGAAAGCCAACATACCCTCCTCCATATAAGATTCCGAGACGACGCCAAGAGACGGGGAGAAACGGGTCCAAAGGTACAGAAACAGGCAAATTTAGATATAGCATATATTCACAGAGAGTGAGAGAGAGAGGGGGGTAAGGAGGGAGGGAGAAAGAGGATATGAGGTTTCTATCATCTACATCGGGCTCCGTGAACAAGACCCCCTGCTGCAGCAAAGTGGGGATTAAGAGAGGGCCATGGACACCCGAGGAAGACGAGGTCCTATCGAATTACGTGAAGAGAGAGGGGGAAGGGAGGTGGCGGACTCTCCCCAAACGGGCGGGTCTGCAGCGGTGCGGGAAGAGCTGCCGCCTCCGCTGGATGAACTACCTACGCCCGTCCGTCAAGAGAGGCCACATAGCCCCCGATGAGGAAGATCTCATCCTCCGCCTTCACCGGCTTCTTGGAAACAGGTACACATACCATGTACTCCGATCAGTACTATTCCAGAACCAGGTTCTAAACCCACAATCAAGTAATCATCCCGGAGCATAAAACAGATGTCATGTTGACAATAGAAGGGCAAGATATATACATACCATACAGAAAAAAAAAACACAATTGATCATGTAGCAATTACTAGTTCGTCTATATAAAATTATGTCTAGGGCAAGTTATTTAATTGCCTCCGCATGAAGCATGTGTTTCTGAGAGTCATTTTGTGTATGTTGTTGATCCATTATTTAGGTGGTCGTTGATTGCCGGAAGGATCCCGGGGCGAACGGACAATGAGATCAAGAACTATTGGAATACCCATCTGAGCAAAAAGCTCATCAGCCAGGGGATAGATCCGAGGAATCACAAGCCATTAAACCCTAGCCCCGCGGCTTCCCCAATCGGTGCAGTCAACAATAACATTAACTTTGTGGCGGTACCAGCCCAGCCACCACCACTACCACCTCATCCGAACGCCTTAACCCTAGAGAAGGCCAGCGCAAATCAATACCAACCTATCTCTATCGTTCAAGATGTCAGAAGTGCCATGGACGATGGAAACCAGCCACCGCTAAGCCTTCCTGTCGTGGCTGGAAATGGCAACTGGCCGCAGAGCTCCAACCCGATGGTGATGGGTTATCAGGTCAATGCTACCAGCCAAGACAACAATGCCGGGCAAAGCTATCTGGTCGATAACTTCAACAACGAGGATACACTCTCTTCGTTTTTGGCTACCCTTATGAATGATAACTTTCCAAGTCCATATCCACGGTGGTCAGGGGGCGCTGCCAACGTCCCCTTGGCCTCCACAATTTCCCCCACAGTCGATTTCAACAGCCAAGGAGCCATATGGGATGCTGATCTAATGAAATCTGCGTTGGAGACTCTCTAGGCGACCATCAACCCAATTACATCAATGACAATATAGGCCACTTATGCTAGATGCTGAAGATATGCTTCTACATTTGCATTCAATGATAAGTTTGCACGTGTATTGTAAGTATAGACATAAAACAAGGGCACATATGACTACCCTTTCAGCTATTTTTCTTGTATAAGCTAGCTAGCTTGTAGTGTCTCAATTCTCCCGTGGATTAATTGTCCTCTAATGGCCGAATAAATGTTGTATTTCAACTAATTTTAGTTTGTATCCAAGTGTAATATTTACCTCCTATTGAAAATAAGTGTAATATATTTACATATACCTTGTGATGTTGCAAAAAGAAATGTATACCTTTTATTTCCCATACAACTTATATATTAAGTCACTGGCTAACACCACATTTCACATTAGGGAGAAATACATTATTAATAGTATATCTTTGGATTTTTTACACTAGAATTATATATATATATATATATATATATTTTAATTGTTTTTTCAGTTTTATATAATTTAATTTGATATATTTAACTTGAAATATACAATAATTAACTAATGGAAGAAACTTTTGAAGTTCTTTTAGCATTTTGCCTTTGTATTTATGTTAAATCAAGTGTTTAAATTACCATTTGTATTGTGCAAAAAAAAATTACCATTAATGGTAATGCCCAAATCTTAGGCAGCATGTAGCTTCTCAGCTTATATGGTGTGTTTAATTATTTTTTTATCAATAAAATACTATTTTATTAATCTATCAAATTTATTATAATATTAGTATAATAAAAATATAAAAATAAAATAATTTTTTAATTATTAATAATGGATCTAAATTATCAAGTATAACCGTATTCAAATCATTTAACACTCAAATATTACTTTAAAAATATGTTAATATTTATACAAAAGAATTGTTTAATCATTTTAATTAGTGTTAATTAACATTCTAAAAACCAGTACGGAAGAAACGTACAAACCCTGCATTCACCCGAGGCTTAAATCACTCTAAACAGGGCAAAAGTGGAAAGTGAGTGTGCTTTATGTGGATATAATATCCATACATGTCTTCAAGTGCAAATATTCAGTTAATGGAAGATCATTGAAAATGTGTTGGGGCTGAAAATTCCCATTTACACAGTTGGTTTGGAATTTTTGGAGTTTCTTTCTTCATTTTTTTGTTACTGAATTTTTTTCACTTTAAAGTTGAATTGTCAAAATGTTTTCTATTTAATTATTAATATTCATAAATAATATTAAGTTATAAATAAATCGTTACACTAATATTTACTTAAAATTCACCATTTATAAGTAATAAATTTTTTTATAATATTTATTTAGTTTAGTTAATTTGATATTAATTCTTTTAACACGGCCCTACCATTCCTGTTACATTTGTTTAATATGAAAATATATAAAATAGTGAAATGATTTAATATATATATATAATATATTTTTATTTTAATAAATAATTTATTAATTCTCTTAACAAAACTCTCTAATATTTTTTTCATTTTTATAATTCAAAGCTGTGAAAGAAGATGTGAAATCTTTATGATTCAACAAACCATTGTTGCCAGCAAAAAAAAAACAAACCATTGGATTTTGCCATTTCATTAATAAAGTAAGAAAATGGACGGTTATCAAAACAAAACAAAAGTCGACAAAGATCGGTCATAGTCATACTTCTCGGTGATATATTGACATTGAATATGAGACATAAAAAGACAATGGCATGTAAGTCAATATTTGAATTGTGTACCTTGATTGTATTATTATAGGTTCGGTATATCTTCACGTAATAACAATGCTAAGTGCACTAGCCATCCTACTTGGGTTACCAAAGTCGTTTCTTGGAAATTTCCCATATATTTATCATCTCTAACTTTACAAAATTCACAGCCTAAATGGGTCTATGTCCATTTTTGGATACCACTAATGATATCCCAAAAAACGTTCAAGAATTTATATGATACAATAACAATATATATAAGGTTGTGTTCAAGAATTTCATGTTGATTATGCAAATTAAGATGGTATATGGTTTTTGGTCAATTTATACTAAAGTATATACTATCTATATAAAATTGATTGAGTTTGTCCACACTCCACACCCCTAATCCATCTTGTTCAACATTTAGTTTTTTTTTAATATGTAATTGGAAAAACACAGCTATGCATGTTTCTAGATGGGCAAAACATTCTCTATAGAATGATATATATACATATATATATATAATATGGTTGTCAATCGCATAACATTCTAGTCAGTCATATTTATTATATCTTGTTGTGTATAATAGAGGATATATGGTACCAAATTTGTATTTATTTGTAAACTACTAATATATAATTGCAATAGTTGTTAAGATACTTATAATTTGCATTTGACGTATACTCAATCACTTTAGTCAGTAGTTTGGTTTTAATAACAGATTACATATATGATAAACTACTTATATTTGGTTAACACCCACATAAAAAATGAGAGAAATATAAGGTACAAGTAATCTCATGATGCATACTGATGCATGCGTGTTTGAGGGTACGGCTTTGTGTACGGTAGACCGTTGAAAATGGAAGTCTGCGCAACGAGAAGACCGTCTCATACCAAGGGAGACAACACGTGGTTTATATATATATACACATAGATATATTGCCAATTACACAGACCCACTTAGATGTTGGTTTCCAAAGTAGTCTATCCAGATAATTCGACAAAGTCATGTTTCAGTCAGTCATCCAATCCTGCGAATATAAATAATTTATGCTTGAAAGGATTTCTACCCATATTAATAGACCAATCCTATTCAACCAGCTGGATGATGTAGAATCCGGGTGGATCAAGATTTCAACCAATTGATTTATATACACTAAAATTTTAACCTAATAATTTAATTTTTATATAAATATTTTATCTAATATAGTTCGAGTATAATTTTTTTGTTTATTAATGGTCAATTCAAATATGATTTATAAAAAAACTTACCCCTTACTAAAATTTTATTTGTATTTTAAATAAGTAATGAAAAATTTGTGTATGATCTCAATTATAAGTGAAATTTTTATTTGTAAATTGACCCAAATATAAGTTTTGTATTTCAATTAACAGCAAAAAAGAGTCTGTACTTATTTTTTGTAAAGAATGATTTCCAAATAGCCTCACGAGCAACAATTTACTTTTAAGTTTTTTTAGATTACTAAATAATTAGAAAAATAAAAGTAATTTTAGTTATAAATTATTAAAGCTATCTAATTTATATTTGAGAGTTGAAATATATCAACAAGAATCGCTTTCCAGCTGTGACGTTTCTTGCCAGTTCCATTACAATTTATTGAGTTTATGCATGATAAAATGAGTTTTCTCCATTAACACACTCTAATCTGAACTGTATAAAGTGGAAGAGTATTAAATATTATTACTAATGACATTTCACAAAAAAAAATAGAAAAAGGCTTTTTGGGGCAGCTAAATTTCACACTTATATAACGTTTTATATTATAATATTATATTTTAAATAAATAATAAAATATATTGCATTACAATTCTAGTATTTTTTTAGTTTCATGTTAAAATAAATTTTTAAATAAAATTATATTTAGGTATTAAATTGGAATGTCCACTATCATCCATATTACTGATGTTAATGATGAAAACAATCCACCACTAGAATTCCAACAAATATTTAAAAAACTAAAATAATAATTTAGTTTTATAATGAAATGTATTTTACTTTGGTTATCTTATTTACTAAATTATACTTTTTACTAACATGTCAAATATATTGTACTTTCACTAATAATATATCACTTTCTCATATAAATACAAATTATATTAAAAAAATTATATTTTGTGAAATTTGTAATATTTTATTTAACTTAAATTATATATATTAAAACCAAATAAAATTATATATAATTAATATTTTATTTATTTAATTTAAAATAATAAATTAAATATATTATATAAACAATCTCTTATTATATATACTAATATAATTTTTTGTGGTAAATTATATAATTTTAATATTATAAAATTTTCAAATTTAATTTATTTATTTGTATAATATCATAATTTATATACAAATATTTTATTTAACTTAAAATGGTATATAATTATTATTAAAAGCTTAATACATATAATTTTTTATTTTTTTATTAAATATAAATTATATAATTTTCTATCAAAATTTTATTATTATAAAAAATGATAGATTTGTTAATATAATATATTTAATTTATTATTTTAAATTAAGTAAACAAAATATTAATTATATATAATTTTTACTTACAATTTTATTAAGTAAAAGTATATATATATTTAATTTGTATTTATTTTAAATATATATAATTTAATTTAAATAAAAGATTACAAATTTAATAGTGAAAATTGTTAGATTATTAATGAAAGTTAATTAAAAAGTTAAGTATATATATTATAGTAGAGTTGTTATAATATTAGTATTTTAAATAATAAATCTAGGTTGAATTTTTAACATTTTTTTACCCTCAATACTAAACCCTTTAAAAGTTAGTAAAAAATATATGTGAGCTTCTAATATAGTCATTAATCTATACAACTAGAGGTATTTGTCCAAATTCACATAGTTTAAATGGCATATTCAAATGGTTGAATTAATTTGTTAGATAATAATAAAGTATCATTATGAAGTTAACATGTGACTTTTTAGGGAAAAATGAGAGTGTTCATTCTATATATTATTATCTATAGTTTGTGATACATTGTTTATTACATATGGTTAGAAAAAGTACAATAGGGTGATTGGTTATAAGATAATGTAAAATATGGCAATTAGAGACTAAATAGATACTTTTTTAGGAAAATATGGAAAGGGTTATTGCAATATCACTAACCTACCAAGTGAATTGATAGCACCCATTAACATCTATAAATTAAAGTCTTCCTTATATGTAAGAGATTAAGTTAGATAGAAGTTTTATATAGACGTAGATCATCTTAGAAAACTCTAAAACCCATTGTAGATCAACTAACATGAACCAAATGGATATACAAGTGGCATATCCACACATTCGGCATAATTGTACAATAATTTAATAAATTTTAGTTGAGTTTAGTGAACATACAAGTAACCTATTGTGCAAATATAATATCACACATATACTATAATTATAAAGGAGTTGTTTTATTAATGTATACAATTAATTTAGTCATTTAATTATTTTAGATATCAAAAAATGGATACAAATATAACTAAATTATTAATAAATTTTAAAATATTAGTTGAAACAATAGAGAGGACATATGGGTTTAATTAATTTTTTTTCCAAAATTTCCTTTTTAGTATTTTTTATAATTTTTTTCTATATATTGGATTAATAGGGAAAATAATAAAATTTTAAAGAGAATGTGATTTGAAAAATATTTAATTTTATAAATTATATTACAAAAGTTGGAATAGAGTATTTTATCTCGATAAATTTCATTTATATTATTATGAAATGAACACTTACCATAAGTAATTATGACATGTTAATTGTGTGACACTAAAATGAGTATTCATTAAAGTGAAATCACATTCATTGCTATCTTATTATAATTAAGGCAATATATTTTTTAAATCACATTCTAATTTCACTAATTTCTATCAAATTATATATTCTAATCTCACTCCCCCATACACATCCTTAAAATATTAAATATTGTGGCAACATTTATAATAAATATTTTATAAATGTATAATAAGCCTTGACGTCTCATAAAACTTGTTCCTTTTTTACTTAAATAAATCTCTAAGATTGGTATAATGTGTCAAATAATGATTATATTATAAATTTAATTTGATATATTACATATATACTTATGAACTAATACGAATGCGACATGTAAAATAAGTTAAAAGATCTATTTGAATTTGAAATCAATATAAGATATGGTAAATTATATATATAATTATAATATTGTATAAATATAGTTTTTTGGTGAGTTAATCCTACTTTTTATCTTTAGTTTAGTTGTTATACTTGTACTACTATTAGTCCCCATGGTCAATGGGGTGATGAGTATTGATATTTGATAGTAAATTTGGTAGGAAAGAATGATTGGGATGGAGAGAATAGTGTTATTTGGATGTTAATGGGATCAATAGGAGGTGATGAGTATTGATATTAGATAGTAAATTTGGTAGGAAAGAATGATTTTTTTTGCTCAACACGAAAGAATGATTGAGATGGAGAGAAGAGTGTTATTTGGATGCTAATGGGCTGAAAAGGATAGGAAGTCCACTTGTGAGAAGCACGTTGTTGTTGTTGTGGGTGTAAAGAAAGCTAAAAAATATTGGATATGAGTAATTGAGCCCAATGTAGATGAAGTCCGTGAATTTTTAAATGGCTGCAGGTCTAAAATGGAGTTGAGAGGTGCAATAGTCATAAGGAGCTTTCATGCAAGAGAGAGAAACTCATTTTTGTGCAAGAGAGAAACCCATTTTTCATGCAGGGAGAGGGATACTTAAAGATCCCAAGATGGTAGATTGGAAGGTAGAGAATCAATTAAGAGCTAGAGAGATAGGTGAAAGGGACGAGGAAGTAGGAGATATGGTCGGAGAAGGATCAGATATGAAGGAGGTCACTCCTAATATCAACTCCTTGCTATGGAAGAAGAAGGATCAATACTAGCTTTACTTGTCGCCAACATTGTTGTGGAGATAGAGCTGTGGGAGTGGTGGATGATGCAGATGAACCTGTAGAGGCAGAAGGCAACAAGGGATGCAGGGAAGAAGAGAGTATTCATTTGAGCGGTCGTTGCGGGATCCAGCCCAGAGTCAGATCAGAGGAAAGCTGCCCAGATGTGTGGGTACAATTCAAATCTGATGGGGAAAGGGTCGTCCATTCGGATCTGAGGGGAGAAGGAAAGAACAACAACATGCAGGAGGCCCAAGGGAAATTGTTGTGGGTGATGAGTATTGAGATTAGATAGTAATTATCATTTGAAAGAGTCACAATAGGCTGGAGAGAAGTCCACTAAGCCCAATACTCAATACTCATCACCCACAAAGGTCATTTTGTAGGCTAATGGGCTGAAAAGGAGAAGTCCACTTATGGGAAGCTGGTTGTTGTGTATGTGAAGAAACCTAGGCGGTTGGTTGTTGTGGAACTAAGCCCAATGAAAAATAACACTTCAATGTGCAATCGCTAATGCAAGCAAGAGAGAGTCATTTTTGTGCAGAAGGGAAACCATTATTCAAGCAAGAGAGAGACCCTTTTTCAAGAGGGAGAGGGCTACTTAAAGATCTCGAGAGAGTAGATTGGAAGCCAGAGAATCAATGCAAGATCTGAATAGAGAATGACAGGATATGAAGTGGAAAGAGAGACTTGAGCTTCTCCTTGAAGGATTCCATGTTGCAAATGAATTTATAGAGGCATATGGATAATTTTTAGTGAATTTATTCCGTATTTTATTTTATTGAATGATAGAGTATATTTATTGAGATAATTAATCCCACATTTACTAGAAAAGTTTGATAATATTTAAATTAAATCAATTATATTTCACAATAATTATCAGTTCAAATCAATTAAGTGGAAGTATAATAATGTATCATGATTCCCCATGCCCCTTAGTGCCTCCTACTATATATATATATATATATATATATGCACATCTACCATTCTCAAGTGATCAAAGGTGGGCAATAGCTACAACATACTAGCAATGCTTCCCTTTCACTGAAGTTCAGATGGAGCTACTCGTCAGTATGCACCGCCGACGCACTGTCTGCACTCAACAAGTCGATCACTCCGTTGGTCACTCGGAACCGTTGGCCCATGAGACCAACCTTCCGGTCTAGCTCTCTAGGCCCGACTAATTACGTGCTGACGACACATTTTCTAGCTATAGTACGCATACCAAATTTGTAATAACACTGGTTTCAACAGGCGGATCGGTTCTCCCTCTGGCTCAATTTAAAGTTCTTAACCAAGCATGCTACAGATTTCAACGTCAAATTCAGAGGGCACTAACCTGGAAATATTGCAGAACTGATGGAACGTCCGGGCCACTCGTTTCCTCGTGCCTAGGAGCGGCAATAGGCAATTGTCAAGATAGAACGAGCATGGAACTTGAGGAAGGGTGGGACTGTTATTGGAGGAGACCCAGAAAGCTAGAGGAGGAGGAGGGGGAAGGTGAAACGATGAAAGGCATGCAATTTGATACCGCAAGAACAAGAACGAGCTAGCTAATAATGGGCAAATGGAGATCATGATCTGCATAGAGAAGAGAGCTATCTATATTGGTGCTGTGTCCATAGTTTCCATCTGTGTCATTCAGATGGTGGGGGCACGTGCTTGTGGTGGAGTTCAGTAGCCTTGGAGGTGGGGAGTGTGTGTGGAAAAAAAGTGTTCTTGTTTTCATCCGACCAAACTTTCCATACCAATGTGTGGTTGTGACGTTGTGTTTGAAGAAACATTGGCCTTCCGCAGGTCAACTTCAGATACTTAGCTTGATTGACCTGCCTAAGCTTGCTTATGTTAGACCTACCTTTCTTCAATCTTTCCCCATCATTTAAGGCCTTATCATTGGTTTGAAAATAAGTATAATTTCTAACTAGAAATTTTTTGCACAAATTGGTTGGATTTGCATGATGTGGCCAAAAGGGCCCCACAAAGGATTAGGGTTTTTTAATGTTGGCTTTGGATCAAACCACATCATTTAATAAGGTGTTGGTTGTTGATAAATCAATAGCATTGGATAGATGAATTACTAAATATAATTTTAAACTTATTATCAACAACCTTTTACTAGTCAAATTATTAGAAACAATTATATTAATACGAGTATTTTTTCTTAATAATAGTGCATAATATAATATGGGTTTTAAAGGTGTAGGCACATTAACTTGAGAATTTATTATTTACTAATAAGTGTTTAGAACAATTTTCTAATTAAAATAAATAATTTATAATTAATAAAATTTTTACAAAATTATAAAATAAGAACAACTCACTATTTTATATAATTTGATATTATATTCTGAAAAATTTTTATATTAACCATAAATATCTCAATATAGAAAAAGAGAATATCAAGAAATGGCTCTCATTTTTTTGCACTAGAAAAAATGACCCTCATTCTTATTTTTTTGCACCATAAATGTCCCTCCATTCAAAGTGGTGGGTTGGTTGTTGTTGCGGACAGGTAACAGTTGCATATAATCTCCGCTCTCTTTTTATCTCTCTCCAGGGAGAGTGAGTGAGTAGAGATAGAAGGAGGGCGACCCTTCACCGACCTTGACCTCACCGGAGGTCCTAAGGGCTGGTGGTGGGACCTCCGGTGGGGCCCTCACCGAAAGCTGCGGATATCCTTCTCCTCGTGTACTCTTCTCTTGCATCCATTCTTTTAAATTTTCAGATTTGACTTAGCTCATTCATTCTATATGTCATTGGGTAGATATATAAAATCGAAAATTTATGATAAAAACAAATTTTTGATGTTTTTAGAAAGTAAAATTTTAGGGTTAGTATTGTAATTTTACAAAAAATTTATATACTGTCGTAGATTCTATAAAAATATATAATTGGCTAAACCCGCTCATTACCTTATTATTCGTACTCATTTTTAAATCATAAGCATGGTCATAATTTGTCCTTGTTTTTCACGTGCCTACTTGCACAAGTTGAGAACAAATATTTAAGGGGAAACTTAAAAATAATTATATAAAATCAAAATTTAAATATATATTAATTATTAAATTTTTAAATAAAGAATTAAGAAGGTGGTTGCACTTGTTATGAGGCGAAAACTTTTCGATCAAACTCCAACTCGAATGGATACGAGTCCGTTTATATAGGTGGGACTCCATCTCTCAAAATTGAACTCCATAAATAGACTAGTCTTCATACACGGAGACCACTTCGACTCGATAGTAAACAAATCATTTTTTTTTGCATTAAATTAATCAAAAATATTATTTTTGATATGTAAATGAAAAAAATAAAAAAATAAAAAATCATATTTATATTAAATTATATTATATACAATTAAAAAATTATTTATAATAAATTATTTTGGTTACCTAAATTACTTTGTAAATAAAATTGAATTTTTAATTATAATAAATTATTTTTATACATAAAATTGATAAATTTTAATTATAGTAAAATAAATAAAATAATTTGTACATAAAATTATAATTTTATAAAAAAATGTTTACTATTGTTTTGTTGCACATAATTATACTAAAGAATTTAATTTATATAAATTGATTTTTACTATAGTAAAATAACTACTATAAATAAAATTAAAAAATAATCATAGTAAATTATTTACATGATAAATTAATATTGTTGTAAATAAAATTATTATTCTCTACTTGTATAAAATAATTACTCTATTATAAGTTAATACATTAAATATAATTATATTAAATTATTTCATGTAAATAAATTGATATTTTATACATAATTTTTACTTAAATTTCAAAAATTTTAATTGTATAAATATTTATTGTATACATGTTAATAATAAAATTGTACATAAATAACTATTTAACTATAAATAATTATATTAAATTAAAAATTTTAATAATAGTAAATTATTTATTATAAATAAATTGATATTGTTGTATATAAAATAAATTTTACATAAAATTAGAAAATTTTAATTATAAAAATATATTGTATATTTATTGTTATTATAGTATATTACATAATTATTTTGATTTAAATAAATTAATTTACAGTAATAAAATGACTATTTTATATAAAATTTAAAAATTAATTATAGTAAATTATTTAAAATATTAATATTGTTGTATTAAATAAAATTATAATTTTCTGCTTATATTCTAAGTTGATATATTCTATATATTTAATTTACACAAATTAATTTTAATGTAAATAAAATAACTATTGTATGATAAAATTAAAAAAAGTTTTAATTATAATAAATTCATATTATTATACATTCAAATAACTTGTATATAAATTTCATAATTTTAAATTACATAAAATATTTACATTGTATATATAATTAATATTTAATTATACATTATTACACTCAATTATTTTATTTACATTAATTATTTGTAAAAAAAATACATAAATAAATATAAAGTTTTATATATATACGAAATTATATTACAAAATAATAATTATTATAATTATAGTAAATTATATATATGAATAATATTTTAAAATAAATATATCTAAATTGTTATAGATAAATTATATATATGAGTTTAGCTAATCCGTATTCGAATTAAATAGTAGTAAAACGATAATAATTCGAATAAGTTATTGAAAAACGAATTTAATTTAAATTAAATATTTATTATTATAATCCCAGTACAAGTTAAATTCAAATCATTTAGACAAACTGATTAGAATGATTTGGGTAGGGAGTACGTTAGTACAGTAGAAACGTGGCAATACTTAAGTTAGACTTAATATATGTATAGAACTGAATCCTACTAGACTTATCTTATTTCTCACAAACATGGGTGGATTTAAACTCACAGAATAACAAGTATTCACTCTATATTGGCACCTATATTCACTTGTTGAAAACAAAACTAGAACTAGGGCTTTCAATATCTTTAATCTTCCATAACCATTTTATATTCCAAGGAAACTTTATTATAATTTAGTTTATAATCATAATTTTATTAATTAAAAAATACTCAAAATATTTAGTTTTGTTGGCCATCTTATTTATTTGGGGTGCGCCAATCTAATTTATTTGATTTTTGTTGATTAATTTATTAATTTTCTATTTAATATAAAAATTTTCATATTATTTTAAGAATAATATTACAAATTGGATAAAATAAAAAATAGTTTAATTTTATAAGGTTGAAAAGTTCTATTACTTATAAATTATAACTTTTAATTATATATGAGTTCGACATTTCAAACTAATTTATTAATTTGTTATCTAAACGAGATTGAGAATAAAATATTAAATTGGATAAAATAGAGAAATGTTGTAATTTTATAAAATTAAAAAATTTACACTAGTTATAATATATATATAAAACAAGTTCTTAAATGAAACTTAATTGAGGATTATATTTATTTGTCAATTTAATACTTACCTTATAAAAACTTAATATCTTCCGCCAAAACTTTATCAACTTTTAAAAAATTAGAATATAAGTTACTTTCACATAAAAAATTGTACATCCTAAATTTAAAATATAAAAATTAAAATATAAGTTACTTTTATAATAAGTTAAATTTTTAGTAGGAGATAAAAGAGAAAATATTAAGGATAAAGGTGGTTGACCATAAAACTAAACTATAGCAATAAAACTTTATTAATAAGTAATTCAAACGAATATATAAAAGATATTTTAATAATATAATATATAAATAAATAATTTTATAATATAATATTAATAAATTAATATTATATTAAATATACTAAATATTAAAAATATTATCCTAAAACTATATCATAATATTTAAACCGTACACAATATTTTTGAACGAGTGGGAGTTACATCAATTAGAGTTACTTCAAAAAGTCCTAAACAACCAGTTCATTACTAGAGACCCTTGAGATGAATCTCTTCTTCTCTAATGTGAGGCTTAGGGTCCATTTGAAGTTACCTTGCAATTAGAGTTACTTCAAGAAAGTCTTCTTAAACAACCACTTCATTACTAGATGTCCCTTGAGGTGAATCTCTTCTTCATGTCCTTCTCTAATGTGAGGCTTAAGCACAACCCTTTTGGGTGGAGGGGATACACGACTTTGTTAGAGATTGCATCTACACTATCAGTTACTTACCCTTACTGTATTGCTCTAGTGAGGCTGATCACTTCTATGGTGTGCTCTTCCAGCTATTTTCTAGCTGGTTATTTAGCCCACAAGGATACATATATGTTTCAAATTTGGTTGAGAAAAGGTGATTCACATCCACACAATTTTACTTTATCCAGGAGGTAAACACTTTCACATCCTACCTTTTCGTGCATATACCATAGGTGGATGTGGTGACATATCAAAACTGTAGCAAATATCTATTGTGCTTTCGTGAAGCTCTTACTTGTTTGAATATTTGAGCTCCCTATTCATTCCCATCTATTACATTTATACAATTGTGTATTCACAAAGAGACATACGAGTACTAACAAGAATGTTCTTATGTTAGTGAGGTGCAAATACGTACAGTTAGTAGAGGTGGTGTGTCAAGAGGAGATGCGACTGCAGGTGTCAGTTGGTGGTCACTTCTGGCTATTACTCCATGCAAACTTTAAGTGAATGTCACGAAAATTAAGTATGGAGCCTAAAAACGAGAAGTAAGAGAAGTTGACACCGTTCATGAGTAGACAAACAAGTTGATCATCAGTTTCAATAAAATATAATTTAAAAGATCTACGAAATAATAGTCAATTTCAATATACTTAACACGATTATGAAACTCCATCTCATGAGATAAATAACAGATAAATTATCATACAAAATAGTAGTAAGTTAGTGTTAACATAGGTCGAGTTTCTCGAGTGAATACAAATGAGTTTGATAATGGAATTACCAATGCTTTTGTATTAAAACTTAGTATTGGAAAGGGACAAGGTTTGCTTTTTCTTGTACCTCCTAAGAAGATAACAAAATCAGAGACAACAATAATTGGAATTCCTGACCTTGGAGAAGCCATACATATCAGATGAAGCATGACACCAAATAGTAAGGTCAAGATAAATAATATACATATATGATTGTGAGTAAAAGTTGAGAACTCAGCACGCATAACCTTCCATCCAGTGGGTTTGACGACAAGTTTGAGTATATGCATTAGGTTCACAAGAAGAGTTAATAAACCCAGAAGGATCAATGGTAGAGGTAAGGAGCTATCCTAAAACTGAGTGACCATACAAGTGACAACATGAGAAACATCCATGGGAATCGAGCCTCAGGAAGGGGAGGCATCTATAGAGACATGCTCAAAGGAGGCGACTGATGAGAGAGAGAATTATCAATCATATTTAAAGGAGAATCAAAGGACATACTTGAATATGATGTCGGAGGCGGAACATGGGAGGGATAGCCCAAAATGACACAAGGTGTAATACTGGGAATCTGGACCAAAAATCAAACTGAACCAAACAGGGAACTAAGGTCAAGTCGAGAAGGAAAAACCTGGACAAAGATTTGAAATCGAACCAAATTTGGAAATTGGTTCAAAACCAAGATATAAGATAATAACAATGGTTCAAAACTAGATTTGGAGTGTGTTAGACTCCTTATTTTTTTTAAGACATTTCATCCTTAAAATCTCGGTTTTCATAGCCATTTCTCATCATTAATCACAATTGGTGAGTTTATCATCCAACACACACCCTTCATCATGAAGGGAACACACATTTGCAGGGCAGCACGTTCACTGCACCCACTTGTGATGTCGGAGCGACTTTACCGGCCACCTATATAGAAGCATGTCCACTTCTACCCTAAGAATGAGTGGATGTACGCGACATCCGACCCTCAATCCCATAAAGAAAACTTCATGTTCGTATGAGTAAAGAGACCTCATCCCGACCCACCCTGGTCTCATGCGCATGAAGCTACGTCGAGCTTCCTTGACTATTGGCATGACAAATTGCTCTTATCTCCACCATGTCGTCCAATAGCCCCTAAGACGCATCACTACCCCTCTTGGGCATCTTGATGGTCCCGAACCTCAGTGCATGCACAAAACAATAGTTTTACTCATAAGCCATTTAATATTTGGTGCCACTGGTCCAACGGCCCCGACCCCTAACTCGACCTGTAGCTGTTTGTCTCAACTGGTCCATCGACCTATCATGTCACAATGCCGCCAGTCCATCGAGTATGTTAGTACCGTCTTGGTACCATAGCCAAACATATCATTCATTTGAAGTTTTCATGGGTTAAACTCATGTTTGTTTACGAGCTCCTGTTCGTGCCAACTAGCCTTGGGCTCCCTGTACGAGATTTTCAAAATCAGGCATATTAGCCCCCAAGTTCCAAAAAAACTGAGGCCTCCGGATTATCTTGAGCTATTCGAGATCCCGTCAAGAAGGTCTCCAAAAAATTTTAAGCAGTGACACATAGTAAGGGGAGGGCACTTCTGACAAAATAATATTCTAATCATCCATCACAACAACTGGGTGTGAGGACATCTCCGCTCATAATCGATGAACGGATTTTCTACTTCCTTCTAGGAAGTTCATCATACCAATCGGGTATAATCTACTTACAACTGATAAGTAATTTTTCCATATTTTTTCACATCACCCCATCTAGGTGTGATGTTAAAATCCCACAATTTAGCGGGTTTTCATTTTTGAGATGCTTACCATTCTAACCGGGTATGATATAAAAATCTCACTCACCCGATAACATAGTGATATCCTCTTAACCGGTTTTTTGTCTTCACGCGAGCTTGTCCTTGTTGGCGTTCCCGGTACTTTGTGTTCCTACATGATATGAACATCCTTGTTCATTATCCATTGACCTAATAGCCTTCATTCATCCTGAATGGATGAAATACTCAAACTTTTCAATTAATTGTAATTAGGTCCCTAAAGTTCTATTTCTTTAACTTTAGGTCCCTAATGCCGATTGTCCCCCAAATTGAGTCTAGAAACTTCTAAAATTCACCTTGGGACCTTAATTTATTCAAAATCACAAAAAGGGGTTCAAGTTTCCCAAATTTCTAATTTGGTCCCCAAAATTTTCCAAAATTACCATTTTGCCCCTATTTTACAAAAATGGTAAATTTCACCCCAAAAATTCAAAAAATTGACCAATTGGTCCTTCAACATCTTTTCCATGCCCAATTAGCCCTCAATTTTATGAAATTGCACTTTAGTCCCTTGAATTTTTGAAATTCCCAAATGTTCCCCAAAATTTCCCCCAATTTCAACCTTCCAACTTGACCGAATTTGATTTTATCAAATTGATCGATCAATCGAAGTTAATTGTTGAAATTGGAGGTGGATTTGAGTTCTTACACTTCCACATGATTCAATTGCACTTTGAATCGCAAGATTTGACGCCGGAACGAGATCAAACGGAGCTTCACCGGAAAAAGAGAGAGAAAGCTTCGAAAGCTTACCATTGGGGGGCGACGGTCTTAGATTTTAATCTGAGCAGATAGCTCTTGTCCTAAGGTTACTCTAGGATCAAGAATAAGCTCAATTCATGTGAAATTGAGGGAGAATTTGGTAAGTAAAGTTATGCTGATTCTCTCTCTAGCACCTATTGGAATTCACAGAGTGTAGCCAAATTAGCTTACCTTTTTGTTCTAATTCAGCTGTAAAAGGGTATGGAAGTGTTGGGAGGGCTTGGTTTGGCCTAAGAAGGGCTCAAATTGGCCATTTTTAGCTCGGCCAAAATAGGGCAGCTTTGGTCCGCTAGAGCTGCTTCACTGTTCTATCACGCCGACGTTTCTCCGATGACCCTTGGAGCAAATGGAGACTACAAGCGTGTAGCTGACTTCTCCCTGAATCCAAAGAACCCGACCATGCTTTCTTTGGCTCAGAAAAATGCCCAAGTTAGAGCTCTGGTTCGAGCTTCACCGGAAAATGGACCAGTAGGGAGAGTGTGAAGTTTTCAGGTGCGAGGAGGATGAATGAGGAGGGGCTCTTTATATAGGAAGCTTGAAGACTTCTTGGCCGTCTGATTGGCACCTTAATGGTGCCCATTCATTGCCTAAAACTCACTGGCCAGAGACTTTTCATCTTCGCTAGCGCTGCTCGATTTTTCGGTGAGTGAATAGTGCCGTCATCTGAAGGAATAAGACGACACTATTTCGAACCGGACCGAATTGGGTTGAACACTTAAACCGGCTGGTTCAGGCTCAATTCGACCAAGTTTTTCAAAATAAAAAATTTGTAAATTTATATAAATTTATTTTCTATCAAATGGTGGCTTCAATTCTCCAATTTGAAATTTGTAAACCACCTAGAAAAATAAATTTAGAAATTGGTTCAATAGTGGTTCAAACCGGTTTAGGTCCAGTTCACCTGAACCGGTTTGATTTGCATCTCCAATTCATCCTAAAGTCCTTTTTCATGACTTTTGTGACTCTTTAGGTCACTCGGGATCCATAAATTTCCTGGTTTACCCCTTCTCTATCGGTTTCAGTTTATAACCCGACTCAATTTTCTATTTGGAAATGACCGGTTCTTTCCCCGATTTTCTTATTATCAAAGGATGGGATTTACAACTCTTCCTTCCTTTTAGGGGTTTTTTTCCTCAAAACAACTATATATTAACTAATTGAGGGTAACCTTCCCTCATTACACTTTCAGCTTCCCATGTCTCTTCTCGCACGAGTGCGTTTTGCCATAGAACTTTGACCATAGAAATCTTCTTATTCCTTAAGTTCTTATCCCTCCGGTCGATGATTCGTATCGGTTCCGTTTGATAGGTCAAGTTCTCTTGCATCTTCGGTGGAGGTCGGTCCAATACATGGCTAGGATCATGTTGATACTTCAGAAGCATGGAGATATGAAATAAACCATGTATCCTCTGCAAGTCTAGAGGTAATTCTAATTTATAGGCCACCGGTCCTATCCTTTGAATAATGAGATATGGACTGATATACCTCGGTTTCAACTTTCCCCTTTGTTGAAACCTAAGTATTCCCCTCCATGGGGACACCTTGAGAAATACTTGATCTCCCACATCAAACTCTATATCTTTCCTTCTATGATCTGCATACCTCTTTTGATTATCATGTGCAGTCTTAAGGCAACTCCTAATTAGTTCTATTTTCTCTATGGCATCCTCAATTAGCTTTGCCCTTTCTAGCTTCCTTTCCCACACTTCTTCCCAAAATAGAGGGGTACGACATGGTCATCCATAAAGGGCTCCATAAGGAGCCATCTGAATACTGTCCTGATAGCTGTTATTGTAAGCAAATTCCATTAGGCACAAGTATTCTTCCTAACCTTTGTCCATAGTGAGTACGCATGCCCTCAACATGTCCTCCAAGGTCTGAATCGTTCGCTCAGACTGTCCATCGGTCTGAGGGTGAAACGCCGTGCTCATATGGAGCTTGGTTCCCATAGCACTTTGTAAGCTTGGCCATAACCTTGAAGTGAATCTAGGGTCTCTATCTAATACTATACTCAATGGGACACCTTGAGTCTTGCTATCTCCCTGATATATAGGACAACCAGTTATTCGACTGAATTTGTCACTCTTATTAGTAGAAAATGGGCGAACTTGGTTAATTGGTCCATTATGACCTAGATTGCACCTCGTCCTTTTCTTGTCACAGGTAATCTTGTGACAAAGTCAATAGTGATGTGCTTCCATTTCCATTTCGAGATTGGTAAGGGTTGTAGCAATCTTGATGGTTTCTGATGCTCAGCTTTAATTTGTTGATAGGACAAGCATCGGGCTACATATTCCACAATCTTCCTCTTCATTCCTTTCCACCAATATCCTTGTTTGAGGGTTTAGTACATCTTAGTACTGCCTAGATGCATTGCATACACAGAATCATGTGCCTCTTCCAGGATTAACCTCTTCAACTCCTTATCTTTAGGCACACAAACCCTACCCTTGTAGATTAGCACTCCATCTCCTCGCAGGTCATAGTCTGGTTTCGTTTCTCTATTAGCCAGGTCCAAATAAGGTTAATGTTCTTTATCAATCTTTTGTTGAGCCTTAATCTGCTCGGTTAGACTGGGCCTTACCACCACATTAGCCAACAAGCACTTCTTCTGCTTGTCTATCCTTAGATCCACCTCCATCCTTCCCAATTGTTGCAACAAGGGTATGTAGCTCTTCTTTATTTATGCCACCTCAGTTTGATATTTGCGACTTAAGGCATCTGCCACCATATTCGCCTTTCCGGGGTGATATTCTATCACAAGATCATAATCCTTCACCATTTCCAACTATCTCCTCTGTTAGAGATTTAACTCTTTCTGAGTTAGGAAATAATTAAGTGTATATCCTACACTTAACTCCGTAGAGTTAATGTCGCCAAATCTTTAAGGCAAACACTATCGCAGCTAATTCCAGATTATGGTTTGGGTAATTTCTCTCATGTACCTTAAGTTGTCGCGAGGCATAAGCAATGACCTTCCCTTGTTGCATCAATACACATCCGAGTCCTTGTCTGGATGCATCACTATAGACAGTATACTCTTCCGCGTTAGGGTCAGGTAGGGAGAGTACTGGTGCGGTTGTCAATTGAGTCTTCAACTCTAATAAAGACTTTTTATAGCTTTCATCCCACTTATACTCAACTCCTTTCTTGGTGAGCCAAGTTAGAGGAGTTGCTATCTTAAAAAAGTCTTGCACGAACCATCTGCAGTATTCTGCCAGACATAAGAAACTCCGTATCTCTAAAGGATTACTTGGTGCCTTCCAATTTGATATGGCTTCCACCTTTGCTGGATCTACTTTGACTCCATCCTTGGACACTATATGTCCTAAGAATCCTACCTCCTACAGCCAGAACTCACAGTTGGAGAATTTTGCATATAAGTGATTTTTCTTCAATATCTCCAAGGTGATTGCCAAATGTTCTTCATGCTCCAACCTAGTTCATAAGTATATAAAAATGTCATCTATGAACACTATCACGAACCTGTCCAAGTGTGGTTGGAACACACAATTCATCAAATCCATGAAGGCTACAGGGGAATTCGTTAATCCGAGTAGCATCACTATGAACTCATAATGTCCGTATCAGGATAGGAATGCCATCTTGGGAATGTCCTCCTCTCGGATCCTAAGTTGATGATAGCCCGACCGAAGGTCTATTTTAGAGAAGTGAGCTACTCCTTTTAATTGGTCGAATAGGTCATCAATCCGTAAAAGTGGGTATCTATTCTTGATGGTGACCTGGTTCAACTTCCTATAGTCTATGCACAGTCTCATACTTTCATCCTTTTTCTTTACGAATAGGACAGGTGCACCCCATGGAGACTAGCTAGGACGTATAAAATCCTTCTCCAATAATTTGTCCAATTGCTCCTTCAATTCCTTCAGTTCCGCTAGAGCCATGCGATAGGGGGCTTGGGATATGGGGTTTGTTCCTGGGATAATCTCTATGGTAAATTCCACTTGCCGACTTGGAGGTAGCCCGTGTAGTTCTTCTGGAAATACTTTCAGATAGTGTTTAACCACCGAAATGTCTTTGATTTTCTTCTCTTCAGACTCTTCGTGGATGACCATGGTCAGGAAAACTGTACAGCCTTTCTGTATCATTTTCTGGGCTTTCATATGGGACAACATCTGTACTTCCTTTTCCTTCGGCCTCCTTGGAACTTTATTCCGTTTGTCTTGGGAGTGTGAAAGGTCACTGTCTTTTTTCCACATTCCATTCTAGCCTGATGGTTACTTAACTAATCCATCCCAAGGATTACTTCTACCTCCTTCAAGGGTAATGAAATCAAATCCGCTTCAAGTTTGATTCCTCCAATATTTATCTCACATCCTTTTAATTGCTTATTCCTATTTAATCCCTCTTCTAAGGGTGTGAGGATGTTAAGACTTTGTTATAGTGGAGTAAGTTCTAGGGGTGCACTTGAAATCAAATCTTCCTTGATGAAGGATCTCTCAGCTCCTGAGTCGAAGAGAGCATAGACTTGTTGTCCCCATAATTGTATATACCCTGATTTGAAGAAACGTGTATTTTAGAGGAAAGACTTTCCTTTATTAAATAAATTTTCGATTACAAGATTCTCTTGAACTAGTTGAGAGGGTTTTTGGAATATACCCGCTACAATGCTAGGGTCTCTTCTAGCCTCTTCCTGAGTGAGGTTGTATACCCTAGCTAATACTCGTGCTGTAGCGTCTCGCCTGGGGTTCCTGGAGTTACCTTGAGGTGGTCTAAGGGTATTCCTCTGTTTGTTCTCCCTGAGAGTGGGGCATTCATTTGCAAAGTGCCCCACTTGTCCGCATGCAAAGCATGTCAAGCATGCTCCCTCATGGTTCCTTTGACACCTTGGACAATGAGGGTTTCCTTGAGGCAAGGTGGGGACTACTCTCTTGGGAGGTGGTGGCATGTCCTTTCTCCTTTAAAATGTCATTCTATTTCCCCACTTTGGACCATTATGCTCTTTCCGTCCTCCTTGATGGTTTTGACCCCTATGCTCCTTTTGGGTCGTTTGCTCCATCCGACGACATCGGGTCTGCACCAGTCGCTCACACTCATGAGCCATACTGATTACTGCCGCCAGGTCTGTAGGGCATCTTAGTCCTCCCATACGGTCTCGTATGTCTATATTGAGACCTTCCATGAACCATTGGCATATATCTGCTGGCCCAGCTAGGTCAGGAGTAAAGGGTCTTAACTCATTGAATTTCGTTTTGTATTCTGACATGTAGTTAAGCCCTTGTCGAAATCGGATGAACTCTTGCTTCTTCTCATTAATCAAATGAGGAGCCGGGTACTTCTCTGCGTACCTCTCCTCAAATTGCTCCCAGGTGGGGGTGGAGGTATGCAAGTTTCAGACATTGTCCCGAAATCGTTTAGCACTTCCTTCCAGGAAGAATTCTATCAAGATCACCATGTCCTCTGGTGGTATCCTGACGATTCCCATCAGCTTCTTAATGTTTGTCAGCCAATCCATGGTGGCACCAACATCCTTCTCTCCATGGAAAGGTTTACACCCCATTTGACGGAGAGTCTTGAGATTTCTAGGGATGTCTACTGGAGGGGGATGGTTAACAGGAGGAGGATCAGATTGTACTTCCTCTAGTTCAACACGAGAATTGGTGCCTGCCTTAGGGACGAGGTTAGGTTGCCCAAATACACGAGTGAATTCCTCATACAACCTTTGGTGTTCCGAGATAAGTCCAAGAGGGGTTGGTTGGGCTCCTCGGGGAGTTTCCATAGGTAAGGGTGGTTGGGCAGTATTGAAGACTGCCACTCTAGTTCTCTTGGTTCCTTTTTTGGGAGCCATTCTGAAATTAAAAAAAAAATCATTCCTATTAGTTACTATATTCTCTAATCTTGATAATGTATTCGAGGAAACATGCTTTGATACCATTCAAGTTGTCACGCCCCGACCCGGTTTGGTTAAATCCCCGTGATCAACCGACAACTCTCCCGGTTTGTTAAGGGTTTACCTTTTCTTTTAAACCGTGAGGAGTAAGGCGTTCTTTAAACCTGTACCATTCTTAGAATAACATAAATCAAAATTGGATGAAATTTAAACTTATCATACCTATTTTATAGGTGTGGTTAACTTGTGGTCTTTGGGTAGGCTTTTCTCTGTGTTACCTAAAAGGGGTATAAGGGAGGGGGTGAGTTCAACCACTCAGTGAATGAGTGTTTAAAATATGAATTTTAGAAAATGGTTTAAATTGGAGTGTGTTAGACTCCTTATTTTCTTTTAAGACATTTCATCCTCAAAATCTCAATTTTCATAGCCATTTCTCATCATTAATCACAACCGGTGTGTTTATCATCCAACACACGCCCTTCATCATGAAGGGAACACACATTCGCAGGGCAGCATGTCCACTGCACCCACTTGTGGCATTGGAGCGACTTTACCGGCCACCTTGATAGAAGAACGCCTACTTCTACCCTTAGAATGAGTGGATGTACGTGACATTCGACCCTCAATCCTGTAAAGAAAACTCCGTGTCTGTATGAGGACAAAGACCTCATCCCGAGCCCATCCAGTCTCATGCGCATGAAGCTACATCGATCTTCCTTGATTGCCGGCACGACAAATTGCCCTTATCTCCACCATGTCGTCTAGTAGCCCCTAGGAGGCATCACTAACCCTATTGGGTGTCTTGATGGTCCCGAACCTCAGTGCATGCACAAAACAACAGTTTTCCTCATAAGCCATTTAATCTTTGGTGCCACTGGTCCAATGGCCCCGACCCTTAACTTGACTTGCAGCTGTTTGTCTCGACTGGTCCGTCGACCTATTATGTCGCACTACCTCTAGTCCATCGAGTATGTCAGTCCTATCTTGGTACCATGGCCAAATATATCATTTCATTTAAAGTTTTCATGGCTTAAACTCATGTTTGTTTATGAGCTCCTGCTTGTGCCAGCTGTCCTTGAGCCCACTATATAACATTTTCAAAATCGGGCATATTAGCCCCCAAGTTCCCAAAAAATCGAGGCCTCCTACTTATCTTGAGCTATTCGAGCTACCGTCAAGAAGGTCTCCCAAAATATTTAAGTAGTGGCACATAGTCAGGGGAGAGCACTTCCGATAAAATAATTTTCCAGTTGTCCATCACACCAACCGGGTGTGAGGACATATCCGCTCATAATCGATAAATGAGTTTTCTAATTTCTTTTAGAAAGTTTATCATACCAATCAGGTATGATCTACTTACAATCAGTAAATAGTTTTTCCATATTTTCTCACATCACCCCATCTAGGTGTGATGATAAAATCCCACATTTTAGTGGGTTTTTATTTCTGAGGTACTTATCATTCCAACCGTGTATGATATAAAAATCCCACTCACCCGATAACGTAGTGATTTCCTCTTAACCGATTCTTTATCTACATGCGAGCTTTTCCTTGCTGGCGTTCCCAGTACTTCGTGTTCCTAAATGATACGAACATCCTTGTTCATTATCCCTTGGCCTAATAGCCTTCATTCATCCTAAATGGATGAAATACTCAAACTTTTTAATTAATTGCAATTAGATCCCTAAAGTTCTTTTTCTTTAACTTTAGGTCCCTAATGTCGATTTTCCCCCAAATTGAGTCGTGAAACTTCTAAAATTCACATTGGGACCTTAATTTATTCAAAATCATAAAAGGGGTTCAAGTTTCCCAAATTTCAAATTTTGGTCCCCAAATTTTTCCAAAATTATCATTTTGCCCCTAATTTACAAAAATGGTAAATTTCACCCCAAAAATTCTAAAAATTAACCAATTTGTTCTCAAACATTTTTTTCCTTGCAAAATTGGCCCTCAATTTTATGAAATTGCAATTTAGTTCCTCGAATTTTTGAAATCCCTAAAATTTCCCCCAATTTCATCCTTCTAACCTGATCGAATTTGATTTAATCAAATTGACCGATCAATCAAAGTTAATTGTTGAAATTGAAGATGGATTTGAGTTCCTACACTTCTACATGATTCAATTGCACTTTAAATTGCACGATTTGACATTGGAACGAGCTCAAAAGGAGATTCGTTGGAAAACTAAGTGTAGAGAGAGAAAACTTCAAAAGCTTATTGTCGGGGTGCGGCGGTCCAAGCTTTCAATTTGAGTAAGTAGCTCTTGCCCTGAGGTTACTCCTAGGATCAAGAATCACCTCAATTCATATTGAATTAAGTGAGAATTTGGTCAGTAAAGTTCTGCCGATTCTCTCTATAGCACCGATTAGAATTCACAGAGTGAAGCCAAATTGGCTTACCTTTCCACTCTAATTCAGTTGTAGGAGGGCTTTGGAAGTGTTGGAAGGTCTTGGTTTGGCCTAAGAAGGGCTTGAATTGGCCATTTTCAGCTTGACCGAAGCACGGCAGTTTTGGTTCGGTGGAGCTGCTTAACTGTTCTATCACACCGATGTTTCTCCGGCAACCATCGGAGCAAATGGAGACTACATACGTGTAGTTGACTTCTTTCTGAATCCATAGAACCTGACCACACATTCTATGGCTCATTAAAATGCCTAAGTCAGAGCTCTGGTTTGAGCTTCATCAAAAAATGGAGCAGTAGGAAGAGAGTGGAGTTTTCGGGTGTGAGGAAGATGAATAAGGTGGGGCTCTTTATATAGGAAGCTTGGGGACTTCTTGGCTATCTGATTGGCACCTTAATGACCGTCATTCATTTCCTGAAACTACATAGCTGAATACTTTTCATCTTCGTTGGCGTTGCTTAATTTTCTGGCAAGTGAATAGTGTTGTCATTTGAAGGAAGAAGAAGTCGTTGTTTCGAACTAGTCCAAACCGAGTTCAACGCTTAAACTGGCCACTTCAGTCTCGATTCGACTGAGTTTTTCAAAATAAAAAATTTGTAAATTCATCTAAATTCATTCTCTATCAAATAGTGCCCCAATTCTCCAATTTGAATTTTCTAAGCAACCTAGAAAAATAAATTTAGAAATCGGTTTAATAGTGGTTCAAACCGATTCAAATTCGTTCAATCTGGTTTAGGTCCGGTTCAATTGAACCGATTTGGTTTTCATCTCCAATTCATCCTAAAGTCCTTTTTCATTACTTTTGTGACTTCTTAGGTCACTTGGGATCCATAAATTTCCCAGTTTACCTTTTCTCTATCGGTTTCAGTTTATAAGCCGACTTAGTTTTCTTTTTTGAAATGATCGATTCTTTCCTCATTTTTCTTATTATCAAAGGACAGGGTTTACAGAGTAGGACACGTGCGGCTCTGCCACGTGCCACACACACATCGTCCCCTCCACCTAACTAATGAGCCCCAAACCCATTTTTGATATGGATTTTACCTAGCCACAATCCAAAACCGATTGTAGACCAATTAATTTATTCAAATAGCCACATGCTATGAAATGATGAAAGGATGCTATGATCATATAGTCAAGTTTATGTCCATATAAAACTTGGATCTCCCCCTATCGACTTGTTAACCCCATCCTTTTATAATAAGAAAACCGGATAAATAACCGGTCATTTCCAAAAAGAAAACCAAGTCAATTCATGAATCTTAACTAACATAGAAAGGGCAAATTGGGAAATTTACAAATCCCGAATGATCTAAAAAGTCATAAAAGTTATGTAAAAGGAGTTTGGTATAAATGGAAAAAAAAACTAGACCGGTTTAGGTGAACCAAACCTGAACCGGATTGAACCGGTTTGAATCATAATTGAACCGATTTCTAAATTCATTTTTCTAGGTGGCTTAAAATATTCAAATTGGGGAATTGAAGCACCATTAGATAGAGAATGAATTTAGATTAAATTTAGAAATTTTTAATTTTAAAAAACTTGGTCGAATATTGCTTGAATTGGCCGGTTTAAGCATTGAACTTGGTTTGGACCGGTCCGGAATAGTGTCGTCTTCTTCCTCCGGATAATGACACTCTTCATTCGTCGGAGGAACGAACAGCGTCGGTGAAGATGAATCACCTCCGTTTAGGGTTCATGCCATTAATGAATGCCATAAAGGTGCCAAATGGACGAACAGAGAGTCCTAGAGCTCCCTATATAAAGTGCTCCTGTCCATTCATCCTCATCACACTTGAAAACTCTTTTCTCTCTCAACTGCTCCAATTTCCGGTGAAGCTCGAACCAAAGCTTCGACTTGGGCATTTTTTTACCTCAAAAGGAGAAGTGGGGTTCTTTAGACTCTAGGGGAAGTCAGCTATCTTATAGCAACCTCTACTCGATCGAAGGATTGTCGGAGAAACGCTGACGAATTCAAATAGTGAAGTAGCTCCAACGGACAGAAGCTGCCCTGTTTCAGCTGAGCCGAAATCGGCTGAATTCTGCCCTCCTCATGCCAAACCAAGCTCTCCCAACATCCCCACAACCCTTAGACGACCTCAACTGAGATGAAAGGAAAGCCAATTTGGCTTTGCTCAGTCATTGTAGGTCCAAGTTAGAGAGAGAAACGGTAGATTTTTACTGACAAAATTCTCCCTTTATTTGAGGTCAATTGTAGGAATTCTTGATCCTAAAATATAACTCAGGAAAAGAGCAATCTTTCCCGATAGAGAGCTCGGACCACCGCACCTCTGATGATAAGTTTTTGAAGCTTTCTCTCTCTACGCTCAATTTTTCGATGAAGCTTCGTTTGAGCTCAATTTGGACCCAAATGACGTGATTCAAAGCTCAATTGAATAGTATACATAACACCGTGTTTTTAGTAACTCAAAATTTCGGTTGAAAAGTTTTATGGAATTGTATTATAAGTTTAAAATTCAATTGATATAATTGGAATAAATTTGATTTAAAATAAAATTAAAAGTGTTGTTTTGATCAAAATAAATAACTTGATAGAATGTATAGGGTAAATACCTAGTAAATTCCTTTAGGTGAAAATAATGAGATAATTATGTGAATTTGGTTTAGTACAAAACTATTAGCACTTTGTATTATTAGTCCTACGCCCCTATTATAAATACCCATAAATTAATAACTACATTCAATTTTTGGAATTATTACCCATAAATACCCATAAATTTACCAATTTAATTATTGGAATTAATACCCATAAATTAATACGTACATTCAATTATTTGAATTAATAACCATAAATACCCATAAATTTCCCAATTTAATGAGAATTACTTGCAAAATTAATACCAATAATGAATCTTCCCCATTTAACAAATAATTTTACACCTATATAAAGAGCTACTCTCATTCATCCTCCTCACATCTAAAAACTCCCCCCTCTCTCTCCACTGCTCCATTTTTCGGTGAAGCTCGAACCAGAGCTCCGACATTGGCATTTTTCTCAACTTTAGAAGAAGAGGCCGGACTCAGCTCTCCTCCGGCCAAACCAAGCTCTCCCAACATCCCCACAACCCTCATATGACCTCAACGAAGTTGAAAGGTCAATTGTAGGAATTCTTGATATTAGAAGGTACTTTAGGAAGAGAGCTACCTTTCCCGATAGAAAGCTCAGATCGTTGCACCTTCGATGGGACAAGTGTGTTCGAAATGCCAGCAAGGATAAGCTCGCGTGGAGGCAAAAAGTTGATCAAGAGAAATACATTACACTTATCGGATGAGTGGAATTATTCACATCATACCCAGTTGGGATGATAAGCACATCGAAAATGAAAAACCACTACCATGTGGAATTTTAACATCACAGCTCATGGGAGTGATGTGAGAACTATACGGAAAAACTACTTACCGGTTGTAAGTAGATCATACCCAGTTGGTATGATAAACTTCCTAGAAGGAAGTATAAAACCCGCTTACCGGTTGTAAGAGGAGATGTTAGCACACTTAGTTGGTATGATGAATGAGTGAAAAGTTATTTTTTCAGAAGTGTTCTCTCCTAACTATGTGCCACTGCTTAAAACTTTTGGGAAACCTTCTTGACAAGAGCTCGGATAGCTTAGATAGGCTAGAGGTCTCGATTTTGGAACTTGGGGGGTAAAATGTCAGGTTTTGGAAAATCACAAACAATGGGCCTAAGGCCAGTTGGCATGAGCAAGAACTTGTAAACAAACATGATGATAAGCCATGACAATTATAATGAATGGATGTGATTTGGCTATGGTACCAAGACAAGACCAACATATTCGATGGACTGGCGGCTGTGTGACAAGACTAGATCGAAAGACCGGTCTAGACAAACAGCTGCAGGTCGAGTGTAGGGTCGGGGCCATTGGACCAGTGGCACCGAAGATGTCACACCCCAACTTGGTTTGGTTGGATCCCCGTGAACAACCTGCCACTCTTTCTCGGTCCAAGAGGAGTTCCCCCCTTCTTTTACTCGAGAGGAGCCAGGTGAAATTTCAACCTTGTTCCCTAGAAGACATATATCAATTAAAATACAAGCTTAAGGAAAAATTAAACATACCTGAAAAATGGTAAGGATCGGTGTTACTCCTAGTCATTTTCTCCTTTCCTGAAAAGGGATAGAAAAGAGGGGTGAGTTTCTACAACTCAGTGAATGGGTTTTTCAAAAGTCTACTTTTAACTTTTAAGAAAAACATTTATATTGGAGTGTGCCAGACTCCTCTCTTTTCAAAAATCCCTTCATTTAAAAATTCAGGTTTTTCACCATTTCTTATTTTCATGGTGTGTCATCACCTAACACACATCCTTCATCATGAAGGTTACACACATTCGCAGGTCAGCACGAGCACTGAACCCACTTGTGGCTTTGGAGCGACTTTACCGGCCACCTAGATAGAAGTACGACCACTTCTACCCTGGGAATGTGCGGATGTACGTGACATTTGACCCTTAATCCCGAAATCAATTATTCGTGTCCATATGTAGACAGAGACCTCATCCCGTCCCCACCCTGGTCTCATGCACTTGGTGCTACTCCAAATTTCGCACGGTCACCTGGAATGATGAACTGCCCTTATACTCACCGGGTCGTCCAGGGTCCTTAGGACACATCACTACCTCTCATGGGTGTCTTGATGATCTCGCACTCATAATGCATGCACAAACAATGCTTTCTTATTATGCCATGTAATCTGTGGTGTCATTAGTCCAACGGTCCCGACTTTCAACTCAACCTGCACCTGTTTGCCTTAACTGGTCCAAAGACCGGTCATGTCACACTGTTGCTCGTTGACTGAGAATGTCGGACCAGCCTTGGTACCATATCCATACAATTTGCTTATTAAAGTTTTATAGCACATATGTCATGTTCATTTACGAGCTTCTGCTCGTGCCCATTGGCCTATGACCCACTGCGCATGATTTTCAAAACCGGGCATATTAGCCCCTAAGTTCCAAAACCGAGGCCCCCAACCTTTAAGAGCTATTCGAGCTCCCGTCGAGAAGGTCTCCCAAATTGTTCAAGCATTAGCACACAGTTAGGGAAGAACACTTTTGACAAAAGTATGTTTTCACTGTCCATTATACCGACCCGATATAAGGACATCTCCGTTCATAACTGATGAACGGGTTTTCAACTTCCTTCGAGGAAGTTTAATTATACCAACCGGGTATGATCTACTTACAACCGGTAAGTAGTTTTTCCACATGATTTTCACATCACTACTTCAAGTCGTGATGTTTAAAATACCAGATAGTAGTGGGTTTTTATTTCAATGAGCTTGTCATCCCCAATCAAGTATGACATAAAATCCCACTCACCCGATTGTCCAGTGAAATTCCACTTAGTCGAGTTCTGTCCCTAGCACGCTGGACCTCGACTAGCGTTCCCAATGTCTCATTCTCCTACATGAAATGAACATAGTTGTTCATTATTCTTTAGCCTAATAACCCTCATTCATTACAATTAAATGAGAAAATCCCACTTTATATATATTTGCAATTAGGTCCCTAAAGTTATTTTTCTTTAACTTTAAGTCCCTGTTGCCAGGTTTTTCCTCAAATTGAGTCCCGAAACTTTTTAAAATTTATCTTAGAAGCTCAATTTATTAAATTTTGCAAAAAGGGATTTAATTTCCCAAATTTCCAATTTGGTCCCTCAATTTTTCCAAAATTATCATTTTGCCCTTCCTTTACAATAATGGTAAATTTTGCCCCCAAAATTCTAAAATTTCTCAGTTGGCCCTCTAATATTGTTATCATGACCAATTGACCCTCAATTTTAGAAAATTTCATTTTGGTCCCTCGAATTTAAAAAATCCTCAATTTTCCCTCATTTCAACTATTTAAAACAGCCGAATTTGATTTCATCAAATTGACCAATCAAACACTTCTAATTGTTGAAATTGAAATTGAAATCAAGTTTCTACATTTTCATATGATTCTATAGAACTTTGAATCATTGGTTTTAACATCGGAACAAGCACAAACGGAGCTTCGCCAAAAAAAAAGACTATAGAGAGAGAAAGCTTCGATTTCTCATCGATGAGGGCGTCGCTGTTTGAGCTTTCTATCTGGGCAGGTAGCTCTCCTCCAGAGGTTCTTCTTAGGATCAAGAATGAAATTAATTGATGTCAAATTGGATTAGAATTTCGTCATTAAAATTTGGCTGATTCTCTCTCTAACACTTACAGAAATTGCAAAGGGGAGCCGAATTGGCTTACCTTTCGGTCCTAATTCGGCCGTGGAAGGGCTAAGAAGATGTTGGAAGAGCTTGGTTTGGCCTGAGAAGGGCTCGATTTGGCCAATTTCAACTCGGCCAAAACAAGGCAGCTTCGGTCCGTCAGAGCTGTTTCACTGTTCGGTCACGCTGGCGCTTCTCCGGCAACTCTCGGAACAAACCGATGTCACCACCATGTAGCTGACTTCTACCTAGTGCTAATGAACCCGACCTCGCCTTCTTTGCCTCACAATTAACCCTATATCGGAGTTCTGGTTTGAGCTTCGTCAGAAAACTAAGCAACTGAGATAGAGTGAGCTTTTCAGGTGTGGAGAGGACGAATGGATAGGGGCTCTTTATATTGGGAGCTCGGGGACCCATTGGCCGTCCGTTTGGCACTGTTATGACAAACATTGAAGACATGAAACACACCGAACAGAAATGTTTCTTCTTCACCGACGTTGCTTCGATTTTCTAGCGAGTGAATAGTGCTGTCATCCTGGACTAGACTGGACCGGTCCGAACCGGGTTCAATGCTTAAACCGGCCGGTTCACCCCCCATTCGACTAAGTTTTTCAAATCTAAATTTTTTTAAATTCATCTAAATTCATTTTCTATCTAATGGTGGTCTCAAATTTCAAATTTGAAAATTTTAAGCCACCTAGGAAAAATGAATTTAGCATCCGGTCCAATAGTGATTCAAACTGGTCTAAACCGGTTCAATCCGGTTCGGATTCGGTTCACCTAAACCGGTTTGGTTTTCATCTCCAATTCATTCTCTAGTCCATTTTCATGACTCCTCTAGCTCCTTAGGTCATTTAGGATCCATAAAATTTCCAATTTACCATCTTTTTCTCAATTCCAGTTCACAAACCGGTTTAATCTAGTTCGGGTCCGGTTCACCCGAACCGATCTGGTTTTTCTCTCCCACAATGTTCTAAGGTTCTTTCCCAAGGATTATAATTCTCTTTGAATTACAAGGGATCCATAATCTTCTTGATTTACCCATTCTCTATCAGTTCCAATTCATGAATCGACTCGGTTCATAAACCGACTCTATCTGGTTCGGAACTAGTTCTCTTGAACTGCTTTGGTCGTTCCTCCCCATTTCATCCTAGGGTTCTTTTCCCAAGTTTATGAACCTTTTTGAGTTACATGGGAGTTAGAAATTTTCAAATTTGCTCGTCCCATAACAATTGGGCTTGTAGACCAATTCGGTTTAAAGATTCAAATTTACCAATTCTTTCCATAGTTTTCTCATTACTAAAGGACATGGTTTACACAAGATAAATGACTTTATGGAAAAACTTTGTTTGTGCATGCACTTGAGGTTCGGGACCATCAAGATGCCTAGGAGGGGTAGTGATGGATCATAGGGGCTACTGGACAACATGGTGGAGATAAGGGTAGTTTGTCGCGCCAGCAGTCATGGAAGCTCGACATAGCTTCATGCGCATTAGACCGGGGTGGGGTCTGGATGAGGACCCCATCCTCATATGGACACGAAGTATTTTGGGTCTAAGGGTATGACGTTGGAGACATTCACTCAGTCTATGGGAAGAAGTTAGAGACTTCTACCAGGGTGGATGGTAACGACACTCCGATCCATAAGTGGGTGCAGTCGGAGTAACTAAATCCCCCAAATGTGTGTGTACCATTCCTGATGAAGGGCGTGTGTTATTTGTGAAACACACCTAATATGGAAATGGAAAAGAGGTTTGAAAACCTTGGAAAATAATTGGTAAACCTTGTAAAAAGGTTTATAAAACCAGAACTTGTTGAAGGAATAATCTTAAAGGAAATAAGGAGTTTGATAAACTCCGATTAAAGTTGTTTTTGTGAAAACTTGCACCCAACACCCATTCAGTGAGTTGTAGAACTCACTCTCTCCCTTTTACCCCTTTCAGATAACCAAGGAAAAAGCAAAATTAAAGACCTCCCTATATGGGAACTATAAAGACATGTATGCTTGTTTTTTTTTCCTATTTTGTATAATGTTATTCCAAAAAATATAGAAAAAAGGGCACCTTACTCATTGCGGTTTAGAAAAGGGCGAAACCCTTCATGAACCAAAAGGAGTGGTGGGTTGCTCACAAGGATCTGACCAAACTGGGTCGGGGCGTGACAAATTGAGTGGTATCAGAGCCTATTTTCTCGAATACATTATTATGACTATATAACATAGTAACTAATAGGAATAATTTTAAAATTTCATATGGCTCCCAAGAGAGGAACTAAGAGAACAAGAGCCGTAGTCTCTAACACTACCCAACCACCCCTTCTTGTGGAAACTCCCTGAGGAGCCTAGACAACCCCACCTAGACTAAGCCACCAAAGATTATATGAGGAGTTCACTCGAGTATTTGGACGACCTAACCTCGTCCCTGAGGCGGGCACCAACTCTCAAGCTGAACTTGAGTAAGTACAATTTCATCTTCCTCGTGTTTACCATCCACCATTAGTTGACATCCCCAAATACCTCAAGACTCTCCATCAACTGGGGTGTAAGCCTTTCCTCGGAGAGAAAGATGCTTGCGCTGCCATGGACTAGCTGGCCAACATTAGGAAGCTAATGGTGACAATCAGGATATCACCAGAGGACTTGTGGTACTGACAAAATATTTCCTAGAAGGTAACACCAAAAGATGGTGGGATAATGTCCGGAGCCTGCATACCTCCACACCCACCTATGAACAGTTTGAGGAGAGGTACACGGAGGAGTACCTGACTCATCATCTAATTAATGAGAAGAAGCTAGATTTTCTCCGACTTCGACAAGGGCTTAACTTTATATCGGAGTATGAAACTAAATTTAATGAGTTAAGACCCTTTTCCCCTGACCTGGTCGGATTGACAGACATATACCAACGATTCGTGGACAGTCTCAATATGAACATATGGGACCGTATGGGAATATTAGGATCCCCCCTGTAAACCCCGTCCCTTAAAGATAAGAAAACTGGGGAAATAACTAGTCAAATTAAGAGAGAAAATCGAGCCAGTTCATAAACCACAACCGATAAGGAAATGGTAAATTGAAAAATTTACAAACCCCAAGTGACTTAAATAGTTATAAAAGTCATGGAAAAGGACTTTATGACAAATTGGAAGAGACAACCAGACCTGTCACGCCATGACCCGGTTTGGTCGGATCCCCATGATCAACCCGCCACTCTCTCGGTTTATTAAAGGGTTTCCCCTTATTGTAAATCGTAAAGAGTAAGGCGTCCTTTAACCTGCACCTTTTTCCTGGAAAAGCATAATCAAAACTACATGGAATTTAAAACTTTACAAACCTGCCTTATAGGCATCTTAGTTGACGGTCTTTAAGGGGAGGCTTTCCGGGATTTCCTGAAAGGGATATAAGGGAGGGGGTGAGTACGACTACTCAGTGAATGGGTTTTTAAAAGCTTTTGACTTTTAAAAAAAACATTTATATGGAGTGTGCTAGACTCCTCCGTTTTCAAAATCCCTTCATTTAAAAATTTAGATTTTCCATTATTTCTTAGTTACCACGGTGTGTCATCACCCAACACACATCCTTTATCATGGAGGTTACACACATTCGCAAGTCAATATCACTACTAAACCCGCTAGTGGCTTCGGAGCGACTTTTCCTGCCACTCGGATAGAAGTACGACCACTTCTACCCTAGGAATGAGTGGATGTGCATGACATTCAACCCACAACCTCATCCTGCCCCCCACCCCGGTCTCATGCGCTTGGTGCTACTCCAGATTTCGCATAGACAGCTGGAACGACGAACTGCCCTTATAGCCACCAGGTTGTCTAGTGCCCTTAGGACGCATAACTACCCCTCATGGGTGTCTTAATGATCCCATACTCATAGTGCATGCACAAATATTGTTTTCTTATATTTCCATGTAATATGTGGTGCCACTGGTGCAATGTCCCCAACTCTCAACCCAATCTGCGGTTGTTTATCTTGACTGGTCTATCGACCTGTCATGTCGCACTGCCGCCAGTTGACTAAGCATGTCAGTCCTATCTTAGTACCATGGCCAAACAATTCATTTATTAAGTTTTATGGCACATATATCATGTTCGTTTATGAGCTCCTGCTCGTGCCAACTGGCCTTGGGCCCACTGTACTAGATTTTCAAAATTGGGAATTTAGCCCCCAAGTTCCAAAACCAAGGCCTCCGGCCTGTCAGAGCTATTCGAGTTCCCGTCGAGAAGGTCTCCCAAATTGTTTAAGCATTGGCACACAGTCAGGGGAGAGCACTTCCGATAAAACATATGTTTTCTCTATCCATTATACCGCTCGGTATAAGGACACCTCCGTTCATAACCGATGAACGGGTTTTCAACTTCCTTCAAGAAAGTCTCATCATACCAACTGGGTATGATCTACTTACAACCGGTAAGTAGTTTTTTTGTATGATTTTCACATCACCCCCTCTAAGTAGTGATGTTTAAAATACCACTAAATAATGGGTTTTCATGCTGAGGTACTTATCATTCCCAATCGAGTATGATATAAAATTTCCACTCATAATCGGTAAGTGGTTTTAAAATTTTAAGTTGTGCTCATCATCCCAACCGGGTATGATGTTAGTAAACCCACTCACCCGTTAATGCCGTTAATTCCACTAGACTGGTTCTTTGTATTTACGCAAGCTTGTCCTTGCGGCCGTTCCCGGTATTTCGCGTTCCTATACGATATGAACATCTTGGTTCATTATCCTTCGGCCTAATCACCTTCATTCATTCCAAATGAATGAGAAAGTCAAACTTTCATTTATTTGCAATTAGGTCCCTAAAGTTATTTCTCTTTAACTTTAAGTCCCAAATGCCGGTTTTTCCTCAAATTGAGTCCCGAAACTTCTAAAATTTATCATAGGACCTCAATTTATTCCATTTCACAAAAAGGGTTTAATTTCCCAAATTTCCAATTTGGTCCCCCAACTTTTCCAAAATTACCATTTTGCCCTTCCTTTACAAAAATGGTAAATTTTGCCCCAAAAATTTCAAAATTCCTCAATTGGTCCTCCAACATTATTTTCATGCCCAATTGACCCTCAATTTCATCAAATTTTATTTTGGTCCTTTGAATTTTGAAAATCCCCAATTTTCCCCCAATTCCAACTTCTTAACATAGCTGAATTTGATTTCATTAAATTGAAGTTGAAATTGAGTTTCTACATGTTCATATGATTCTTCAGAAATGTGAATCGCAAGTTTTAATGCTGGGACGAGCTCAAATGGAGCTGCGCTAGAAAATAAACTATAGAGAGAGAAAGCTTTGATTACTCACCGGTGAAGGCACGACGATTCGAGCTTTCGATCTGGACAGATAGCTCTCATCCTGTGGTTCATCCTAGAATCAAGAATCGCATCAATTGATGTGGAATTGGATTAGAATTTCGTCATTGAAATTCGGTCGACTCTCTCTTTAGCACCGATCAAAGTTATAAAGGGGAGCCGAATTGGCTTACCTTTCGGTCCTAATTCGGCCGTGGAAAGGCTGAGGAATTGTTGGGAGGCCTTGGTTTGCCCTGAGCCGAGCTTGAAATGGCTGATTTCAGCTTGGCCAAAATAGGGCAGCTTCGGTCTGCCGAAGCTACTTCACTATTCTATCATGCTGGCGCTTCTCCAACAATTCTCGGATTGACTGGAGTTTACTATCAGTTAACTGTCTTCTCCCCGATTCTAAAGAGGCCGAACTTTGTTCAATTCGAAGCTCTAGTTCGAGCTTCACCGGGAAATGGAGCAGTAGAGAGAGAGAGAGAAGTGTTCAGGTGTGAGGAGAATGAATGGGGATGACCTCTTTATATAGGTGTAAAACTGTGTATTAAATGGGAGAGATTTATTACTAGTATTAATATTGTCATAAATTATTGGTATTAATTCCAATAATTTAATTTCGGTATTAAATTATTTATATTAATTCCAATAATTTAATTTATTGCTATTTATGATAAGCCGTACGTTCGCATAAAAATTTCGGGTTACAAAAAATCATACTTCCCAGGAGGTCACCCATCGTCACACTACTCTCAGGAAAGCATACTTAACTTTAGAGTTCTTATGTACTCTTATTCACCTGAACCAATTTGGTTTCTTTGTTCTAATTTATGTTAAGTTTCTTTTCCAAGGTTTAATAAACCCTTTGGATCACTCGGAAGTTGTAAATTTCCAAATTGCTTGTTTCCAAATGATCGGGTTTGTAAACCATCTCGGTTTTCTTACTCGATTTGACCAGTTCTTTTCCTGATTTTTCTTAACTCAAAAGTGCGGGGTTTACAACTCTCCCCTCCTTTTAGGAGTTTTGTCCCCAAAACTTAACTAATATATTCCACACCGGGAATAATTTCCCTTAATGTTAACTCGGGTTTTCTTGACATGCTAACACTTTGATTGCTCTTTCACTTAGTCCGCATAATCATTCATCTAAGGAATTTCTTTTCATTTATCATGCTTACTCCTTCTATGGAGTTATAATAACGAGGCATGTATGGCTCATTAATCCTAATGTATATTCTTAGGTTCGCATCTCCCTTTATTTAGGAGAAGGTTCTTCCTTTTGGGGATTTTACTCAAGATTTCAGTATTGGGAGTTCCAAGGTGCCTAATCTTTCCTTTTTCTAGTTATTCTCTTCATCGTTGAAACCCTTGACTCGACGTTCTTTCGAGCATTACACACTGAATTTGTGTTATTATTCTTTCATCCCAATTTGACCCATCCTTCATCCGTCATTGATTACAACTTCAGTCAAATTTATGTTTGAACTTGTTATGTTTACCAATTGACTCCTTCTTACTCGAGTTACATTTTACTTGGGATTGTTGGTGCTTAACGGTAGTTAGTCGTATGTATCCCTCTAAAGTTTACTTTCATAGTGTATTTCTTTATGGAGCGTTCAAATCTTCATTATTTCAACAAGATAGTCAGAGGCTTGCCTATTTTTTTTCTTGGTTAATTTGGCCTTTGGTCCTGTTAAGGATTTCTTTCACCCTTCTTTTCCCGAGTATTTGGCCTTTTCGCCCCTCTCTTCTTTGTTGGAACTCAAATTATGGTTTTCCCATGTATTAGTTCGTTAACTATCTCGCCTCTACCATTTCTTTGGTCTAAGTTTCTTAGGGCTGTTTTTTTCTCGAGTACTCTTGTCCTTAAGTCCATCTCACTAAACTTTTTATGGTGTAGCCCCTTCTAATTCCTGGTCTTCCTCAGGGTGTCATTTGTTCCCTCTGACTATCTTGTTGTAACGACTTGCTTTCTCTTGTCCTGTTGGTCCGAACTTCCTATTTGGCATAGTTGCTTTTTCCAAGGTGATTTATTCCTATAATCCCAATACGTCCCGTTTGTCATCAAAGGTTCGTCTTGTCTTCTCTTGTGGATGCACTCCTTTCTTTGCTCCTAAATTGTTTGGATTTTCTTCTTAAAGGGGAAATTCTCTTCAGCTATTTTTTTTGTTCCGTTTGTGGTTTTATTGAGGTCCTACCTTTACCCATTTTTCCTTCTTACCACTTCGCTAAGATTTGAAGAGTTTCCTCTTATCTGTGGTAACAACTGGAGTCACGTTTCTTGGGATGGTATCCTTTTGGATTTCCTATAGCTGTAAGGGCGTCTTCCTTGGGAAGTATTATTCTAAATCATAGTGGTGTGGGATGGTACTTCACTTCATGCCCTATTTCCTTTATACCTTATAATAGGTTGTTCCTTGTTTAGTTACCCTAAAGTTCTCCCAGACTCCTTACCATGACAATTCTTTTGTCATGCCTTCCTTGCATAATAATCTCCTTGATATTCATGGTGTCTTTTGTTTAGGTATTTTTCTTGGGGCTATCTTCTTAACAAGATTACATCCTTTGATAGACAAAGTTTTTAGGAATTTGGAGTACTTTATTAACTGAGGAGTACAATTGGCCCTATTAAAGAAAGTGGTCATAAAATAAGGAGTTATGGGGTTCTTGATAAACACTTAGGTATGGTTATACACCCTTTACTGACGTTTGTAGCTTCACGCTTGGCTTCCTTTATACTTAGAGTTGTGCCCTCAATAGGTCCTAGCACATTCTCCAGGATACTTCTCCGTTTGGTCCTTAGAGATTTCTACCATGCCTCAGCCATTTTGGGAAGCTTCTAGGGTTATCCTCCTAAAAGAGCAGGGTACTGAGCAGAGTTATCCCTAGTTTTCTTGGTTCCCCTCCTGTGAGCCATCTGAAAATTTTAAGATAAATCCTATCAGTTACTATATTTTCTAGTCTTGATTATGTATTCGAGGAAATAGGCTCTCATACCACTCTAGTTGTCACGCCCCGACCCGGTTTGGTCGGATCCCCATGATCAACCCGCCACTCTCCCGGTTTATTAAAGGGTTTCCCCTTATTGTAAACCGTAAAGAGTAAGGCATCCTTTAACCTCCACCTTTTTCCTAGAATAGCATAATCAAAACTGCATGAAATTTAAAACTTTACATACCTGTCTTACAGGCATCTTAGTTGATAGTATTTAAGGGGAGGCTTTCCGAGATTTCTTGAAAGGGATATAAGGGAGAGGGTGAGTACGACTACTCAGTGAATGGGTTTTTAAAAGCTTTTGACATTTAAGAAAAATATTTAAATGGAGTGTGCCAGACTCCTTTGTTTTAAAAAATCCCTTCATTTAAAAATTTAGATTTTTCCATTATTTCTTAGTTACCACGGTGTGTCATCACCCAACACACATCCTTTATCATGAAGGTTACACACATTTGCAAGTCAGTATCACTATTGAACCCGCTAGTGGCTTCGGAGCGACTTTTCCTGCCACTCGGATTGAAGTACGACCACTTCTACCCTGGGAATGAGTGGATGTACGTGACATTCAACCCACAATCCCGAAATCACTTCTTCATGTTCGTATGAGAACAGAGACCTCATCCTGTCCCCCACCCCGGTCTCATGCGCTTGGTGCTACTCCAGATTTCGCACAGACAGCTGGAACGACGAACTGCCCTTATAGCCACCAGGTTGTCCAGTGCCCTTAGGACGCATCACTACCCCTCATGGGTGTCTTGATGATCCCATACTCATAGTGCATGCACAAATATTGTTTTCTTATATTGCCATGTAATATGTGGTGCCACTGGTGCAATGTCCCCAACTCTCAACCCAATCCGCAGTAGTTTGTCTTGACTGGTCTATCGACCTGTCATGTCGCACTGCCGCTAGTTGACTGAGCATGTCGGTCCTATCTTGGTACCATGGCCAAACAATTCATTTATTAAGTTTTATGGCACATATATCATGTTCGTTTATGGGCTCTTGCTCGTGCCAACTGGCCTTGGGCCCACTGTACTAGATTTTCAAAATTGGGAATTTAGCCCCCAAGTTCCAAAACCAAGGCCTCCGGCCTATCAGATCTATTCGAGCTCTCGTCGAGAAGTTCTCCCAAATTGTTTAAGCATTGGCACACAGTTAGGGGAGAGCACTTCCGACAAAACATATGTTTTCTCTATCCATTATACCGCCCGGTATAAGGACACCTCCGTTCATAACCGATGAACGGGTGTTCAACTTCCTTCAAGAAAGTCTCATCATACCAACCGGGTATGATCTACTTACAACTGGTAAGTAGTTTTTTCGTATGATTTTCACATCACCCCTCTAAGTAGTGATGTTTAAAATACCACTAAATAGTGGGTTTTCATACCGAGGTACTTATCATTCCCAACCGGGTATGATATAAAATTTCCCTTCATAACCGGTAAGTGGTTTTAAAATTTTAAGTTGTGCTCATCATGCCAACCGGGTATGATGTTAGTAAACCCACTCACCCGTTAATGCCGTTAATTCCACTAGACTGGTTCTTTTTATTTACGCGAGCTTGTCCTTGCTGGCGTTCCCAGTATTTCGCGTTCCTACACGATGTGAACATCTTGGTACATTATCCTTCGGCCTAATCGCCTTCATTCATTCCAAATGAATGAGTCAAACTTTCATTTATTTGCAATTAGGTCCCTAAAGTTATTTCTCTTTAACTTTAAGTCCCAAATGCCGGTTTTTCCTCAAATTAAGTCCCGAAACTTCTAAAATTTATCATAAGACCTCAATTTATTCCATTTCACAAAAAGGGGTTTAATTTCCCAAATTTCCAATTTGGTCCCCCAACTTTTCCAAAATTACCATTTTGCCCTTCCTTTACAAAAATGGTAAATTTTGCCCCCAAAAATTTCAAAATTCCTCAATTGGTCCTCCAACATTATTTTCATGCCCAATTGACCCTCAATTTATTCAAATTTTATTTTGGTCCTTTGAATTTTGAAAATCCCCAATTATCCCCCAATTCCAATTTCTTAACACAGCTGAATTTGATTTCATCAAATTGACCCATCAAACGTTTCCAATTGTTGAAATTGAAGTTGAAATTGAGTTTCTACATGTTCATACGATTCTTCAAAAATGTGAATCGCAAGTTTTAATGTCGGGACGAGCTCAAACGAAGCTTCGCCGGAAAATGAACTATAGAGAGAGAAAGCTTTGATTACTCACCGGTGAAGGAACGACGGTTCGAGCTGTCGATCTGGACAGATAGCTCTCATCCTGAGGTTCATCCTATAATCAAGAATCGCATCAATTGATGCGGAATTGGATTAGAATTTCGTTATTGAAATTCGATCGACTCTCTCTCTAGCACCGATCGAAAATTATAAAGGGGAGCCGAATTGGATTACCTTTCGGTCCTAATTCGGCTGTGGAAAGGCTGAGGAAGTGTTGGGATGGCTTGTTTTGGCCTAAGCAGGGCTTGAAATGGCTGATTTCAGCTTGGTTGAAATAGGGCAGCTTCGGTCCGCCGGAGCTGCTTCACTATTCTATCATGTCGGTGCTTCTCCAACTATTCTTGGATTGACTGGAGTTTGCTATCAGTTAACTGTCTTCTCCCTGATTCTAAAGAGGCCGACCTTTGTTCAAGTCGAAGCTCTAGTTTGAGCTTCACCGGGAAATGGAGCAGTAGAGAGAGAGAGAGAGAGAGAGAGAGAAGTGTTCAGGTGTGAGGAAATTAGGGAAAATTTGGAGCAAAAAACTCTAATTGAATAGTCAATTTGATGAAATCAAATTTGACTAATTTGAAAGGGGGAAATTAGGGAAAATTTGGGGATTTCGTAAAATTGAGGGACCATTTTGAAATTTCCCAAAATTAAGGGCCAATTGGCCATGGAAAAGATGTTGTAGGACCAATTGGTCAATTTTTTGAATATTTGGGGTCAAACTGCCATATTTGGAAAATAGGGGCAAAATGGTAATTTTTGAAAAGTTAGGGACCAAATTGGAAATTTGGGAAAACTTGAGCCCCTTATGGGTTTTCTCCTTCCTTCGAGGAAGTTTTTCATCATCGGTTGGTTTTCCAAGTTGACACGAGCTTCTCTTGCTAGCATTCTTATCACACTTGTCCCTACACGAATTGGGCAACCTTTTCACTTAAAATTTGGCATAAAATCTTAGGTTCACAATTTATCAATAAATTACATTTAGGTCCCTAAAGTTTATTTTTCTTAACTTTAGGTCCCAAATGCAAACCTTTGCCCTAACTGGAGATGTCATCACACCTGGTTGGTGTAATGAGTTGAAAGGTTATTTTGTGAGAAGTGTTCTACCTTGACTGTGTGCCAATGCTTAAAATTTTTTGGAGACCTTCTTTACAAGAGCTAGAACATCTCAAATAGGGCAGAGGCCTTGGTTTTGGAACTTGTGGGCTAAAATGCCCGATTTTGGAAAATCTTGTACAATGGGCCCAAGGCTAGTTGGCACGACCATGAGCTCGTAAACAAACATTATATGTTAAAGCGACAAAAATTCTTAATGAATGAATTATGTGATTTTGCCATGGTACCAAAGTAGGATCGACATACTCAATGGACTGGCGGCAATGCGTCAGGGCCAAGTTGACGGACCGGCCTAGACAAACCGCTGTAGGTCGAGTTGAGGGTCGGGGCCGTTGGACCAATGGCAACAAAGATAATTGGCTTTGTGGAAAACTATTGTTTATGCATGCATTGGAGGTTCGGGACCATCAAGATGCTTAAGAGGGGTAGTGATGCGTCCTAGGGTCTACTAGATGACATGGTAGAGATAAGGGCAGTTTGTCATGCCAGCAATCAGGAAAGCTTGACGTAGCTTCATGTGCATGAGGCTAGGCTGGGTTCGGGATGAGGTATGTGTCCAAATACAGACACGAAATTGATTTTAGGTTTGATAATCGAATATCATGAACATCCACTCAGACCCAGGGTAGAAGTGGACGGGCTTCTATCTAGGTGGCCGGTAAAGTTGCTCCGACGCCACAAGTGGGTGCAGTGGATGAGCTGCCTAATGAATGTGTGATCCCTTCTTGATGAAGGGCATGTGTGTTGACTATTAAACACACCTAATGTGGAAAATGAGGACAAAGGGTTTTGAAAATTGAAAAGATATATTTTTTATGAAAACTCTCTCCCAACACCCATTCACTGAGTTTTCGAACTCACCCCCTCCCTTTACCCCTTTTTAGGTAACCAAGGGAAAACAAACCTAAAGAACTTTCCTATAGTCAAACCTGCAAGACAGGTATGTAAGGTTTAATGTATTCAATTTTTATCAATGCTATTCCAGGAAAGATGCATGTGAAAAGGACGCCTTACTACTCGCGGTTTAGAAAAGGGAAAACTCTTAATAAACTAGGAGAATGGCAGGTTGCTCACAGGGATCCAACCAAACCGAGTCGTGGCATGACAACTTGAGTGGTATCAGAGCCTATTTCATTAAATACATTATCAAGACTATATAACATAGTAACTGAAAGAAAATTTTTAAAATTTTCAGATGGCTCCCAAGAGACGAACCAAGAAAACTAGCGCTAACGTCACCAACATCACCCAACACTCTATCCTCATAGGAAGACAACCCTAGAAGCTCTCCAATGCCCGAGGCATAGTAGAAGCCCCAAATGACCAAATGGGGAAGTATCCAATATCACCAAGGAGTATGGTGCCAGGATATGTTAGGGTCACAACCCTAAATACGAAGGGAGCCAAGCTTGAAACTAGAAATGCTAGCAAGGGAGTATAACCTTACCTAGGAGGATGCTTATCAAGAACCCCGTAGCTCCCTATCTATTATGTGACCACTTTTTGTAATAGGTAAAAAGCCCCATCATATTGTACTCTATTAATGAAGTATTCCAAATTCCTAAAAATCATGTCCATTAAATGATATGATCTTGCTAGGAAGATGGCACCAAGAAAAGTGACCAAACAAACCTGCGCTACTATAGAAACTAGGGAGAATCCCATCCCGGTTAAAAAAACTTAATTTGGGAATCAAGAAATCTAGGAGGACTATTAGAGTGATCCTTTCACAAAGAAGATTCAACAAGAAAACTCTCAGGGTATTCTGACTCAAGGATGACAACGCACCAAACCATCAACAATCCCCTAGAAAGACCCTATAATGCTTGAAGTAAAGGAGGAACCACATTGGTTCACACAAGGAAATAACCTTATTACAAGTATGGATGATAGGGACTGTAAACCCTGTCCCTTCAAGATAAGAAAACCAGGGAAAAATTGGTCAAAACCAAGAGAAAGAACCGAAGCAGTTCACAAACCCCAACCAATAGAGAAAGGGAAAATCAAGAAATTTACAAATTATGAGTGACCTAAATAGTCATAAAAGTCATGGAAAATGATTCTAGGATGAATTAGAAGTGAAAACCAGACAGGTTCAAGTGAACTGGACCTAAACCAGTTTCTAAATTCATTTTTCTAGGTGGCTTAGAAAATTCAAATTGGAGAATTGAAACCATCATTGGATAGAGAATGAATTTAGATAAATTTAATAAATTTTAATTTTGAAAAACTCGGTCGAATCGAGCCTGAGTCGACCATTTTAAGCATTGAACCTGATTGGGACGTGTCCAATTCGGTTCATGACAATGTCATCTTCTTCCTTCAGATGACAGCACTGTTCACTCGCTGAAAAAGTAAGCAGCTGTCACGCCCCGACCCGGTTTGGCCGGAACCCCATGAACTACCATCCACTCTCTTGGTTCAAGGGGGTTTACCCCTTCTTTAACTCAAGATAAGCCAGGTGTAATTTCAACCATGTTCCCTGGAACAACATATATCATATAAAATGCAAGTTTAAGAGAAATTAAGCATACATGACAGAGGGTAAGACTTGGTGTTATCCCTAGTTATCTTTCTATTTCCTGAAAATGGATAAAAAGGGAGGGGGTGAGTTTCCACAATTTAGTGAATGAGTATTTTAAAAAATTAAGTTTCAATAAAATAGTTTTTAAATTGGAGTGTCCCAGACTCCTTAATTTCTTTAAAATATCTCATTCTTGAAATCTCGATTTTTCATAGCCATTTCTCAATCCACCATTATAACCGGTGTGTTTATCAACCAACACATGCCCTTCATCATGAAGGGAACAAACATTCACAGGCCAGCACGTCCATTGTACCCACTTATGGCGTCGGAGCAACTTTACCGGCCACCTAGATAGAATCACGTCCACTTCTACCTTGAGAATGAGTGGATGTACACGACATCCGTCCCTCAAACCCATAACAAAACTCTGTGTCCGTATGAGGATAGAGACCTCATCCCGTCCCCACCCAGATCTAATGCACATGAAGCTACATCGAGCTTCCAAGACCGCTATTACGACTAACTGCCCTTATCTCCACCATGTCATCTAGTAGCCCTAGGACACATCACTACCCCTCTTGGGTGTCTTGAAGGTCCCGTAACTCAGTGCATATACAAATCAACATTTTTCCACATAAGCCATTTAATATGTTGTGCCACTAGTCCAACGACCCCGACCCTCAACTCGACCTGTAGTTGTTTGTCTCGACTAGTCCGTTAACCTATCATGTCGCACTACCGTCAGTCCATCAAGTATGTCGGTCATGTCTAGGTACCATAGTCAAACAAATCATTCATTTAAAGTTTTCATGGTTTATCTCATGTTTGTTTACGAGCTCCTACTCGTGCCAACTAGCCTAGGGCCTACTGTACAAGATTTTAAAAAAATCGCATGTATTAGCCCCCAAGTTCCAAAACCGAGGCCTCCGGACTATCTGAGCTATTCGAGCTCCCGTTAAGAAGGTCTCCCAAAAGTTTTAAGCAGTGACACATAGTGAGGGGAGAGCACTTCTAATAGAATAAACTTTTCATTTGTCCTTCATACCAACTGGGTATGAAAACGTCTCCGCTTATAACTGATAAGCGAGTTTTCAACTTCGTTTCAAGAAGTTCATCATACCAACAAGGTATGATCTACTTACAATCGATAAGTATTTTTTCCGCGTAATTTCCACATCACTCCTCTCTGGTATGAAGGTTAAAATACCACTTAATAGTGGGTTTTCATTTCCGAGGTGCTTATCACCCCAACCCGGTATGATATTAAATCCTACTCACCCGATTACGTAGTGATCTCTTCTTAACTGGTTTTCATCTCCCTGCGACCTTTGTCTTAATTAGCGTTCTTAATATCTCATGTTTCTACAGGGTATGAACATCCTTTTTCATTATCATTTGGCTTGGTAGCCTTTATTCATTATGAATGACTTAAAATGTCCAATCGTCCTAATATTTGCAATTTGATCCCTATATTTCTTTTTCTTTTACTTTAGGCCCCAAATGCTGATTTTTCCACAAATTCAGTCTCGAAACTTTTAAAATTCACCTCGGGACCTCAATTTGTTGAAATTCACAAAAATGGGTTCAAGTTTCCCAAATTCCCAATTTGGTCCTCAATTTTTTCCAAAATTACTCTTTTGCCCCTCCTTTACAAAAATGGTAAGTTTTACCCCAAAAATTCCAAAATTTGCTCAATTAGTCCTCCAACACCCCTATCATGCCCAATTGGTCCCCAATTTTATAAAATTGCATTTTAGTCCCTCAAAATTTTGAAATCACCAAAATTTCCCCCCAATTTCAACTTTCTAACATAGCCGAATTTGATTTTCTCAAATTGTCTGAACAAATGAGTTTAATTTTTGAAATTGAAGTTTAATTGGAGTTCCTACATCTTTATATGATTCAATTGCACTTTGAATCACACGATTTGATGCCGGAATGAGCTCAAACGGACCTTCACCGGAAAACTGAACGTAGAGAGAGAAAGCTTCGAAAGCTTATTGTCGGGGGTGCGGCGGTCCGAGCTTTCAATCTGGGTAGATAGCTCTTGTCCTGTGGTTTCTCCTATGAACAAGAAATGCATCAATTGATGCTGAATTGAGTGATAATTTTATCATCAAAGTTGTGTTGATTCTCTCTCTAGCACATGTCAGAATTTATAGAGAGTAGCCAAATTGGCTTACCTTTTCGCTCTAATTCAGCTGTAGGAGGGTTGTGAAGGTATGGGATGACTTGGTTTGGCTTTAGAAGGGCTCGAATTAGCTGATTTCAGCTCAGCCGAAATAGGGCAGCTTAGTTCCGCCGGAGCTACTTCATAGTTCTATCACACCGACGTTTCTCCGATGACCTTCGGGGAAAATGGAGACTACATGCATGTAGCTGACTTCTCCCCTAATCCAAAGAACCCAACCACACCTTCTTTGGCTCAAAAAAATGCTCAAGTTGGAGTTATGGTATAAGTTTTACCGGTAAATGGAGTAGTAGGGTGAGAGTGGAGTTTTCAAGTGTGAGGTGGATGAATGAGGAGGGGCTCTTTATATAGGAAGCTCGGGGACTTCTTGGCTACTTAATGGTGGTCATTCATTGGCTGAAACTCCCTGGTTGGAGACTTTTAATTTTCACTAGCACTACTTGATTTTTCGGCGAGTGAACAGTGCTATCATATAAAGGAAGAAGACGACACTATTCCGAATCAGACTGGACCATTACGAACCAAGTTCAAAGATTAAACCAGTTGGTTCAGTCCCGATTTGACCGAATTTTTCAAAATTAAAATTTTCTAAAGTCATCTAAATTCATAACATATCCAATGGGGGCTTCAATTCTCCAATTTGAATTTTCTAAGCCACCTAGAAAAATGAATTTAGCATCTGGTTCAAACTGGTCCGAACCTGTTCAATCCGGTTTGGATTTGGTTCACTTAAACTGGTTTGGTTTTCATCTCCAATTCATCCTAGAAGTCATTTTTCATGACTTTTGTGACTCTTCAAGTCACCCGAGATCCATAAATTCCCAGTTTGCTCTTTCTCTATTGGTTCCGGTTCATAAATCGACTCGGTTCATAAACTGGTTCAATCTGGCTCGGATCTAGTTCACTTGAACCGGTCTAGTTTTCTCAACCAAATTATCCTAAGGTCCTTTTCCAAGATTTTTATGAACCCTTTGAGTCACTCGAGAGTTGTAAATTCCCCAAATTGTCCATTCTTTGATGATTAGGTTTGTGAAACAGTTCAATTTTCTTACTTTGTTTGACCGGTTCTTTTCCCGATTTTCCTTAACTCCAAAGAGTGGGGTTTACAACTTCCCCCTCCTTTTGGGAGTTTTGTCCCCAAAACTAAATCAGTATTTTTTCTCTCCGAGATAAACTCCCTAAATGTCAACTTGGACATGTTAATACTTTGGTCATTCTTTCACTTAGTCCACTTTAAATCACGCACTTAAGAAATTTCTTTGTCGTTACATTGTTTACTCCTTCCATGGAGTTTTATCATAACTAGTATGTCTTGCCTACGAATCCAAAGGTATATCCCTAGGTTCACATCTCCCTTTACTTAGGGCAAGATTCTTTCCTTTGAGGTTCTTACTCAATATTTCAGGATTGAGAGTTCCAAGATGCCCAATCGTTTCTTTATCTAGTTATTCTCTTCATCGTTGAAACCCTTAGCTCAACGTTTTTTCGAGCATTAGGTACAGGTTTTGGTGTTATCACCTATTTGTCTTATTTCGACACTTCTTCCATCCATTGTTTATTATAACTTCAGTCCAACTTTTATGTTTTACTTTGTCATGCTTACTAACTGACTCTTCCTTACTTTAAGTCATATTTTCCTCGGGATTGTTGGGCTTACATGCCCCTTACTACATGACATTTTCTAGAACTTGTCTTTGTCCATTAGATTTCTAGAACACTTCTTTGAGGGTCGTTCTCAACTTTCCAACCTTTCAAGGATTGTATAATTTCATCTCTCTTTTCGTTTGCTAGTATTCCTCAACTACCTTTACCGTTATCCAATCAACTTACCTAACCATGTTGGTTCTCCTTACCCACTCATCCCATCCCAACTTCCTTATTGGGTCTTTCTAGTTCCAATTATTTGGTTTCTTGATGGTTTACCGACAAGCTGGGATTTTTTCCTTTTTAAGTCCTTGGCATTCTTTATTCAAGGATTTTTCCTTTTCCTTAATCCACTTTTACTTACTCGTGATCATTTCATGATTCTTCATTCCAAATTAATCACTTTTGGTCTCTATGTCGATTTGTTTACTTGGGAAGGTTCCCTTCGTCCGATTTCGTTCTCTACTATGTCCCTCACAGTAGAGACTTCCTTCTTAGTAGCTACATGCTCAACCTTCTTATCATTCCTTGGAGGTTTTTTCTTCCTTTCTTCTCATCCCTTTCTATGTTAGGGCATTTTCCCGCTTTGGATACTTCTCTGTTCACAACTTTTGTTTCATCCCTCATTCCTTACTTGAGATACTCCTGATTATCGGTCTTATTCCGTGCACTCCACACTATGCTCAGCCATTCACTATTTAGGCTTCATTATGCAAGTGTGGACTACGACCCGTCTCACTAATTGTGATTATTCCTCCTTAGCCACATCTTATTTGGAGGGCTTACTTTCCCAATGTTTCCTAGACGTTCTTTCCATTATTTCCTTATTATGGGTAGTCCACTCATTCTTACTTGTTACAACATCTTTTCATGCTAACTTCCTATTTATCCGTTCCTTTTAACTTATTTCCTTGGGTCCTCCTAGTATGCTTTCTTGGTTCATTCACTTCAGCTTGCGCTTCATTTGCAAGTTTATCTCTTTGTCCCTTTCACTTAGATTCATTATCTCTTAGTTGGGATACATATGCCTTTCCAGGGTATCCTTCCTCAGTATGACTCTCCCCTTTTTTTTTGGCTCTAGGGAATATCTACCCTTAAATGGCATTCTTTGATGTCGTCATCTTCTGTTTACCCTTGCTCTTGAAATCTTGTGAGTACATCTTTTGTACCCTATCCTCATCCCCACTCGTACCATAGTACGCATCTATTCCTTTTAGGGAGAGTTCAAATCTTCCTTGTTTCAAGATTTCTTGACCATTATGTGAGAGGCTTGCCTACTCATTTCTTGGCTTGAGTTTAGTCATTAATTTGACCATTGGTCTTTCTAAGTATTTCTTTCATCCTTCTTTTCCCAATATTCGGCCTTTCCACCTTCTTTGCTGGAGTTTAAATTATGACCTTCATGAGTATCAGTTTGTTAACTACCTCGCCCTTACCAGTCCCGTGGTCTACTTATCTTAGGGCAATTGTTTCTTGAGTCTTCTTGTCCTTAATGTCCATCCTACTACCCTTTTATGGTGTAGTTCTTTCTACTTTCCGGTCTTCCTTAGGGCGTCATTTATTCTCCTTGACTAATTTGTTGTAATGACTTGCTTCCTTCTACTATGTTTGTCCGAAACTTCTATTTGGCTTCATTGCTTTTTCCAAAGTGAGTCGTATTTGCAATCTCGAGACATTTCATTTGTCGTCAAATGCTCAGCTGGTCTGCTCTCATGGAGGCGCTCCCTTCTTTTCTCTTAAATGGCTGAGAATTTTTTCTTAAGGAAGAATTTTCTTCAACTATACTTTGTTTCTTGTTTGTGGTTTATCGAGGTCCTACCTTCAGTCCTTTTCCCTTCCTGCCACTATGCTAGGATCTTGAAAATCTTCCTCTTGGATGTAGTTGAAATTCCGAGTAGCAGTTGTGTTTCTAGGGATGGTATACTTTCAGGTTTTCTATAGCTGTGGGGGTGCTATTCTTGGAAAATGTTGTCCTAAATCCTTGTGGTGTGGGATAGTCCTTTACTTCATGTCCCATTTCCTTACACTTGTAATAGGTCATTTCCTTGCTCAGTTATTCCAAAAGTTCTTCTAGACTCCTTAATTACTTTGACAATTTTGCTTGTTGTGTCTTCTTTGCCCAACAATTCTCTTGATTCATTAATTTATTTGTGATGGGAATCTCCTTGATGTCTAAGGTAATGTAGGTTTGTTTGGTTACTTTCCTTGAGAAATCTACCTACAGTTGAGGCGCAAGGTCACATCATTTAGATAAATATGGTTTTAGGAATTTGGAGTTCTTTAGTATTGGAGTGGTAGTACAATAGGTTGGGGTCTTAGCCCCATTACAAAAAGTATTTACGAAATAGATGGGTAGCTACTAGGTTCTTAACAAGCGTCCTTCTTAGTAAGGTTATAAGCCCTTGATGGCGTTCCTTCGTACTCAGGATTATGATCTCAATAGATCCTGACACCATCCTTCTGGATACTTCCCACTAATGTCTCTTGGTTCCTTGGGACTTCTCAGGTATTTTAGGGTAATCTCCCTATGAGGACAGAGTGTTGGGTGGTGTTGGTAATGCCAATCCTAGTTTTCTTGGTTACTCTCCTAGGAGCCATCTGAAAAATTTTAAAATTTTCTCTTAATTATAATGTTATATAGTCTTGATAATGTATTCGAGGAAAATGACTATAATACCACTCAAGTTGTCACACCCTGACCTGGTTTGGTCGGATCCCTGTAAACAACCAGCCACTCTCTTGCTTCAAGAGGGGTTTCCCCCTTCTTTAACTCAAGATAAGCCAGGCGTAATTTCAACCTTTTTCCTTGGAATAACATATATCAGATAAAATGCAAGATTAAGAGAAATTAAGCATACCTGACAAAGGGTAAGGCTTGGTGTTATCCCCAGTCATCTTTCTGTTTCCTGAAAAGAGATAAAAAGGGACTGGTGAGTTTCTACAACTCAGTGAATGGGTATTTTAAAAAATGAAGTTTCGATAAAATAGTTTTTAAATTGAAGTATGCCAGACTCCTTAATTTCTTTAAAATATCTCATTCTTGAAATCTTGGTTTTTCATAGCCATTTCTCAATCCACCAATATAACCGGTGTGTTTATCAACTAATACACACCCTTCATCATGAAGGGAACACACATTCGCAGTCCAACATGCCCATTGTACCCACTTGTGGTGTTAGAGCGACTTTATCGACCACCTAGATAGAAGCACGTCCACTTCTACCCTGTGAATGAGTGGATGTACGTGACATCCGACCCTCAATCCAATAACAAAACTTCTTGTCCGTATGAGGATAAAGACCTCATTCCGTCCTCACCTAGGTCTCATGCGCAAGAAGCTAGGTCGAGCTTCCAAGACTGCTGGCATGACTAACTGCCCTTGTAAACCATGTCCTTTAGTAATGAGAAAAACCGGGAAAGAACCGGTCAATGTGATCTTTAAACTAAACTGGTCTATAAGCCCGACTATTAGTGTCACGCCCTAGCCCGGTTTGGTCGGATCCCTGTTATCAACCTGCCACTCTCCCGGTTTATTAAAGGGTTTCCCCTTATTGTAAACTGTAAAGAGTAAGGCATCCTTTAACCTGCACCTTTTTCCTGGAATAGCATAATCAAAACTGCATGAAATTTAAAACTTTACATACCTGTCTTACAGGCACCTTAGTTGACGGTCTTTAAGGGTAGGCTTTCCGGAATTTCATGAAAGGGATATAAGGGAGGGGGTGAGTACGACTACTCAGTGAATGAGTTTTTAAAGGTCTACTTTTAACTTTTAAGAAAAAATATTTATATGGAGTGTGCCAGACTCCTTTCTTTTCAAAAACCCCTTCATTTAAAAATTTGTGTTTTTCCATTATCTCTTAGTTATCGGTGTGTCATCACCTAACACACATCCTTCATCATGAAGGTTACACACATTCGCAAGTCAGTATCACTACTGAACCCGCTAGTGGCTTCGGAGCGACTTTTCCTACCACCCGGATAGAAGTACTACCACTTCTACCCTGGGAATGAGTGGATGTACGCGACATCCGACCCACAATCCCAAAATCACTTCTTCATTTCCATATGAGGACAGAGACCTCATCCTGTCCCCACCCCGGTCTCATGCGCTTCGTGCTACTCCAGATTTCGCACAGACACCTGGAACGACGAACTGCCCTTATAGCCACCAGGTCGTCCAGTGCCCTTAGGACGCATCACTACCCCTCATGGGCGTCTTGATGATCCCGTACTCACAGTGCATGCACAAACAATGTTTTCTTATATTGCCATGTAATATGTGGTGCCACTAGTCCAACGGCCACGACTCTCAACTCAACCCACAACTGTTTGTCTTGACTAGTCTGTCGACTTGTCATGTCACACTACCGCTACTTGACTGAGCATGTCGGTCCTATCTTGGTACCATGGCCAAACAATTCACTTATTAAGTTTTATGGCACATATATCATGTTTATTTATGAGCTCCTACTCGTGCCAACTGGCCTTGGGCCCACAGTACGAGATTTTCAAAATCGGGCATTTAGCCACCAAGTTCCAAAACCGAGGCCCCCGACCTATCAGAGCTATTCAAGCTCCTATCGAGAAGGTCTCCCAAATTGTTTAAGCATTGGCACACAGTCCGGGGAGAGCACTTCCGACAAAAATAGGTTTTTATTGTCCATCATACTGACCGGTATAAGGACATCTTCGTTCATAACCGATGAACGGGTTTTCAACTTCTTTCAAGGAAGTCTCATCATACCAACCGGGTATGATCTACTTACAACCCGTAAGTAGTTTTTCCGCATAACTTTCACATCACTTTCTCTAAGTAGTGATGATTAAAATACCACTAAACAGTGGGTTTTTATACCGAGGCACTTATCATCCCCAACCGGGTATGATATATAATCCCACTCACAAACGGTAAGTGGTTTTTAAATTTTAAGTTATGCTCATCATCCCATCCGGGTATGATATTAGTAAAACCACTCACCCATTAATGACGTGAATTCCACTAGACTGGTTATTTGTATTCACGCGAGCTTGTCCTTTCTGGCGTTCCTAGTATTTCGTGTTCCTACACGATATGAATAACCTTGTTCATTATTACTCGGCATAACAACCTTTATTCATTTTCAATAAATGAGAAAACCCAAACTTTTAGTTATTTGCAATTAGGTCCCTAAAGTTAGTTCTCTTTAACTTTAAGTCCCTAATATCAGTTTTTCCTCAAATTGAGTCTCGTAACTTTTAAAATTTATCCTGGGACCTCAATTTATTCAATTTTACCAAAAAGGGGTTTAATTTCCTAAATTTCCAATTTAGTCCCCCAATTTTTTCCAAAATTACCATTTTGCCCTTCTTTTACAAAAATGGTAAGTTTTGCCCCAAAAATTCCAAAATTCCTCAATTGGTCCTCAAACATTATTTTCATGCCCAATTGACCCTCAATTTCATAAAATTGTATTTTGGCCCTTTGAATTTCGAAAATCCCCAAAATTTCCCCCAATTTCAACTCTTCAACACTATTGAATTTGATTTCATCAAATTGACCGATCAAACACTTCTAATTATTGAAATTGGAGTTGAAGTTGAGTTCCTGCATGTTCATACAATTCTAAGAAACTTTGAATCACAGATTTTAATGCCGGAATGAGCTCAAACGGAGCTTCGCCGAAAAATAGACTGTAGAGAGAGAAAGATTCGATTACTCACCGGTGAAGGCACGGCGGTCCAAGCTTTCGATCTGGGCAGATAGGTCTCATCTTGAGGTTCATCCTAGAATCAAGAATTGCATCAATTGATGCGGAATTGGATTAGAATTTCATCATTGAAATTCGGTCGACTCTCTCTCTAGCACCGATCGAAAATTGTAAAGGGGAGCCGAATTGGCTAACCTTTCGGTCCTAATTCGACCGTGGAAAGGCTGAGGAAGTGTTGGGAGGGCTTGGTTTGGCCTGAGAAGGGCTTGAAATGGCTGATTTCTGCTTGGCCGAAATAGGGCAGCTTCGGTCCGCTAGAGTTGCTTCACTATTCCATCATGTCGGCGCTTCTCCAACGATTCTCGGATTGACTGGAGTTTACTATCAGATAGCTGTCTTCTCCTCGGTTCTAAAGAGCCCGACCTTTGTTTAAGTCGAAGATCTGGTTCAAGATTTACCGGGAAATGGAGTAGTAGAGAGAGAGAAAGAGAAGTGTTCAGGTGTGAGGAGAATGAAATAGGGATAACCTCTAAAACCCGTGTATTAAATGGGCGAGATTTATTAGTAGTATTAATATTGCCATAAATTATTGGTATTAATTCAAATAATTTTATTTTATTATTAATTCCAATAATTTAATTTTTGTATTAAATTATTGGTATTAATTACAATAATTAAATATATATTAATTTATGGTTATTTATGATAAGCCGTACATAAAATTTTTTTACCGAAATTTTGGGTTACAAAAAAAAATTCATACTTCCCAGGAGGTCACCCATCCTCACACTACTCTCAGGCAAGCACACCTAACTTTAAAATTCTTATAAAATCTAGTTCACCTAAACCAATTTGGTTTTTGTTTTCTAAAGTTTGTTGTATTTCTTTTCCAAGATTTAATGAACCCTTTAGATCACCCGGAAGTTGTAAATTTCCATATTGCATGTTCTCAAATGTAAATCGGCTCGGTTTTCTTACTCGGTTTGACCAGTTCTTTTCCCGGTTTTTCTTAACTCAAAAGTGCGAGGTTTACAATTAGGGGACGAGCAAATCAAAAAATTTCTAACTCCCATGGGACTCAAAAAGGTTCATAAACTTCGGAAAAAGAACCCTAGGACAGAATGAGGAAGAAAAGACCAAAGCAGTTCAATAGAACCGGGTCTAAACCGGATAGAACCGGTTTATGAACCGAGTTGATTCATTGAACCGAAACCGATAGAGAATGGGTGAATTAAGACACTTATGGATCCCTTAAGATTCAAAGAGGTTTATAATCATTGGGAAGGAACCTTAGAACAATGTGGGAGAGAAAAACCAAATCAGTTCGGGTGAATAGAACCCGAACTGGATTAAACCAATTTAAGAACCGAGCCTGTTTATGAACCAGAATTGATTAAGAGATGGTAAACCAGGAATTTTATGGACCCTAAGTGACCCAAGGAGTCACAAAAGACATGGGAATGGACTTGTGAAGGAATTGGGGATGAAAATCAAATCGGTTCAGGTGAACCGGATTCGAACCGGTTCAGACCGGTTTGAACCACTATTGAACTGGATCCTAAATTCATTTTTCTAGGTGGCTTAAATAATTCAAATTTGAGATTTGAGGCCACCATTGGATAGAAAATGAATTTAGAAATTTTTAGATTTGAAAAACTCGGTCGAATGTAGGGTGAACCGACCGATTTAAGCTTTGAACCCGGTCCGGTCCGGTTTGGAACAGTGTCATCTTCTTCCTCAGGATGACAACACTGTTCACTCGCTGGGAAACTGAAGAAACACCGGTGAAGAAGAAATGCTTCCGCTTGGTAGGTTTTAGGTCATCAATTCTTGACATAACGGTGCCAAACGGACGGCCAACGAGTCCCCAAGCTCCCTATACAAAGTGCCCCTCTCCATTCGTCCTCTCTACACCTTGAAAGCTCACTCTCTCTCAGTTGCTTAGTTTTCCGGTGAAGCTCTAACTAGAGCTCCGATATAGGGTCAATTCTGAGCCAAAGAAGGTGAGGTCGGGTCCATTAGAACCGAGGAGAAGTCAGCTACACGGTGGTGGTGTCTGTTCATCCCAAGAGTCGCCGGAGAAGCACCGACGTGATCAAATAGTGAAGTAGCTCCGGCGGACCGAAGCTGCCCTATTTTGGTTGAGTTGAAATCAGCCAATTTGAGCCCTCTTCAGGCTAAACCAAGCTCTCTTGACACTCCTCAGCCCTTCCACGGCCGAATTAGGACCGAAAGGTAAGCCAATTCAGCTCCCCTTTACAATTTAAGGTCGTTGTTAGAGAGAGAGTCGGTCAAAGTTCAATGAAGAAATTCTAATCCAATTTGACATCAATTGATGTCATTCTTGATCCTAGGAAGAACCTATGGAGGAGAGCTAACTCCAGATAGAAAGCTCCGACCGCCGCGCCCTCACCAATGAGAAATCGAAGCTTTCTCTCTCTACAGTCTATTTTCAAGCGAAGCTCCATTTGAGCTCGTTCCAACGTTAAAATATGTGATTCAAAGTTCCTTAGAATTGTATGAACATGTAGGAACTTAATTTTGACTCTAATTTCAACAATTAGAGGTGTTTGATTGGTCAATTTGATAAAACCAAATTCCGTAGTGTTGAAGAGTTGGAATTGGGGAAATTTGGGGATTTTCAAAAAATTCGAAGGACCAAAATGTAATTTTCTAAAATCGAGGGTCAATTGGTCATGATAAGAATATTAGAGGGCCAATTGAGAAATTTTAGAATTTTTGGGGCAAAAATTTTACCATTTTTCTAAAGAAGGGGCAAAATGGTAATTTTGGAAAATTTGAGGGACCAAATTGGAAATTTGGAGTATAAGGGCAGATCGTCGTTCCAGGTGTCTGTGCGAAATTTGGAGTAGCACCAAGTGCATGAGACCGGAGTGGGGACAGGATGAGGTCGCTGTCCTCATTCGGACACGAAGAATCAATTTCGGGATTGAGGGTCGGATGTCGCCTACATCCACTCGATTTTAGGGTAGAAGTGGTCATGCTTCTATCCGAGTGGCCGGTAAAGTCGCTTCGAAGCCACTAGCGGGTTCAGTAGTTGTGCTGACCTGCGAATGTGTGTAACCTTCATGATGAAGGATGTGTGTTGGGTGATGACACACCGTGGTAAATAAGAAATGATGGGAAAACCCAAATTTTTAAATGAAGGGATTTAAAGAAAAAGGAATCTAACACACTCCATATAAATATTTTTCTTAAAAGTTAAAAGTAGACATTTGAAAAACCCATTCATTGAGTTGTAGAAACTCACCCCTCTTTTCTACCCCTTTTCAGGAAAAGAGAAAATGACTAAAAGTAACACCGAGCCTTACCCTTTATCAGGTATGCTTAATTTTTCTTTAAGCTTGCATTTTATTTGATATATGTCTTCCAAGGAACAAGGTTGAACTTTCGCCTGGCTCCTCCCGACTAAAAGAAGGAGAAACTCCTCTTGAACCGAGAAAGAGCGGCAAGCTGTTCACGAGGATCCAACCAAACCGGGTTGGGGCGTAATAGCCCTTATCTCCACCATGTCGTCGAGTAGCCCTAGGACACATCGCTACCCCTCTTAGCATCTTGAAGGTCCCGTAACTATGTGCATGCTCAAATCAATAGTTTTTCACACAAGTCATTTAATCTATGCTGCCACTGGTCCAACGACCCTGACCCTCAACTCGACCTGCAGTTGTTTGTCTCAACTGGTCCGTCGACTTGTCATGTCACACTACCGTCAGTCCATCGAGTATGACGGTCCTGTCTTGGTATCATGGCCAAACAAATCATTCATTTAAAGTTTTCATAGCTTATCTCATGTTTGTTTACGAGCTACTGCTCTTGCCAACTGGCCAAGGGCCCACTGTACGAGATTTAAAAAAATTGACTGTATTAGCCCCCAAGTTTCAAAACCAAGGCCTCCACTCTATTTGAGCTATTCTAGCTCCCATCAAGAAAGTCTCCCAAAAGTTTTAAGCAATGGCACACAATCAGGGGAGAGCACTTCCGACAAAATAAACTTTTCATATGTCCACCATACCAACCAGGCATGAAGACGTCTCTGCTTATAACCGATAAACGGGTTTTCTACTTCCTTCTTGTAAGTTTATCATACCAATAGGATATGATCTAATTACAACTAATAAGTAGTTTTTCCGCATAATTTTCACATCACTCCTTTCAGATGTGATAGTTAAAATACCACTTAATCGTGGGTTTTCATTTTCGAGGTGTTTATCATCATAACCGTGTATGAGATTAAATCTCACTCACCCGATTACGCACTGATCTCTTCTTAACTGATTTTCGTTTCCTTGTGAGCTTTGTCTTAGCTAGCCTTCCCAATATCTCGTGTTCCTACACAGTATGAATATGCATGTTCATTATCATTTGGCATGATAGCCTTCATTCATTATGAATAACTAAAAATATCCAACTTTTCCAATATTTACAATTTGGTCCCTAAAGTTCTTTTTCTTTTACTTTAGGCCCCAAATGCCGGTTTTTCCCAAAATTGAGTCCCGAAACTTTTAAAATTCACCTTGAGACCTCAATTTATTCAAATTCACAACATGCAAGTTTCCCAAATTCCCAATTTAGTCCTCAATTTTTCCAAAATTATCATTTTGCCCCTCCTTTACAAAAATGGTAAGTTTTACCCCAAAAATTATAAAAATTGCTCAATTGGTCCTCCAACACTCTTATCATGCCCAATTGGCCCTCAATTTTATAAAATTGCATTTTAGTCCCTCGAATTTTCAAAATCCCATATTTTCCCCCAATTTCAACTTTCTAACATAGCTAAATTTGATTTTCTCAAATTGACTGATCAAGCGAGTTTAATTGTTCAAACTGAAGTTAAATTAGAGTTCCTACATCATATGATTCAATTGCACTTTGAATCACACGATTTGATGTTGGAATGAGCTCAAATGGAGTTTACAGGGAGTAGCCAAATTGGCTTACCTTTCCGCTCTAATTTAGCAGTAGGAGGGCTGAGAAGGTGTTGGGAGGGCTTGGTTTGGCATGAGAAGGGCTCGAATTGGTCGATTTCAGCTCGACCAAAATAAGACAGCTTCGGTCCGTCGAAGCTCCTTCACTGTTCTATCATGCCGGTGTTTCTTAGGCGACCTCGGAGCAAATGGAGACTACAAGCGTGTAGCTAACTACTCCCCGAATCTAAAGAACCCGAACACTCCTTCTTTGGCTCTATAAAATGCCCAAGTCGGTGCTCTGGTTCAAGCTTCACCAGAAAATGGAGCAGTAGGGAGAGAGTGGAGTTTTCAGGTGTGAGGAGGATGAATGAGGAGGGGGTCTTTATATAGGAAGCCCGAGGACTTCTTGGTCGTCCGATTGGCACCTTAATAGCGGTCATTCATTGCCTAAAAGTCCCTAACCAAAGACTTTTCATCTTCATTGGTGCTGTTCGATTTTCCGGTGAGTGAACAGTGCTATCATCTGAAGGAAAAAGACGACACTGTTCTGAATCAGACTGGACCGGTCCAAACTGGGTTCAAAGCTTAAACTGGTCGGTTTAGGCCCGATTTGATCGAATTTTTCAAAATTAAAAATTTCTAAATTCATTCTCTATCCAATGGTGGCTGCAATTCTCCAATTTGAATTTTTGAAACCACCTAGAAAAATGAATTTAGCATATGGTTCAATAGTGGTTCAATCAGGTTCAGATCCGGTTCACCTGAACCAATTTGGTTTTTATCTCCAATTCATCCTAAAGTCCTTTTTCATGACTTTTGTGACTCTTCAAGTCACTTGAACCAGTTTGGTTCCTGTTCATAAACCGGTTCAATCCAGCTCGGACTCGGTTCATTTGAATCGGTCTAATTTTCTCTCCCAAATTATGCTATAGACATTACGCTAGCTAAACCTGCAAGACAGATATGTAAATTTAATTTATTTAGTTTTGATTAATGTTATTATAGGAAAGGTACAGGTACAAAGGATATCTTACTACTCACGATTTAAAAAAGGGGAAAACCCATAATAAACCAAAAGAGTGGCGGGTTGCTCACGTGGATCCGACCAAACTGGGTCAAGCGTGACAACTTGAGTGGTATTAGAGCTTGTTTCCTCTCATACATTATCAAGACTATATAACATAGTAACTAATAAGAATAACTTTAAAATTTTTTCAAATGGCCCCAAGAAAAGTAGCCAAACAACCATGCACTACCTTAGCCACCTCGAAAAGCAGGGAGAACCCCATCCCAAAGGAGGAAATGAACTAGAAGTATAGGAGGACTCTTGGAATAATCTCGGGTCAAATAGGACTCGACAATGCAACCTCCAAGGTGTTCGGGCTCAAGGACGGCAAAACACCGAACCACCAGGAATCCCTTAGAAATGCCTCACAATGCTCAAATTATTGGAGGAACCACAAAGGTCTACGCAAGGAGATAACCTATTATAGAAGTGGGCAATGGGAACACTACATAAGAAGATGTCCAACATTACAGAGGACAAGACCCGAGAGGATCTTTTATGTGTGTAAGAGGGTGGGACACACAGTAAAGGATAGTCCCACCTCGCAAGGAATCAAAGCGATACCTTCCAATAAGGATACCTCCACCCCCTATAGAAGCCCGAAGGGATAAGGACCACAATTCTGGCTAGGGATCCTAATCTCACACATGAAGAAATCTTTCTAGACCATAGCATAGTACTGAGTACTTCCCAAACTGTCATTGTAACAATCTCCCTTAAGAGATGTTAAAACCCAAATTGTATTCTTACTTTAATAATGAATAAGATTATGAGTTCCTAAAAATTTTATATCCCTTAATAATACAATCGTATGCCTCAATTACACGAGGAAGGATCATGGGAAGAAGACCAAGGGTAGGGCCTTAAGAAACCCTAGACAGAGCAGAATGTGGATAAAAGAGAATTTCCCTTAAGGAGCGTTACAAGCCACCTAAGAGTAAAGAAAGAAGCACCTCCTCCATAGAAAACAAGCGTCTAATGATGAAATATCTCAGGATAACAAGGTGTGACCTACTTTGGAAAAGCAGAGGAGCCAAGTAGGGTTGTAGACTGAGCTACCGAGAAGGTGTAACTAGAAAACTTTGGGAGAAGACGCCCTAGGAAGAACTGAAGAATAGAAAGGAATACCCCTTAAAAAGGATGACGAAATAGGCATCAAGGATGAGTAAAATTAAAGGATAACTGTTATGAGACAAGTAAACTAGGAGAGTAGTATGGATGAGGCAGTTAACAAACTGACCCTTGTGTAGGTCATAAATTTAAACCTCAACAAGGAAGGAGGAGGTGGAAATGCCATAACAGTGGAAAAGAAGGATGAAGGAAATCCTTGAAGAAATAAATGGCCGAAAATGAGACGATGATCATACTCAAGCCATAAGGAGGGTTTAGTAAGTCTCACACAAAGAGGTCTTAAAGCAAAAAGTGCCTGAAGCCTTTCCAAGAAAGGAAACCCTAGGGAGGCATACATATCCCAACTGAGCAGTAATGGACCAAATGACAAAGGATGAGGAAATGAAGTGCATACTGAGGTAAAAGAAACAAGAGAAGTATACTAGAAGAACCCAAGGAACATGTAAGTAGGAAAATAGCATCAAAGGATGTTGTGACAAGTAAGAATGAGGTGAGCAACCCATAATAAGGAACAAAAAAGAAAGAACATACGAAAAACCTAGGAGAAGTAAGCCCTCCAATTTGGAAGTGGTTAAGGGAAAACAACCAATGACATCAAGATTGGTCGTGGCCTACATTCGCTTAATAGAGTTCAATGAGTGGATGGTTGGACATAAAACAGAGTGCTAGGAACTAACCTATCAATAGGAGTTCCTCGAAGAGAGGATAAGGAACAAAAAGGAGATGGAGGATAGGGAAGGATAAAGAGCAGACAACAATACCGACCTCATAAGGGTGTAAGAAAGGAAAGAAGGAAAAACCTCCAAGGAGCGTTAGGGAGGTTAAACCAGGACGGAGTCCCTAGGTAGAAGGATAAAAGTAGGAAGTGAGACCTTAATCCGAAGCTAAGGAACCGCCAGATGGATCATAAGAGGCTTAACCCGACATAAGGAACCTCATAAAGAACCACAAGTGGTTGAGGGTATATCGAGACGATCAAGTGTGACCTGTTTTGGAAGAGCAAAGAAGCCAAATAGGGATTTCCAACTAACCTAGCTAAAGGAAGCAACTAATAGCAACAAGATGGTTAAGGAGAATAAACGAGACCCTAAGAAGGACTAGGAAGTAGTTTAGACTACACTCTAAATAAGTGCATTAGCATGGGCATAGTGTTGAGTACACGAAATAAGACCCAACGATCAAAGATACCTAAGGTAGGAAAATAAAGGGTGAACTAGGAAATTAAGGTCGGTGAATGATTAAAATTAGGCAAAAGCCCTAATTCAAAAAGGTGTAAGAATGTTATCACGCCCCAACCCAGTTTGGTCGAATCCCCGTGATCAACCCGCCACTCTCCCGATTTACTAAAGGGTTTCCCCTTATATTATAAACCGTAAAAAGTAAGGCGTTCTTTAGACCTACACCTTTTTCTAGGAATATCATAAATCAAAACTATATAGTAATTTAAATTAATCGTACCTGTCTTGCAGGCATTTAATTGCACAAGTCTTTTGAAGGTTCGGCTTTCTGGGACTTCCTGAAAGGGGTATAAGGGAGGGGGTGAGTACAACTACTCAGTGAATGAGATTTAAATCTTTTTACTTTAAAAAAAATATTTATATGAAGTGTGCCACACTCCTTTCTTTTAAAAAATCTCTTCATTTAAAAATTTGGGTTTTTCCATTATTCTTAGTTACTGGTGTGTTATCACCCAACACACATCCTTTGTCATGAAGGTTACACACATTCACATGTTAATATGACTACTGGACCCACTAGTGTCTTCGGAACGATTTTACCTGCCACCTGGATAGAAAAATGACCACTTCTACCCTGGAATGAGTGGATGTACACGACATCCGACCCTCAATTCCTAAAATCATTTCTTCGTGTCCATATGAGGACAGAGACCTAATCTCGTCCCCACCCCGATCTCATGCACTTGGTGCTACTCCAAATTTCGCACAGACACCTGGAATGACGATCTACCATTATACTCACCAGGTCGTCCAGGGCCCTTAGGACACATCACTACCCCTCATGGGCATCTTGATGATCCCGTACTCATGGTGCATGCAATATGTGGTGCCATTTGTCCCAACAATCCCGATCTTCAACTCAACATGTTGTTGTTTGTCTTGATCGGTCCGGAGACCGGTCATGTCGTACTGCTACTAGTTGACTGAGTATGTCGGACCTGCCTTGGTACCATGACCAAAAAATTCACTTATTAAGTTTTAATGATACATATACAAATCATGTTCTTTTACGAGCTCCTACTCGTGTCCATTGGCCTATGGCCCACTGTTCGCGTTTTTCAAAAACTAGGCATTTTAGCCCTCGAGTTCCAAAACTGAGGCCCCCGACCTATAATAGCTATTCGAGCTCCCGTCAAAAAGGTCTCCCACATAGTTTAAGCATTGGTACACAATCAGGGGAGAACACTTCTGACAAAAATAGGTTTTTACTATCCATTATACCGAGAGGTATAAGGACATCTTCGTTCATAACCGATGAACGGGTTTTCAACTTCCTTCGAGAAAGTCTCATCATACCAATTGGGTATGACCGGTTTAAAGATCACATTGACCGATTTTTCCCTGATTTTTCTCATTACTAAAGGATGGGGTTTACAAATGCGAAGGAAGGAAACCTTTAATGAGTAGTAAGAAATTCGAATATATAGCGCCTAATGGGAAAGTCTCTACTTTGAAGTACATAGTAGAGAATGAAAACTATAAAAGGAGAACTCCTCAAACAAAGGAATTGTGAAATGGTCACGAGCAAGTAAGAGTGGATTAAGGACAAAGGAAAATCCTTAAGTAAAGGATGCCACTTGGAATGAGGAAAGACCTAAGAAAGGAAGAATCCCAGCATGTCGGTAAATCATCTAGAAACCCAATAATTAGAACCGGAAAGACCCAATAAGGAAGTTGGGAAAGGACGAGTGGGTAAGAAAAAACCAACACGGTTATGTAAGTTGATTGGATAACAATAAAGATAGTCGAGGGATATGATCAAACGACAAGAGGGATGAAATTATACGATCCCTAAAAGGTTGGAAGATTAAGAACAACCATTATGGAAGTGTTCTAAAATTTTAAAAGAGTCAAAGACATGTCCTAGAGTATGTCATGCTGTAAGGGGCATGTAAGCCCAACCGTCTCGAGAACAAATGTGACTCAAGTAAGGAAGAGTCAGTTGGTAAGCATGACGAGGTCAAATAAAATTTTGACCAAAGTAGTAATTAATGACAGATGAAGGAAGGGTCAACATAGGACGAAGGGATAATAATACTGAAACCTGTGAAAAAAAAGTGTGTAATGCTCGAAAGAACACTGAGCTAAGGGTTTCAAAGATGAAGAGAATAACTAGACACAGTAATAATTGGGCATCTTAGAACTCCCAATCCTGAAATCTTGAGTAAGAACATCAAGGGGAACAATCTTGCCCTAAGCAAAGGAAGATGTGAACCTAGGGATATACCTTTGGACTCGCGGGCAAGACATACTAGTTATGATAAACTCCATGGAAGGAGTAAAAAATGTAAATGAAAAGAAATTCCTTAAGCACGTGATTTAATGTGGTCTAAGTGAAATAACGACTGAAGTGTTAACATGTCTAAGTTAACATTAAGGGAAGTTTATCCCGGAGTGAAAAATGCTGATTTAGTTTTGGGGACAAAACTCCAAAAGGGAGGGGAGAGTTGTAAACCCCAACCCTTCGGGATAAGAAAACCGTGGAAAGAACCGGTCAAAACCAAGAGAAAGAACCAAATCGATTCACGAACTCCAACCGATAGAGAAAGGGCAAATCAGGAAATTTACAAATCCTGAGTGACCTAAAGAATCATAAAAGTCATGGAAAAGGACTTGGGATGAATTAGAAGTGAAAACCAAACCAGTTCAGGTGAACCGAACCTAAATTAGATTGAACCGGTTTGAACCACTATTGAACCAATTTCTAAATTCATTTTTCTAGGTGGCTTAGAAAATTCAAATTGGAGAATTGAAGCCACCATTGGATAGAGAATGAATTTAGATAAATTTAGAAATTTTTAATTTTAAAAAACTCGGTCAAATCGGGCCTAAATCGACCGATTTAAGCATTGAACCCGGTTTGGATAGGTCTAGTCTAGTTCGGAACAGTTTCATCTTCTTCCTTTAGATGACAATACTGTTCACTCACCAGAAAAGCGAGTAGCACTGGTGAAGAAGAAAAGTCTCTGTTCAGGGCATTTTTTGCCATGAATGATCACTATAAAGGTGCCAATCAGACGGCCAGAGAGTCATCAAGCTTCCTATATAAGGAGCCCCTCCTCATTCATCCTCCTTACACTTGAAAACTCCTCTCTCCCTCTACTGCTCCAATTTTCGACAAAGCTCGAACCAGAGCTCTGACATTGGGGTTTTTCTGAGCCAAAGAAGGTGAGGTCGGGTTCCTTAGATTTGAGAAGAAGTCAGCTACCCGACAGTAGTCTCCATTTGCTCCAAGGATAGTTGGAGAAGCGCCGGCATGATCAAACAGTGAAGCAGCTCCGACAGACCGAAGCTACCCTATTTCGGACAAGCTGAAAATGGCCAAATTAATCCCTCCTCAAGCCAAACCAAGCTATCCCAACACCCATACAACCCTCACATGGCCGAATTAGAATGGAAAGGTAAGCCAATTCGGCTCCCCTGTGTAAATTTCAATCAATGTTAGAGAGAGAACCGACAAAACTTCACTAACCAAATTCACCCTCAATTCAACATGAATTGTTGTAATTCTTGATCATAGGAGGATCCTCAGGATGAGAGCTACCTACCCAGATCGAAAGCTCAGACCACTGCACCCCCGACGGTAAGCTTTCGATGATTTCTCTATATAAGTTCAGTTTTTCGGCGAAGCTCTGTTTGAGCTCAATTCGGACCCAAATGATGCAATTCAAAGCTCAATTGAATCATATGGAAGTGTATGAACTGATCCATAGCTTCAATTGGAGCAAATAACCTCGATTGAATGTTCAATTTGATGAAATCAAATTCGGTCAATTTGAAAGGGGGAAATTTGGGAATTTCGTAAAATTGAGGGACCAAAGTGCAATTTCCCAAACTTAGGGCCAATTGGCCATGGAAAATATGTTGGAGGACCAATTGGTCGATTTTTTGTATTATTGGGGTCAAAATGGTAATTTTTGAAAAGTTGGGGACCAAATTGGAAATTTGGGAAACTTGAACCCCTTTTGTGATTTTGAATAAATTGAGGTCCCAAAGTGAATTTTAGAAGTTTCAGGACTCAATTTGGGGAAAAATTAGCATTAGGGACCTAAAGTTAAAGAAAAAGAACTTTATGGACCTAAATGCAAATAATTGAAAGTTTGGGCATTTTGTTCATACATGAGGAACGAAGGCTATTATGCCAAATGTTAATAAACAAGGATGTCCAAAATCGTGTAGGAACATGAAGGACCAGAATGCCAGCAAAGATAAACTCACATGGAGGCAAAAAGTTGATAAGGAGGAATACACTGCTCTTATCGGGTGAGTAAGATTATTCATATCACGAGTAGGAGCTCGTAAATAAATATGATAATAAGCCATGAAAATTTTAATGAATGATGTGATTTGGCCATGGTACCAAGATAGGACCGACATACTCGATGGACTGGCGGCAGTGCGACAAGACTAAGTCGACGAGCCAGTCTAGACAAACAGCTGCAAGTTGAGTTGAGGGTCGAGGTTGTTGGACCAATGGCACCAAAGATTAATGGCTTATATGGAAAACTTTATTTGTACATGCACTAAGGTCCAGGACCATCAAGACGCTCAAGAGGGGTAGTGATGCATCCTAAGGGCTACTAGACGACATGGTGGAGATAAGGGCAGATTGTCGTACCAGCAGTTAGGGAAGCTCGACGTTGCTTCATGCACATGAGACCGAGGTGGGGTCAAGATGAGGTATCTATCCTCATACGAACATGGAGTTGCTTTTCGGGTTTGATGGTCGGATGTCACGAATATCCACTCATTCCCAGGGTATAAGTGAATGAGCTTCTATATAAGTGACTAGTAAAGTCGCTCCGACGTCACAAGTGGGTGCAGTGGACGGGCTGCCATGCGAATGTGTGATCCCTTCATGATGAAGGGCATATGTTGATTGTAAAATACACCGATTATGAGGAAATTAGTTTTAAATCATCGGGAATTCAAGGAAAGAATGGTTTTAAAGAAAATAAGGAGTTTGACACACTCCAATTCAAACTATTTTACAGAAACTCATGTTTCAAACACCCATTCACTGAGTTATCGAACTCACCCCCTCCCTTTAACCCTTTTTAGGTAACCGAGGGAAAAACTTGCCTATAGACATTCTGCTAGCTAAACCTGTAAGATAGTTATGTAAATTTAATTTATTCAATTTTTATTAATGTTATTCTAGGAAAGGTACAGATACAAAGGATGCCTTACTCCTCATGGTTTAAAGAAGGGGAAAACCCTTAATAAACTGGAAGAGTGGCGAGTTGTTCACGGGGATCCAACCAAACCAAGTCGGGGTGTGACAGGGACACTACGTTAAGAAGTGCTCAACCCTACTAAGGACAAGTACCAAGATAACTTGTTATAGGGGAATATGATAAGTAACAAAGGGCTATCCCACACCCCATGGACTGAGGGCAATACCTCTTAAGAACAATGTCGACTACTGAAATCCAAAGTCATAGAAGATGGGAAGGACTAGAGACAAGAACCGTGGAGCAAGTTAAGTAAGTTATTCACAAGGAGGTCAAGAAATAGTGAGGTAAAGGAAAGAAATTCGAGTTTTTTCTTAAGAAGGTCAACCAAAGAGGAATACCCCAAGAATAAAGGTGAGGTACATGGGAAATACACCTAGAACCCCTCAGAAAGGGACAAAACATCCCCGACAACTCTAGAGTAAGGACACGGTAGGAGTGAAGAAGAGAAGAAGTGTGCAAGGAAAAGAAACTCTAGAGGGATGTATATGACTAAGTACCCCTCGAAGGGACCATTGATGGACGGTTGGACATAACATGGAGTGCTAGGAACCAACCCATAATCAGGAACTCCTCGAAGGAAGGATAAGGAACAAAAAGGGAATTGGAGGACATGGAAGGATCAAGGGCGGATAACCATACCAATGTCAGATGGGTGTAAGAAAGGAAAGAAGGAAAAGCCTTCAAAGAGCATTAGGGTGATTGAACACTTATATTAATAGTGCCCAAGTTTATGACACTTAAAACACTCAATGGAAGCTTTTGAAAACTAATTTCTTCCTCTCCCTCTACCTCTTCCATGAAAGAAACCACGACCATTACTTCTGTTGGATACTCTGAAGTTACATTGTTCCATTACCTCTTGATATTATGGCATGCTAACCTTGAGTGCTTATTCTTCCTCTCGATGTCTTTTCCTTTTCTTCTCATGCACTTGTAGGCTACTCAACAATTCTTCTATGCTCGGGTGTGAAGTGTCACTTGTCTCTTCAATTTCACATACAATTTACTCAAACTTCGAAGTTAATGATGTCAAAATCTTCTCAACTATGGTACATGACTCAACCTGTCCACCATACTATTTCATTCTATTAGTAAACACTAAAATTCTTTCTAAATAATCATCTATTCTTTCATTATCACTCATTTGAAGAATTTCAAAATCACGTCTCAATGTCTGCAACTATGCTCTTCTTGTACAAGTAGACCCTTGGTAATTTTTATAGATTACCAAATATCTTTATATCGGAATAGTTTTAATTATTGTGTTGTTTATAACTTGGAACAAATATTTCTTCACTTTAAATCCTTGCGTTGAAGTTATTCAATCTTTTTTTTATCAAATCTTTCATTAACTATTATAATAGTTAATATCATATCAATCAAATTTCATAATTTCATATAAAGAAAAATTTTCTCTATTATTATCTCCCAATACTCATAGTAACACACAAATTTGAGTATAACAAGTTGTAAATAACTTACTCTTTCAAATATCATACCATGTGTTTTTTTTGACCCGTATGTCTTCTTAATATAAATTTAATTTGCATTTAGTTCAAATACTTTGATACCACTTATTGACTTTACTAATGTTTACATATTTCAGGAAGGACAATACAACTACATTAAAATATTTATTGTTAGTTTCGAAATTGCATCCATCTTCTAAGAATAACAATGTCACTCAAGTAAGTGTTATCAGATACTTACTCCTACTAAAACTTACGATATATTCTATTTCGAACTTTCCAACATATTTGTTATGTGGTATTTAAACTTTCCAACATATTGTGTTATGTGGTATTACTAAAAGTAATCCTAGCCTATTTTGTTTATTGTTTATTTATATTTGTATATCGAAAATAAAGGCTTCATTGGTTATGCAGGTTCTAAAATCAATCCCTTCCATATATTAATGCTATCATACACTATTAATTATATGGTATCACAAAATTTGGAAATATTATGATATTTAACACTCCTATGTTAAATAAGATATAAAATTGTGTACGTTATTTTAATTGAGTTATAATAATTTTAGTGAAAAAAGTAATAATTTAAAAGTAATAAAAAAATCTTCTTGATCAGCTCACCTAACCACTCTGTCCGACCGACACAATTGGCGTGCCTTTATAGCAACATATGGCCTTCTTCCTTGTGCGGGAGAGTTTTGATGAATACTGTGAAGGAGAAAGCAATGTACATAAAATAGAAACTGTAAACTTATATATTAATTTGAATTCCTAGATCCAATTAAAATATTATAATAAGATTTAAATAAATATGTATACATACAAATATATATTTTTTTTAAATTAAAGGGAATCCGATGAGGTGGCCCTCCATTTCAGTCCGACATAAATCAAATATTTATTATTTTATAATTAATTATTTACTTATAAATTTCATTTAGTAATTTCATGTATATATTTATTTATTTTTTAAAATATATTTATTAAGTACTCTCGCGCGCAAGTTCATGAAACGGGGCACAGACAAATTTACGATTTTATCCCTATTCAGGAAAATAAAGTGACAGGTCAGCCGGCCCTATCCATCTCATCCAAATTGCAATAGCATATAATCAGCCAAAAATAAATACTCATGAATAGACATTATCAGTTGGCAAAATAAAAAAAAAGGCAATATTTTAATTTAAAAATTTTCGATGAAAATATCATAATTTTTATTTGACACAATTTTCAATCGATATATATTTAATATAAATATTTGAAAACTAAGTATTTTAAAATACCATATCTAAATGAAGAAAGTTAGTCATAGAGCTTATGTGAATAATAATATATTTATATTGTTCAATCAATATATGGGATTTAATTATATAATTGTATATGATTGAATACTACCAAATTCAAATATATATATATATATTTATATTGGGAACATTTCCGACAATGAAGAAAAATAATCCAATAATTAATACTTCGTTACATTTTCAATTTGTGGGAATTTGGTGTTTATATATATGAATTGAACACCCACTTGGAGGACTCCATATTTTATGACCTACATGAGTATGCGCAAACTCTCCCGAATCTCTATGAAACCCTAAACTGCAGAGATGATTCTTAATTCAAGATAAAGGGACAGTTAACTAGAAGACGACATATATGGTCATAATTAATTATATTTAATTATGTGTAATAAAATTTAAAATTAAATTTATAAATAAATATTTAGAAAGAAAAAATATGAAGTATAAATAAAAATAATTAACATTTAAGAAAAATGAAAATAAAATTGTCATTAATTAATTACTTATTTTTATTATCAGTTAATCGCTTAATTTATATCAGCTTTGACCCTGGCGGCAGGTAAGTTCAGGTTCTTCTAGTACTAGTAACACAGTATTTATTGTAGCCTCTAATTCTGATAGGAAGGAAAGATCCGCTCTCCGAATCGGAATCACATTTCTCTCGCTCTCTCCCGATTTCATTTTTCACATCACATCCATCACCACCACCGCTTCCCTGACGAAACTTGCATTCGACGCGACGGTCTCCATTTCACACCGCTGACGGATTTCGCAGACGGCTCCCGCATCTATTGGATCCGGTTCCTCATCCGCCAGCTCTTCCCGATCTCCTGTTCGATCGCGAATTGCAGCTCCGTCCAGCTGTTCGAGGAATCTGCCGGCTGTTCATGCATCGGCTGCTGTCGGCGCAGTGGACGGAACGGTGTGGAGCGGAGCTGAATCTGTGAGAAAGCGACCGGCATGCTCATCCTCTGAGTCTGGGACCATCCAGCTGAGGCGCGTGATGATCGAGGATGGTGTTCAGGTCGAAGATAAAATGGTTCGCGCTATTCGTGCTGATTATGTCCGTCGCGTTCCTTCTGCTTCACCTCTCAATCGCAAAATCGAGTGTCCGTTTGGTGCAGTATAGTGCCATGGCAGGCCTACAAAATGAATTCGCCAATTTGCTCGGGACGCGAGTGAGTTCCCCTTCCTATGTTCGTGTGGATTTTATCATGTACGTGTTTCCGGTGATGAAACCGGCGTCAGATTGTTTTTTCATCGTCCGTTTCATTGTAGATTTCGAGGAATAAGAGGCTGTGGGGACGAGTGAAGCTGTTGGAGTCCTTACAGCCCTATGCCAATCCTCGAGGAAGTTATCCTGGTGAGTTCATTCATCAAGATTTTGAATCCCTTAATTTCACGAGTGAGAAAATATGCTTAAAATGGACGTCGTGTGAATTTTATTTCAAACTGTTGTGCTTGATCTGGATGTTGACGGTTTGGTTTTCGATTTCCATGGATAGAATGATATAGCCCCATTATTTCTAGTAAGGAACAGCAGTCCAATATCTGGATCCATCATGCATACTACCTATGAATGACCTTTTAAGCTGTGGCCATCCAAAGATGATCAGTTGTGGCCATGTTGACCGTCAGTTTCTAGTCTTTTACCTTTTATTTAGAGAGAAGAAATCCTTCGATAGTTACTTATTGTGTGTGGCAATTGAGAAATATGCATTCCTCAGAAGTTCTGTTTACAGAAAAACCTCCTACAAATTTATGCTCTGAATAATAATGTTGTGACTTGTGAGAGCGTCATTGGATTTTAACTTTTCAGAACTTGCTTCATGCGGAACTGTTTCAATGCTTGTGTAAAATGATCATGTCAGATGCAATGGCTGTCAATTCCTTGTTTTGTAGATAATGATCTGGAGAATTAATTACTTTAGAGTAAGTGACAAGTTTATACTGGAATAATTGAATAGCCTGGTTGATTCTTTAACTCTGTCCTTCATGTGACAGATCCTAATGATGGGCATAGTCGTTTCATATATGCCAAGGTTTTTGGTGGGTTTGAAAAGATCAGGCAATCTGTAAGAACCTTTTTTCTCCATTAGACTCTTGATTATTTAAATTTATTGAGTATTCACAACTCTATTTTAAATAATTGAGTATTCAACACATTTTTTTAATTTTTCAGATCTGTGATCTTGTCGCCATATCCAGGCTTCTAAATGCTACACTTGTCATTCCAGAAATTCAGGAATCCACCCGTTCAAAAGGAATTAGGTGCTTATGATGTGTGAAGATAAATTCAGTGCCAATTGTGATAAGTTACTAACAGATTTCCTCTTGATGCAAAAAAATGCAGCTACAAGTTCAAGAGTTTTTCGTATCTCTACAATGAAGAGCAGTTCATAACATATCTTAAAAATGATGTCATTGTTATAAAGAGCTTGCCAACACATCTGAGGGAAGCCAGGAGAAGGAATGAGCTTCCTACTTTTAGACCAAAGACTTCTGCTTCTGCAAATTATTACATTAAGGAGGTTCTACCTAAGTTAGAGAAGGCTAAGGTTGTTGGGCTGCTTATCACTGATGGGGGAGGGTTGCAGGTACACTGACAGTGTTAGATCTCCAACTGATTCTTCTAGATATATATTCCCATTTTACTTCAAAACATTTTCAATTGATTTTGCAATGATTCTCGCTGCATATGATACATTGGTTCTCGGGTTTCCTCTTGTATCATTGATTATGAACATATATTATATTTAAAACCAGATTTTGATCATTTTGTTGACCACTAAATATTTTGTAGTTCAATTTACCTCCACCTAGAAGGTTCAGATGGGAAGTCTGTTGGATTTGTTTGAACCCGTTCTCCTGCAAGCATAGTGCCAAACTTAAAAAGATCCTTTTGATTTTGTAATGATAAATCATGATTTCAATAGAAAAGGTAATTAATTAGATGATGAGACATCAGTGAATTAAATTAAGAACGACTTAGATGCTGTCTGCATTATTTACTCTGAGCATGAATGGGATGGTGTTGCATTGACTTGGATTTCCCCTGTAACTTGTTCTAATACCGGAAACAGTTTTAACTATCAATTTTCTTACTGAAGTTGCATATATTCTCCAGTCAATCCTTCCAAGAAGCATGGATGAACTCCAGAGGCTGAGATGCAGAGTGGCCTTCCATGCACTTCAATTCCGCCCTGAGATTCAGGCACTTGGACGGAAAATGTTAGAAAGGTTAGGATTTCTCTGTATAGTTTAGTGCTTTCTTTACTACTAGGAAAGGCATTCAAGTACTTTTTTTAAGTGAATAAATAGTTAATATTTTGAAAAGGCACTCAAGAATATCTGATCCTATAATGTTGCATCATTCACTTTTTATCATCTAAATATTTTTATCGAAAAATACTTCCCATGGGTAGATTTTCATCAAAGTAAGTGATTTTATTTTTCTCTGGGGCTACCTTTTAACTATGAATTGTAGTAAGAATATCTGATCTTATACCATTTACCAACAGGTTACGAGCATGGGGTCGACCTTATCTCGTTTTCCATCCAGGCTTAGTTAGAGATATTTTAGCATATCATGGTTGTGCTGAACTTTTCCAGGTCAACTTCTTTCTTTTTTGTTTTGATTGTATACTTGCCTTTCTAATTCTAATCATAGTTTGATGTTGCTATGTCTTTCTTTTTTTCTTCCCTTCTTTTTCTCTTGCTAGGTATCTTATGGCATCCTATCTATAGTTTATTTCATATTCAGTATACCTTTATCTTCTATTAATATCCTTTTCTTAATCCTAACCCTGTTTTTACATTTTGGCACCTTTAGGATGTCCATACTGAGCTTATCCAATATCAAAGGGCTCAGATGTTAAAGAAAGGGATTATTAATGAAGAACTGGTAGTAGATTCACGTGTTCAAAAAAGAAAGGGATTGTGCCCTCTTATGCCAGAAGAGGTATTCTGATTTATATTTTCAATCATAAATAGCATTTTACTACATGCAGAAGCATTTTTATCTGTAAGGATGTAAAGGGTTGTGAAATCCTGTAGCTATAAAAAGTCAACGAAACTAATTAGCGTTTTCAATAGGTTGATAATATTTTGCCCTGGCTTTCATAGCCTTGTCAAGATCTCTCATCTTAATAGGTCAAAATAACTGGGTCAATGACAAGGAGATTGTTATGGAATGTTTTGAATCATTCTACTTGCTTTTCTTTTTTGGTGCTGGTATGTTTTCTAGGAGATCTCGAACAACTGTGATAAGAATAAGGAACCATGGTCAATATAATTGAACAGTAAAGATGGTGACCGGGCATTGTTCAGAGAAGGATAGTGGGATTATTAGGATGTGCAAGATGCAATTTACTTTGATTTGTACAATCACTAATTAAGTTTTCTGCCTATTTCAGGTTGGTATTATCCTAAGAGGAATGGGTTATCCCTCTAAAACTATTATATATCTGGCTGGTTCTGAAATTTTTGGTGGACAGCGCATTTTAATCCCCCTACGTGCCATGTTCCCGAATCTTGTGGACCACACTTCTTTGTGCAGTGCAGAAGAATTAGCTGAATTGGTTGGACCAGAAGACTCTCTTCCCGAAGACTCATTTCAATTTCCTCCATCTAAAAGTGAGAAGCAGCTGAAAGAACAATGGCAAAGAGCTGGCCCACGGCCGAGGCCTCTCCCTCCACCTCCGGATAGACCAATCTACCGACATGAGAAAGAAGGCTGGTATGGTTGGATTGCTGAAAGAGACAAGGAACCTGACCCTTCACCTTCTGATCAAAGGAGGGAAGCGCACAGATTATTGTGGGATGCCCTTGACTTCATCGTCTCTGTGGAAGCAGATGCATTTTTCCCTGGTTTCCATAATGATGGCAGTGGATGGCCAGATTTCTCCAGCTTGGTTATGGGACAGAGGCTTTATGAGGGTGCCTCTTCTAGAACATATCGTCCAGACAGGTGAGATCATTATGATACTGATGGTATTATCTTCATCAATAATACAACAAGAGGAACCTTTTTTTCTGGTATTGTTGCTCTATACTGCAAGAGTTTTGAATTATTTATGGCCGTATTCTAGAATATTATTGGAAAAATCATTCCAAGGATACCTGAAAAGGCCAAGTATTTTCCCCTCATACTAAGATATGGGGTAATGGATGAGTTTTTCATATACTATTGGCTTGATTTTAGCTCATCTTATACATTACATTGTTCCATGCCCTTTAACACCTCTATTGATCTTTCTTACAGAAAAACTCTTGTGGAATATCTGAATACTACTTATGATAGCATGTACATTCTGAGGCGGAACTGGACACTCCTGGTGCAAGAACATCTCAACAAGAGCCTGGGAGTTGAAGGTCTCATATGGCAATCTCAGTTTTCAAAGCCGACCTCTTTCCTTTCGCATCCACTCCCTGAATGCTCCTGTAGAATTGCCCCACTTGAGGTGAGGAATCATGTCAAAGGCATGGACGGGAGAGTTATGTATGGTGGTGAGGATATGTGCCCCAAGTGGATGGAGCACGGCCAAGACACACAAGACTTGAAAGGGGAAAAAGAGGAAAGTGATGATGAAACTGGAGAGGAATATGAGAGCAATCTCAGTGAACAGCCTGGATTCGGTGGAAGCGACAGGAATACCAATGCTATCCCTTCTTTTGATCAGGACGAGGAAATGGATCCAAATGACTAGGGAAATTCAAGCAAACAAGCACAAATTCTCGGAGTGTGCAGTGGCATTGCATTTTGTTTGCTGGAGAATTTTCTCATAACAGAACATGCAGGTCTCTCATTTTTTTCAGTCTAGCATACACTATTTTTTCGCGGATTAACCTTTATCTGGAGTGTCTTGGGACCCACTGCCTGACTTTTCAGTCTTCAGCTAGGGGAAAACGTACAGATCTGGTTGAGGCAGGGAGTGCCTGAGGAAGTTGGAAGGGTTAACACACTACACTGACTGCAGCGAGTCATTGCAGCATCATCGAGGAGAGAAACAAACCCACACAGGTCGACAATTTTATTCATTGTTTTTTAAGATGTGAGATCAAAATTTATAATGCATAGGAACAAGGTGATATTACTGTTCTTTTTTATATGTTTCACATTGTTAGATTGGAAAAGCTTACTCAACTCGGCCCCAATGCAATATTATATTTGTTTAAACTCTGTCCAAGAGGTGAGTTGAGTGAGTCACCGAATCGGTCACATCCTGTTCTTGTATGTGGTAATTGCTGCTATTGTCATTGAGTTGATGTTTCTTTCGTTCAGCAGGGAATACATAAGAATCCTCCCTTGCTGATAGTGCCCCTTATAGGTCAGCTTAGCGCTAGCTACCTTGATTAGTTTCCATTTTGGAAATTTCCTGCTCCGCAATATATTATCAATAGCAGTGTTCTAGAGGATAGAATTCAGTCTGTGCATGACGCTGCAGAAACGGAGACAATCTCATTGTCGGAAACTGCAAAGACGTGGAATGAGATTCACAATGAAACGTACATATGTGTCTGCTCTGCACTGCTCGGAGATCTGCCAGCAGACACTCTGATACCATAAACTGTGACTTCTCCCAACTGTTTCCAAGGATCAAATATCAGTAATAAGCCAGACTGAATAATAAGTGGAGCGGTGTTGGCCCGGCGAAAAAAAGAAGAGAGTAGATAAAAGTGTCCTTGAGGAAGCTCTAGATCTGTTCCGACTTTCGGCTTTTAACTGGATTCGACATTTCTCGAGTGCCATTTGCGTGTGAGTTGTGACTTATGCCAGGTGGATACAACTTTCTTGAGGAAGAAAAGGACCCGCTTGCTTGGGGAAGCCCTCTTAAAGCGTAAGTGCACCCGCGAGCCTCAATCCACATCACCGAATTGCACAACAGGAAAAAAACGATACAGTGAATGACCTTGACTTGATTCTCACGCATTGTCCATTTTGAGAAATTTTGTGATCTTTTTTTGCTATTGAAGATATGCTAGTCAAAGAGCTGTTAACTAACAGAAGATGCTTGTTCTTTGTCTTCTCCTGCACCGGCGCATTCTAGTAGAGTTACTTGGTCAGTGCCGGGATTTGAATTTGCTTATTTCTACCAAAAACCGACTACCTCGGCATTCGAGTGCAAATGGGTTTATTCTCGATGTTACATTTTCAGATTGCTTGGGAGCAGACGCTGCCCAGGCTGATGTGATTGTTAGCCTTCCAAGATAACAGGGATGAGAAGCATCAGATTGGAGAAAGATGAAATGGATGGCAACTCTGACTATGCAGTAGGTGGAAGGGAAAATGAGAAGAAAGAACAGTTTTATCTCAAGATGAAGAGCAAGAGTATTCTCAAGACCGAGATGGAACTGAAGCTGAAGAACAAATGTGTGGAGAACGTGAAGCGGAGATGAGGAAGAGAAGAAAGCAGAGAAGGAAGCAAAAATGAAGGGGTATAAAAGTGAGGAGAAGAAAAGGCAAAAAGGTGTCGAGGAAAGAGACGACTTTAACTCGAAGTGAATAGAGTAGCAGATGAAGTTGGAGACTCAAGCAGGAAGGCAAGCCGGCTGTTCAGCAGGACAACGATGACCAAGAGGACCGGGGTGAGGGCAAGAGGAAGCTCAACTGCAAGGACAAGGGCCAGGAAATTGGCAGGCTAAAGGAGAAGTTGGAGAAGATAAATGCCAGAGGAGGTTTTGATCATGATGCAGATTAAGGAGAATGAGGGCATATCACAACTCAAAACTGTGAAAATGTCATGGAGACGGGCAGTATTCAATGCAATCTCTTAACATTGTAACTACACATCCTCACTTTATCTTAATGTTTTAGAGCCAAAAACAATGGAGGGCATTGAAAAAGATGAAATTCTGCTGTTGTCATTAGGAGGCGTCTCCGTCTGCGTCTGCCTCGTGTGGAAGCATTGAATTGCAATATACAATTCCGACTGAACTGGGGTTACATTGGCATGCATTAAAAATGTCCAGCTCCTCTTATTTTATAGCCAATGGAGGCTCTTAAGGTAAAGAAGAGTACCTCCCTATATAGCCAATGGAGGCTCTTAAGATAAAGAAGAGTAATTCCTCTAACAAGCTACGAGGAAATGTACACACCAAACGGTGACTGTACATGAGATTTACATATGCGCTTTTAAACTAAAACCTAAAATCTGAGGATCTAAGGTGGAATAGGGAGCGGAGTCAAATGTAGTTCGCTTACTTTTAGGGATGATGACTTCTCACAACTGGTTCTTGCTGACTATTTTTACACTGCTGTAGAAGCGCCTGAGGTCCTTTATGGCCTTCTCCTCTATCTGGATCGAACGGATAGAGGAGGGAGCTTCAATCTCTGGCTTGAACCAGCGGTTCGCCCCACTTGAGTCTGAGGGTGAGCCTTGTCCTGAAGAAATTGCAAAGCCTGCAGTTTGGTTCTTCGGGCTGTGTGAGAGGCTCTGCAATTTCTTGCCCTGGTTCAAATGAAAGGAAGAAAATATGGTATGAATTTATTTACTGGTACTGCGCTTTACAGGCAATTTCAGAGATTGAAACCAACTGAGAAGTCTCTAAAAGGTGATGTTGCTCCTGATGGGTAATTGGACAGTCAGAACCTTTAGGTTGATCTAGAGAGATCTATTCCTTGTAATCTTGCAGTATATTGGATAACATGCATGAAATGAGTGAGGGTGACTTCAATGTCAGACTCTGCTAAAATGTATCAACTGCTAGCTCATGTCATAACTGATCAATAAACAATTAGTCACAAAAAATAAAACTCAGCAGCCTTGGAATATCGCGAATGGCTGTCATTTCATGTATTTTTCTAAGATAACTTATAGGAGCTTTTACCACACCAAACACCAAGAGTGAGAGAGAGGAATACCTGCTGCATTTGAATGTCTCTGAGAGAAGGCCGAGAAGGGTGAGGTGGAGTTCCAGAAGCAGCCCAAGGAGGTGTTCCTTTTTCAGCATCAGCTGCATGCGAAGGGCGAGAGTGGACCACAGCTATTGGACTGGACGGTAGAAATGAACTTAAACTTATTCTACCTTCATTTTTGTTATTGTCAATAGCATCCTCTACCCTAGGTTTACTACCTGATACTTGCACTCCCTGCAACTTTTTCTGTTCATCTTGTATTTCACGAAGAGAGGCAAGCCCTTTTGAAACCTTGGCCCCACCCCATGCAGGACCATCACTCTTGGGTGTTGGAGGAGTAGGTGGAGGTGCTATTTTAGGGATATCATCAAGGGCACCACTCAAGAACATTGAAAGACCCCCCTTTTTATTCTTTTTCTTTGATGATATTGCTGCCTTGTTTTGGGGTGATACTTGGACTTCTTTCTTTTGAATAATTGAGGGCTCTTCCATTATTTCATTGACAGTTTTTTCTTCAAAAGCAGAGACATCCACCTACAAGAGTCCATGTTCAACCATTATCAGATTGATGAGGATTATACATATAGTGCAAAAGGAGAGATGTTTATAAATTATTCATGAAGGGTCACACCAAGAGTAATATGAATGCATCATATTTGCAGAGAACAATATGAGATAAGTAGGAAGTGAATAAAGATCTTCAAGAAACAAAGTGGTGCAGGCGAAGGACAGAGAAAAGGAAAATCTTTTTTCTATCAAAATGCAGGTCGCAATGTTAAACCACAATCTGCTGCATAATTTCCCAATCGAAGGGTTCCCTTCAACTCTGAAAAACATCAAACCTTCTCCTTTATGTTGCATAAAAATGCCTAGAACACATTACTCCAAATGTTTTTGTTGTTCCGTACAAATATCCTGTTGAAGCTATACTACTTCATTTAATGTTGAACACAATAAAAAAAAATATTATCAAAATCATTTACTTATAATAATACTTGAAGGAAGAATGAACATAATCTTATCCTGGGTGCCATGACGAGAAAACTCTCTTATTACTCTCAAATTTTTAGAGTAATGAAAGTATAAGGCCAGATAAATTCACCTCATCCTTTGAAATCTGGGAAAATTCAAATTGTGGAAGGTTGAATCCTTCAACAACCTTTGCCTTATCCTCCAACTGGCAAGCTCCAAGGGTATTTTCTACTTGTGATGCCTGTCTCTTACTCTTTCTTCTCTGCTTCCTAGATGATTCAGCCTTTTTATTTGCTTTTCCATCTGAAGGACCAGGAAGTATTGGTTTTGAATTTATCATTTCTGCAGGTACACCAAGCTCTGAAAGTGAGCCCTCAAGGATTGCCCGAGTCTTGACTTTCTCTATCTGCTGCTGATCAAGTTGATGCCCCTTGGACTGCTTCTCTTCCAGAATCTCTATTTGCTGCAGTTTTTTCCTTAAAGCCCGAATTTGTTTGCTTATACTCTCATCAAAGTCAGTGGGTTGTAAAAATGAGTCAAATTGTTGATTGCCGTTCCTAGAGAAAGAACTCTTGATCGCACTGTTACGAGTTCTTGTCAGCTCATTTTCAGAATCTTCTTCACTATCAAGAACTGCAGGGAATATTGCAGTTGGAGTAGGAAGGCGTCGATAACTCCATGGTTCAGAGGATCTCGAGTCCAATAACTTCTCGAGGTTGGCTAAGATTTCTGGAGAAGTGCTAGCAATGCTCTGTGATGAGACAGCAAATACATAGTCCAGATTTCTGATGATGATATCCTGCAAGATAAATTTTAGAAAGCAGGGTCATTTGAACTGATGACGGGATATTAACAAAACTTGGGCACATAGAAGACCACGAGAAAAGATGTCTCAAATAGGCCCATGCGGAATAAATGGGAAAAATATCAATTATTTGTGCTGGAACTAGAAGGAGAACAAAAAAAAATACAAATAGTAAAAAGAGAATGTGGGGTGACATAAGCAATAGGAACTAGTGATGTAAAGAGAAGGCCAAACAAAGAATTTGCTTTGGATCTAAGAAATATCCCTTGATTTATCATTTTCCTCCAAAGAAGCATGGAAAATAAGTCGAGAAGCGCACTACTAACTTACAATTGTCCTCTGATCCAGAATTTCTGTGTAAAGTGAAATTGCCACTGGTCTCATTTATTCCCCAATATTTTTCCAAAATCACAAAAATATGGAAATATATATTAACTTAAGGGAATCCTGGTTTTGGCACAAGTAGATTATTAAACCATTTACTGAATTATTCTGCATGATCACATTAACTAAGAGAGAAGTGAATCAATACCTCACAGTGCTTTCTCAAGTTATCTGCTCCAAGTGAATCAACAATTTCGAGAAGCTGGATAGCATTTCGCGGTTCCACTATATTCTCAGCTGTCACTTTTTCACAAAGGCTCTTCAAACTTGGTACGGGCTTCTCTATACTATCATCTATGTGTTGTATAATAGGTACATTTTCATCAGATTCCGCATCCTCAAAAGGAAACCCTTCATCAAGCTGACCCACCTCATCTCCCATATTCACCTTCAGACCCTGAAGAGAGCTACTAGCCACATTGGGAGTGTAACTAGGATTGTAAAGAGATGCAATGATCAATAAATGGGTTTCACCAACAGATACAGAAGTCACCCTCTTTGTACCATGTAATCTTGTAGGCACAGGTGGCTTATCTATTCCTTTCTTACCATCCCACATATACACATCGCCTGTAGTAGTAACTGCAGCACACCAGAACTTCCCAGCGGATATGCTAACAATATTTCTTTGACAGAGAGAATAGAGCTGCAGATGTAGAGATGACATCAAGAACATACCAGCATGCAAAAAGGAGATGAAGATATTAAAGTTTCATTTGGACCTGTTGGCATTGGAGATCAGGATCAGATGATACCCAGTAGAATAATGCACCATCATTTGTAAGAGCCATACTATGGGACAGTCCAGCAGCAATAGCAGAAACATGCAGTCTTTCCATGCGATGAAACTTCAGAGGTGCAGTCCCACTTTTCCGAAGATTCCTTGCAACCACCACACGCTTTGGGGTAACAAGTCGATGGCCCCATGTGTAAACCTGCAACAAATCATATTAATTAACCAAAGCTGTATTTTGATGATGCTGGGAGGAAGAGAATTTTCTGTAGGCCCAACTCGAAGAAATAAGGTAAACATATAGAACTAGATTAAACTGAGAGAAACATAACAATTATAAAACCATTTAAAGACATGAATACCTCCCCTTCGGCTCCTAATACAACTGTGTGGTATTTTGCAGTTGCAACTTTCACAAAGATTTTCCCTTTCAAATATTCAACCAATCTAGGAATGTAGTTTGACCCGGAGTTAGAAGTTCCATATCCAAGTTGGCCCTCCCTGTTGCAACCCCATGTGAACACTTCACCACATTCAGAAACTACAGCAGTGTGTTTGTTTGCAGCAGCAACTGCAACAATTCTTGACTTTAGAGAACTAACTCTACGAGGAGTAGGCTGAGTATCCACAGAAGTGTATCCAAGCTGTCCTTCTGCAGTAAATAATAGACAAAACATACCTTTAATGAGCAATGAATGGCTACAGTTGTCATTTTACCCATAGAAACAAAATTTTAATATTGCAATAGAAATCTACTCTTACATTAATATGATTATTTATCGGATCTTCAAACCATTTAAAGGAAGGTTAATCAATTGATAACACAACTACCACCTATAATGATCCAGGGCTACGATGACTGACCTCTGTTAGATCCCCAAGTGAATACTTCCCCACCTTCAGTAGCAATCACTGTGTGGTGTTTAGCTGCTGCAATTGCCTTTACATGCCGCAAACCTAATCCAGAAGTCACTTGCCGAGGAGTGATAACTGCAGCTTGACCACTGGAATAAAATAAAAACCAAATGCTTATCATTAGTAATTTTAGGATTGAGGTTTACAAAGAACCACAATTCCAGATTTCCTCGTCAACAATCCGCTACCCAGTCAGTCCCTCCAGGCATGAACTAACTTTATCAAAAAATGAACTGACCCATTTTCATACACGGACAGACACTGGGTAGTACCAGTTCCAACAGCAGATAGATAAGCATCATTTGCCTCTTTTCCTCTATTTTACATGATATGTATCATAACATATATCTTGATCAATTAACTCTGACCTGAATGTTATGTATATAAATGTTATGCTCAACAAAAGGTGAAAATCACAATATTTAAAAATGCATGGGAATGCAAATACCTATGGATATCAAACTCGGGATGCCCAAGCCGGCCACCTCTTCCAAAGCCCCATGTAAAAACTTCTCCGCAATTGCTGACAGCTACACTATGGAACTTTGCCGCAGCAACAAACTTGATCAAAGAACCATGAAGAGACTCAACTTTACATGGCAGTTTTTGGATGCAGGCATTTCCAGTCCCAAGCTGATAATTTGCACCACTTCCCCAGCTAAATACCTCAGTAGCTACTGAAAGTAGTAAATGGAATGTCGTATCCAGACACTACTGATCTTACATTACAGAAAAAAGGGAATTCCAAAATCCAAAGCATACCAGAATCATGCGAGATAGGTCCAGAGAGCAGATCAACAGGTGTTCGAGATTTAGTGTCCTCCAATGTGATAGAAGCACCAGATTGAAGAAGAATACTTGCCATAGCAAGGTGACCAAAATGCAGTGCCCTATGGAGGCTGCTCCATCCCGATTCTCCATCCTATAGAAAGAAAAGCCAATGAACAAGTACAGGATATCAATCTGGAAGTGTCAGGACCAAACAGATGGAAGAAAAAAATCAACAGAATCAAAGGAATTCAAGTTAGAAGAAAAAAATAAACAGAATCAAAGTAAGTCAAGTTCTGCAATTAAACTCATATCTAAAAGAAGCTTAGAACGAAAAACAGGAAAAATATAAAGGCTACCTGTAATTATATGAGTATTTTTTTACAGTGATTTTAAGTCATTCCTTCCTTAATATATAGATTCATATCAGTATTAACCAAACCTTCCATTGACAACTTAAGCTATTCATGTCCAGTTGCAGGATCAAAACTCACCCCAACCAAATATTATGTATCAGAAGATAAATTATAATCTGAATGCATCCAAGAAAAGATATATAGTTGATAATGTACAGTATGCACAGAGAAGAAACCTATTAATCATAATTATTACATTTTCATGAGGAGATTTCTAGGTTATCTGTTCAGAACATTTTAGGGGCAATAAACCATGGACTTAAAAGAAGGGCAGCAGATTGTGCAAAAAAAAAGAACAGCAGACATGTAGCATATATATCAGATTAACAGTAGCCCTGAAAACACTAGTTTTTTTTGCCCAACCTGAAAAGAATAGTTAGAAAGGGAAAATGGGAATAATATGAACGCATCATAAAATACCAGAACCAGGACATGCTCAGAAAGAAATATCACACTGAGACAAGTATCATTGATGACAAACCCGAGCATCAGGGTCAGCACCGGCTGCGAGAAGCCTCCTCGCGATGGGTATGTGATTTCTCCATATTGCAATATGAAGAGGTGTAAGACCAAAAGAGTTTCTTGAATTGATATTTCCCCCATTCTTCTTCAGAAAAGTCAGTGCTGAATCCACATCAGTCAAAGACCCTTCATGAACAATAAGCCAAAGGTCTTTCTGGTGCCCAGCAGGTAAAACTTTTCGACAATGATTCTGAAAGTTATGCTTTTGTCCTTGTGAAGAAACCAGTACCTCCATAGCTCTATCGACAATAATGCTACTTCAACTTTAAAATAATATTTAAAAATGACCAAACAGAGCCTCCACCTCCAGGACTCAAACTGCAGAGTACCTCACTCTAACACATGGTGAAGTTCCTAGCCATTTTATAAATAAATAAATCTAACACCACAAGGTCCTGCCAAGGAAATAACTATTTCACCATACTCATAAACCAAACAGAACCTCCACCTTCAGGGCTCAAGCTGCCCAGAGTACCTTATTCTAAGGCATGTTGAAGTTCCTCGTCGATCTATAAATAAATAGGTCATACACCACAAGGTCCTGTCAAGGAAATACCTATCTCACCCTACTCATAAACCAAACAGAACCTTCACCTCCAGGGCTCACATTGCACAGAGTACCTTACTCTTAAGGCATGTTGAAGTTCCTCGTCAATCTATAAATGAATAGGTCAAACACCACAAGGTCCTGTCAAGGAAATAACTATCTCACCATACTCATCAAAACACGTTTGTTGTCATTGGAATGAAAGTTGCAGCATCAACAGTAGAATTTTGCCATTAGGTTAAGAGTCATCTGCCCACTGATATGCAATAAATAACCTGCAATGTTAATTCTTCTGCCAGTAAGCAAAACCTTCTCCCTGATAAGCATAATAATATAAAACAGAAAGATATGCATACTATGTAGGGTTGGAACATTCAATAAGGTGCTTGTTAGTTGAGTTTCCAGGTCATTCCAAATTTCTTTGGTTGACAGGTAAGGTAAGAAGCGGAAAACCATAAGTACACCTATATAAACTTTAAGATTTATTTCATGTGAACAAATGGATGTGTAACTCTGGTAATCAATTCAAAATATATGCAGCAGTGAGGGATAAGCTCCAGAATAGAAATGTAGACGGGTTCCCTTGGTCCTTTATTATAGTCTTTTGTGTTTAAAAGGGCCTAAAACTGCCAGATACTTTACTTCAAATGCTAACGGTATTAACTTCCATGTCCAGCAGATGGAAACATCAAAGATGTTGATACCAGATCAATCAAATCTGCTCATTTTATGAAGGGCCGAGTATCGAAATCCGCATGCACAGCAAAGAGAGCCCAGTAAAAATTATGAGGAAAGGAACCATATATAACAGGTTAACCAAAATTTATAGTCCCAACCTCACCAACATTTCAAGAGATACCGTGCTGGCCGCGTTAGATCTCACCAACTCTACTATGAAAATAGCAAACAGGCCCCAAAATTATGAGTCATCTAGAATCGAAATTAGAATAACTGAAACAATCATCTGGGCCTGAGTCAATCAGACCTCAGAAACAAGAAAGTTGAAATCATAAATCACGACCACAAACACCCAAGAGCCTAACAAGAAAGCTGAGAACTTGAGATTCCAAAACCCAAGGCGGAACCATACAATGGAACTCCCCGGATCATTTTGGAGTGAACTCCATAAAAGGATCCCACCCCATTCTACACAATCCTGATATATTTACACTTCAGATTATATCATTTTTGTTCCACGTCTACATGAGCTCAATTCGAGACTGATCTGGCTGAAAAAACAGAAGCTAAACAGTGGGAGGATGTTCACCTGACAGATCTCGGGTAGGGATGACAGACAGGCTGCTCGAGCGACGAGGATGAGGATAAGGCAGAGAGACGAGAGGAGCTAACGGCAGATTACCGAGAGCTTGGTTTATAACTCCAATGGCGGAGGGAATGGAATCAGAGAATATACCCCATGCCCCAACCGCATAAAGGAAAGAGATGAGAAGATTGAATGGGAAATCAGAAATATTTTATGCATCCAATGTTCGTCTGAAATTCAAGGCTAGACCTTAATGGAGGGGCAATTTCGGGAGATCGGATATGTTCTGGCGATTTTGCCCTCATGGTTGTGGGAAATTACATTGGGTGAGACTCGTGAAGTCTCGCTCGGGAGATCTGCTAAGCTGAGCTGTCAGAGGCATCCCTCCACGTTCTCCCCCTCGTAGCACCCGGACGAACCACGTAGCATGCCTCAATTTTTTTTCTTGTTTTTTAATATAGCCACAAAAAAGTATGTTTTTTCCTTTTCAATTACAGGTTAATGAAGAGCTTTTCCACAGTGTCTAATTAATCTAAAATTCAAGTCTGTTTTTCTTACTCTAAAATGTTACGGACACTTCAATTTTATTATGATAATGTTTGACGGATGATTATTAAATTTTATATTTATTTATTATAATTATAATTACATTTAAAAATAAAAAAAATTATCCCCAAATTTAAGTAAGATTATCTCAAAATATTCTAAGTATTTTTAGTTTTACCATTTATTTTCTCTTTAATTTCTCATTCATAATAATGATATTATTTAGGATTCATTTTATATATAATTTAAAAACTAATAAACTATAATATATTGAAAATCGTTAATATATAAAATTCTAATTTGAGTTATTATTTTCAATTAACTTTAATTTTAAAATTAATTTCAGCCGTCTAAATAATATTTATGGTCATTTTATATATACATTAAACACTAATAAACTATAATATATAAATTTATGATTTCAAATGTAATTTTACATTCGTATCAATTTCAACCTATTTGACTTTAAATTGAAAAATAACTTGAAGTAGGAAGGAAGGCACACCACATGCCTGGCTTGGGAGGATTTATAATAATACAATGGACAATAAATTACGTTTCCACTTTCCTTCCATACTTTTCCAATACGTCTTTCCCTCCTCCTATTTATTTATTTATTCAATTTTCTTATTATTTGCAATTATATATATATATATATATTCAATTTTATTTTCAATCTTTTTTTAGTATTAATAAACCTTTCAACTGTCACACCATATTCTAAAAAATCATTTAAAAAAATATAGGCAATTTTTATTTTTGCGAAAGTCATTTTTATATAAAAATATTAAGACTGTAAAAATATAAATTTAAAATATGAATCTTAATTAAAATGAAGATATCATTAATAATCTCCATCAATTCACATGGGTATTAGCAATATTTTTTTTATTAGTTACCATTTAATGAGTTGATTAATGAGGCCGACATTGGCCTTTAATAACCTTAATTTAGATAATAAATAACCAAGCAGAATTCACCGGACAAAAAAATCAATGATATAGCCTGCAATGAGAAATTGACCAAATTTTGTCCATCACAAGAAATGAGAAAACACGGGGAAATTTCTTCGGAGGTTGTTGGACCCCATATCATAGAAATTGAACTCACGCCACTAAGTCAATTTAGATATTTTGAATTGTCTAGACTGCCCTTAGCAGTTAACAACCCTAGAAACCAAGGGTTCGTGCTTGGCTTGGCGTTATTGTTGAGTAGACAAAGTTCATAATATTTTCCATTTAGAGTCAAATTGAGGGGCTGTTAGAGTAGAGCCTATCTACCAGAGAAAAAAATGATAATTTTTGTATGCTATAGCTATTAGTGTTTGTTTGGTAGTCATAAGCACAATATTTTTTTCCTTCTAATTAGAGAGCTTCGTTGACAATTTCCAGATCCCATCAGCGTGAGATGTTGTTGCTTCCCCAGAGAGCAACCGGGTAGTTAAAGTCACAGCAGAATGGTCATTCGGCATTTTTTTAAAATGAAGTACTATTGAGCAATTAGCTTGTGGTGATAGACAACATTAATGTAGATTAATCAAGGTGGAACAATGCATACCAATTACCAGATCCTAGCCACAAGCCAAATGCTGCATCCACTCGCTTTGCCAACTTCAGCATCGCTGATTCACCCTGGCATAACTTGCCAGAAGAAAGACATAATGAACTAATAACGCACAAAATTGATAGATTATCTCACAAATCATCCTTTTGGGTTTTCTTCTTCTTTTCCACTAAACAGAGGCTTGAAGTTGCCAAACTGAGTATGAAAGAATACAATAATGGACAATAATGAAATTGGCTTTTAATTGCACAAACTAATCACTCCAAACTGAAAAGGGAATAACATGACCCTGATACCTGACCATAGCAGCTCCAAATTCCATTTACATTTCTTCAATTTGGCAAGATGGACTTGGGGAGGAGTAATGCCTTTTTTCCAAAGATATTAATATGGCAGGCCCTCAGCAATCATATCTGTGCCACTTATGCAGCAACTGGAGCATCCTGCTGTCACAACCAGGGAAACAATTAGATAGCAATCAATCAATTTTACACGGGAAAATGAACTAACATATAAGTTGATCCAGAAAGAAAAACTACCACAAGCCATTAGAACTCATCAAGTACCTTTGCAGTCAAATTTGACACAGCAAGATGGAACTTCTCCTGAGTTTTTGTTCTCGCAACTTGGCCAGCCTTTGACACTTTACTGAAAGCACCATTTAACCAGGCTGCTCCAGCAGTCACATACCTGGAATTTCAAATTCATAAAACATAGTGATGTTGAGTACCTTAAACAATGGATTTAAAATCTCAGTCCCAAGTTTCATACAAACTTGTACTCACTGTAAAAAGATATAATTTAGAAAGAATAAAATTGCATGAGATCAAGAAACAGAGCAATTTATTTTAAATTTTATGTGGCTAAAGGAAGGAGATTAATGGTTCTATTTTCTACCAAATTTCCATGTAATGAAATATCCTAAAATTGGAAGAACATGCAACATAATTTTTATCTGCTCAAATTAGGAAAGAAAACAACTTGCCTAATAAAAGAGCAATTCTTTTGTCTTAAACAGTCCACACTTGAACATATAATGAAATATCCTAAAATTGGAAGACCCTGCCACATGAGTTTTGCTAGCTCAAATTAGGAAAGAAAACAACTTGCCTAACAAAAGAGAAATTTTGGGCCTTCAACAATTCACACTTGAACTGCCAAGCGAGTGGTTGGGTATATACCAATCTTAGGAATGCATTCTCTGAAGTAACAACACAGCATTTACCTTAATTACTCAGAAGATAAAAATCAGTACCTGCTAGATTTTACAGCAGAACCCGTGTCATTTATCTTCCTCTCAGCTGCAAATATGGCAGCCATCGTCTTGTCTGACACATGAAGTCTTTGATCAACAGACTTCACTTTCTCATTAACAACAGATATTCCAACGGTTAATTTCTCAGTAAGCCCAACTCTTCGGTCAAAAGAGATAACTTTGGCTGATGCAGTAGCAGTCAACTTATGCTTTTCATCAAATGCTTTAGCCTTGTTCACAGCATCTTGTCTGATAGCAGAACCTTTTGCCAGTACGGTATTAACAACATCTTGGGCACGGCTTACATACAATCTACCACTACCACCACCTGGTGAGCTGCTTTTGACCTGCATTAGCAGATATTCCGCCTAACCTTAGCACTAAAGAGAAAAAAACTTCAAATGCAAACTATTAGAGATAGATCATGTAATCTTGGCAAGCAAGGATTTCCAAGTATCCAAATCCATTTCATATTGACCATGTGCAAACAGGAAGCTAGTATACATACAGTATGATTTGACTAAACAATGTATCAGAAATCATCATTCATCAAATAAATTCAAGCACTTTATTGAAGTACACGAATCCCTGAAAAGCTAAGAAATTCTTACAAAATATCCCTGGAAGATTATAGTCATCATGCAGTGCTAAAACTAGACTAACACCCTACTTGACAACCATTTAAATCAACTCCATATAACAGGCCGACAGTAATTCATCGATACGCAGAGAAAAGATGGAAGACTGTAAATAATAGCCATGGTTTCATCTATTAAGCTTTAATATTTTAACCCAGACTTCTGTGATGGGTATTCTCTATGAAGCAGTGCCAATAAATGGTTCTTGCAAAGCTTAAATATGCAGTGGAAAAGCATATTCCCCATGTAAAAAAATATCATCACTCCCTTGTGGCTTAAGTTAGTGCGACTTACATTGGCATCCTCAGCTACCTCGGCATCTGTTCCACCATTTCCTGCTGGAGTAATAGATGAGGCACTCTCAACTATCCTGACTTCCTGCATTCACAACTCTAAGAATAAGAATACCTCCAGCAAGTTGTGAGCTTAAGTTAAACAAGATCAGAAGGCCTTACTTGTATATCACGGTTTGGAACATAGTCCTCCACTGGAGATATAGTCACAATGTGATCTATTATTGTCGCACCCTGCAAATCAGAAGATAGTTCCTGTTTAGGTGCTAACTCTAAAGGCCTTTAGGTGAATAGAGAGAAGTCCAGCACCAGGAAATTAATTTGCTTCTGAAAGGAAGAGCTTAGGAACATTTGAAGTCTCTTGAAAAGTAGTAAATTTGAAATCGAAGTAAAGAGATATTAGAGGCATATGCAACAGATTAAATTCAAAGGAGCCGATAAGCCACAATCAAAAGACTATAATCTTGTATACCGATAATAAAAGTGCAATTTCGAGTGCCTTTGGTTCCTTAAAAGTAACAAACGCGGTCCTCAATTGTTCAGCTTCACTGCATCCAAAGGAAAACTCATTAGAAGATAAATTACTCCAGCATCCAATTTCTCAAGCATGACAAGGCAGGCAACGATAAGTTTCTCATCACAACCATAAATGCTAATTACAGCACAGTAAATTGAAAAAGAAACCCCAAGAATGTTACCCAAAATCCTCACTTCCCCAACTGCAACACCTAGAAATGATATGGCATCGAACCCAATACTTATTATGGAACAAGTAAGCAAGCATCACCCTCGTCAAAACTACAAACGTACCGCCGGATCTCAACGTGCTCAATCTCGCCGGAGAAGGAGAAGAACTCGTGAATCTCTCTCTCGGTAGCTAGATCCGAAAGCTGCGTCACTTGAACCGTCCTTGTCTGCTGATAAAAGGAGCCCTGTTGTAGCCAGACATACAGAACAAGGGATTATCAGCACACAGCTTTCTGAGCTTAGACCTACAGGCCCTGAAGAGCCACAGAAGCGAAGGGAAGAGAGCCTGAAACTTCACCTGCATTTTCCTGCGCTTCGAATGGGATCTTGTGATCAGAGGAGAGCTTGATGGAAGGGAGCAGAGTACAGCCAAGCTCCACCCAACCTGACCTGGAGAGCTGTGAGAGAGAGAGAGAGAATTTGCGAAGAAAGAGAATGTAGAGGAGACTTGTAACGCATGGGGTGACATAAATGCCCCTGCAATTCCCGGATATTTCGGGTCGGACCGGCTGTAAGACTGCAGGATAAAACGACGGTTCTGCCCATTTCTTGGCTGCCGAACATATCATTGCTCATACTCTAGCCTGAGTATTATGTTACATTAAATTTTCGTAGAAATATTATAATAAATACTTATGCCACTTATAATTAAATATTTGTACATTTATGATACATAACAGACGACATAGACATCAATTTAGTATAGCATTTGTTTACCACTAAATTCGAGACGTTGATCCAATATATTAAATTTATAACATTTAAAATAACTATAATTTATCAAGAAATTATATTTTTTAAATTTAAATAATATTTTAATTTATGAATAATACTATTGTAAATTTAAATATTTTGCATATAATTAGGATCGGTCTTGAGATGGCACGACAAAAATTATGACTATTTTTAATAATCTTATTTGAGCCAAGTTAAAAATAATTATGATTTTATTTGACTAAAAATGAAATTATTTAAAGTATTATTCAAAAGTTATATACTTATGTGATGGAAAAATAATTTAAAAATTTACTAAAATTTTGAGTTATATTTAAATTATACTATTTTTATTTCAAATTATTGCTACTTTAAATTAATTATAAATTGACTAGTGCTCCCCGTTAATCAAGTAAATGATGGTGTGAGGCTCTTCTCCAGTTAACTAGGCATTGGTGGGATGACCCGGTCAATCGTCAACGAGATTCGGATGGGGACCCGACTAGTACCCTATATGAACATAGACTCCCAGTTGGCCAATAATGATAAAAAGTGAACAGGATTATACACTCTATGGTATGACCATAGTTAAGATGATCAGAATGCCTATTTTCATAAGGAATTCACAGCCTTTAATTAATTGCAGTGAAAACTAAAAAAATAATAAGGTTTGAGGTTGTGTTGGAATGGATTATCATTAGCATAGCATAGATGTCTTTATTTGTTATTTATTTTTAATAAAAACCTAAATTTTATTTTGTAAATTAAAAAATATTAAATAGTTATACCTATATTTTATATAAATTTATGTTGTTGGTATTATTATTTCATTTTTTTTGTATTTAAAATCACACAAATACAATACAATCATAAAATTCAAAATTTAGGACTAATTTAGGATAATTTCTTTTCGGTTGTAAATCAATTGAAATAGTAAGGTAAGACAAGAAAGACCTAAGGGTATAAATGTGCACATCAATGCATTGTGGATTGAGAAAGAGTTTTCTACAAGCTGAATCTCTTGTTAGTTTAAATACACGACATTCTTGTTTTTCTTCTATGTGCGATTGAGTGCTGATCGTGGGAAAGATAGGTGAAGTCCGTTAGGGTCTACATCGTTGATGGTCGAAGCCCTATTTCACCTGCACAAAAAGAGTAACGATAGAGACAAAGATAACACTCACGAACTGTAGTCGACTTTTGTTATTTAATTAATTTATTATCATAATGAATTTTAATTATCGTATATATATATTAAGCTATTTATTTTATTATTACGCTATTATCATATTTTATTATTGTTATTATTTATTAAAGTTTTTATTGTTATTATTAGTTTATAAAATTTTGAAGGTATTTATTTATTTTATAATTATGATATTATCATTTTATTATTTTAATATTATTATTTCTCAAACTATTATTATTATTATTAGAATTAGTGTTACATTTCATTAATGTTGCTTTATTAATAGTCAATTCTCGATTATTATCATTATTGTTAGCATATAAAATTTTGAATTTATTTGATTATTTTATTGTATTGATATTGTTATTTGATTATTTTAACATTATTATTATTATTTATCAAACTAGTTCTTTTATTTTATCTTCTACTTCTTATTATTATATAATGTCATTATTTATTTATTTTTAAATATTGTTGTTATGTTTTATTTTTTTTCTTGCATCTATTTATTTAAACTATTACATTATTTATTATTTTTATATTATTTTCTTTAATTTATTTTTATTATTATTATGCTAAGAATTATTTCTTAAGAAATAAAATGACCTAATGCCTATTAAGTTATTGACTCGTGGTATAACAACACTCTCAAAAAAATGATATACTTTGCATGAAAGGGAAGTGTGATGCATATACATATAAGAAACAATGGTAAAATAGTGGAAAAGAAGTGGTGTTTTAAAAAAAATTGGAAATTTGACCGTTGTAATATAATAAAGGTAAAAAAATGGAGAGAAATGTCTTCAAATTAAGGGAGAACTATAGTTAGGCTAAAAAGCGAAGATGTAATAGGAAATAAGTGTTATAGACTATAATAAAATGTAGGCATCATATTAAAAATGGAACGAACTTTTTAATCAGCCACTTCAACTAATGGTTAAAAAGTGAGGGTTAGTCTCGATTACTCTAGGATAATATATATATATAGAGGTGATGTGGCAAGTAGGACAAGATACCGACGAAACTCTATAAAAACTCGAGTGGAGAAATAGGATGAGGTAGTAGACATCTCTAACTATAAATACATGGCTAACTCTAGCCGAGTGATTGCCGATAAAAGTATATGCTTTTGGACGAAGTTTTGAATATAGTTCCAAATGAATTTGTATTGATTTATGAACCATAATTAAACACACTAGATAGGTTGTACCTAAATAATTAAGAAACGAATCTAAAAGTTATGGGAAAAGTTTTCCCATATTTCAATAGACGACAATCACATATACCGAAAAAATTATAGATAAGATTGGCACGGGAAAAGTGTAAAATACTGTTATACTCTGACCCTAAAAAACCCTAAATATCGGTCAGATATTCGTGCCCCTTCGTCTGTCCCTATTGATAACTATTATGATTAATAATTTTACAATAGTAAAAACCAAAGTAACCGAGGTTTATAATAAAATACATGTAAAACATAACGAAAATACAAAAAAAATTATTTTAAAGTTTCTCTAGGAGCCCATAAAATGATTTATCAAATATTACGGTAACAATAGCCAAATGATAAAAAATAAATGTTTTCGTGAGTAGGGTACATCTGCGCATCAGGAAATTCTTTCCCATCACTATTTCACATCTTCTTGGCTTAGCCTGCAATAGGTTTAGGGGAGGGGTGAGCTTACAACTTAGCGAATGGGACACTAACGTCATATTATTATATGACTTATGTTATGATTTGACCCGGTTTGGTAAGATACTCATGAGCAACCCACCGCTCCCTTGGCTCAAGAGAAGTTTTCCCTTCTTTTAGTCAAAAGGAGCCATGCGAAATTTTAAATATTGTTCCCTAGAACAACATAAATCAAACTAAAACAAGCTTAAAAGAACTTTAAGCGTACTTGACAGAGGATACATCTTCCCAAACTCTCTCAGTGATCTCCTTACTCCTGAAAAATCGGTAAAGGGAGGAGATAAGTTTGTACAACTCAGTGAACGAGTGTTGGGAGTGAGTTTCAAAAGAATGTTTAGTTTATTAAAACCATGCCAAGGTTTATCTTTATTTCTAAGGATTTTCTCAATACTCAAACCTCTAGGTTTTCTTTAATTTTTAAATAAAACTGTGTTTAGCTCTCTTAGCCCACCCCCTTGACTCAGGAGGCGTTTAGCAAACAAACACACGCCCTTCATTAGGAAGGGTACACACATTCGCAGGGCAATCCTAGACTGCACCCACTTGGGCATCTCTTACTTTCGTACAATTGCAATCATAAGAAATAGTTTTTTTTATTTAAAACATTTCTCTCTGTGTTGCTAGCCTAACAAGCTCTAACCAGACTTTGGCTCGGTAGGTTAAACAAGTATTATCAATTTGTGATAGTTTTTATTATTCTAATAAATCAAAATTGATTTATGGCATTTCACTCGTTCCCATTGGACTTGGGCTGATTGTACGAGTTTTCAAAACTTCATTTTCGACCCACTTCTATTTCAAAATTGTGGCCTTAAGCCCACTTTTATAGAACTAAACCTAACAAACTCTTATCGACCATGGGTTCCACCCATATCTTGCATCTACAATTGGGATTATATCGTCCCCTTCAAGTGTGTCCTCACACCATTCACGAGTATTCATATAATAATGATTAATTTTCACTACATAAATAAACCCAAAAAATGTTTTGAGCATTTTCACGCACTCATGGGATTTTATTTCTGGAAGAGTTTTCTAAGAAAATCATGTTGTTCGGTTTGTGAGTAATATCGCATCATCAGTATAATCGAACTCGATGTCAGAAATCACACTCACTCGTATTCCGACACTTGTTTGTCCGAGAGGATTTACGCACCTTATGTGCCATTCATTTGCACAAACTTGTAGGTGATTGGTTCCTACAATAAATTGGGCAAATGAATCCAAAATCATAAGGTATTCATACCTAAGACCCTAACTTTTCATTAATTACAATTAAGCCCTTAAGTTATACCTTATCTCTAATTAGTTCCCTAAGATTCTCAAATCTTCCCTTTCTGTCCCTAATTTCTCATTATTTCCAATTGAGTACACGATTTCTTACTAATTGTAGTATAATCCCCAACTTTTGAAAATGGTAATTTAGTCACCAAACTTTCAAAATTTTCAATTTAGTCCTCCAATGTTGATTATCATCAATTTGATCTTAAACCTTCTCAAATGAGTCCTAACATGGTTCTAATCATCTTCCCTATGTCCCAAGTATTATTTCAAGATTCAAATCATCCAATTAGGCTTAGAAATGAGCATAAATGTAGTTCGCCCGAAAATCGTTCTTGAGAGAGAAAGCTTTAATTACTTACTAGTGAGGGCCCGAAGGTTAGCTTTTAGTAAAGGAAGGTAATTCTCCGCTTGGGGACCCTTTTTAGACTAAACTGCACTTCAATTGGTGGTCTAAGAAGTGAGAATTTCATTCGATAAATTTTCAGGTAAAATGCACTATGAACAGTAATGTTTGATGAAGAGTGGTAGTGGGGACTTACCATAGTGGTGAATGGAAGGTGTGGACTCTACTAGGAAAGCTTTAGAGGGATTAGTTTGGTCATGTCTGGCTCGAGGATAGCTTGAAATGGTCTCAAGTTACCCTGGTTGCAGACAACCAATGGAACAACGGTACTATGCGAGCTCACTGGCGCTTCTCCGACAATCCTTGTGGTGAACAAAAAGTGTAGTCATGTAGAGCACTTCTGTAGGAATCTAGGGAACCCAAATTCATCTTCGGATGTGAAGAAAACTACCTAAGTTGGAGATCTAGTTTGCAGGTTATTGGAAAATGGAGCAGTTCATGTTCTCTAAGCTTTCGAGGTATGGAGAGGATGAATGGAGAGAGCTCTTTATATAGGAAACTTTGTGACTAATGTTCATATCCATTCATCCACTGGCTGACCATTAACTCTCTGATTTAAGGACTTGCCAGAGGGAGTTAATGGCCTCCAGATTTAAAGTGGCTATTTGGCCTTCCCTCTCTTTGACTAATCAGAGGTTGAAGATGACACTATGCATGCGCATGTGAACTTCGCACATGCGAGCTGCCATATGGCATGCTATGATTGATTGGCATTACTAACGCAATGTCCTACTTAGTGTCTAAGTCATCTCTGATCTATTGATTGGACACATGGTGACCTCTCAATGGTCACTCTGTCTGACATGGCAGTTAATAGAATATGATTGTTTGATGACCAATGTTGACTTTTCCACGTGGCTTTCTCTTATTGATTGATTTTAATTCGTCAACTTTTCCACCTAACGTACTATTCCACTATAGTGTGACCTCTTTTGATTGGTTATGGTCATCCTATGTGGGCTTGGCATGTGTCAACTCCTGATTTTTCAACCTTTCAAGGATATTCTAGTTAGATATTGACATGTGATATTTGACAAGTGTCAGCCTTGATTACTGAGATTTTCCTCCATTGACCATTAATTAAGTACACATGTCATGCTCTCATGGGTCAATTCCTGATGACGTGGATTTTTCTTCATTTAACCATTGTTTGGGGACATGTGTCACACTCTCATTGGTCAACGCTTCCAATTGCTAACCTAGTGGCTGATGGGGTGTGCCACGCCATGCATTGTGTGCAAATTTTTCGTGTGCGTTGACGGGACGCTCACTTGGGAGGCCGTCCGTTGACCTAACTAGACCGTTGACTGGTTAAATTGGACCGGATTTAGTGATCCAAAATTGAAAATCAGCCGGTTCATGCCCGATTTGACCAGTTTTCTAAAAATTAAAAATTTTTAAATTTGTTTTCTACATAGTGGTGACTTCAATTTCCCAAATTGACATTTTTAAGTCACCTCTAAAAATAAATCTTTGAACTAGTTTTTCATGGTTCAATTCGATTCAACCATGTTCGGCTTTGTTTCGCCTTGAATTGGTCTAGTTCTCATTTCCAATTTATAAAATAATCATTTTTCCTCAATTTTTTGATATTCATTGATCACTTGGGATCACTTAAATTCCCATTTTGATTTTTTTTCACTAATTTTGATTCACTTTGAATCATGGTTTTCTTTTGAAATTTTCTAGTTTAACATTCTTGCTTTCTTATTTTGAGAAAATGATGTTTACAACTTGTCCCCTCCTTTTAAAGAATTTTGTCTTAAAAATTGTTATACTTTAAATAATGGGGGATACTTTTCTTTCATTATAGACTCTATTTCCCACGTTTCTTCATCAATCTAGCTACTACGCCAGAAAACTTTTTTCATAAGGATCTTCTTGTTCTTGTGGTTTTTTTTCAAGTCTATCAATGATTTGAACTAGCTCTATTTCATAGGATATGTTCTCTTCCAACTAGGTGGTGGGTGTTCCAACACATGACTTGGATTAGGCTCGTACTTCCTTTGTACAGATATGTGGAATACATCGTGCATCCGTTGTAAGTCTAAGGGGTAATACTACCTTGTATGCTACAAGTCCGACTCTTTGGATGTTAGAGTAAAGAGCTATTTATCTTGGCTTTAAGTTTCCCCTTTGTTGGAACCACAAAATCCCTCTTGAAGGTGATACTTTGAGGAATACCTTGTCGCCCACTTCGAATTCCAATTCACTTCGCCTACGCTCTACATAGCTCATTTGACGGTCTTGAGCTGCGTTAGGTCGATTTCTTATCAACTTGATTTTCTTTGTGGCATGCTTGATGAGCTCTATCTTCTCGAGCTTTCTTTCCCCACATCATCCTAAAATAGGGGTGTATGACACTATCAGCCATACAAATATTCGTATGGGGCCATTTACATAATGGCTTGATAAATATTGTTATAAGAAAACTCTATAAGACAAATAATCCTTCGATTTAGACATAAACTCTATAAAACTTCGTATGGGGCCATTTATATAAGGCTTTACAATTCCGATTTGGAGTCAAAACACATGCTCTAAGCATGTCTTCTAATATTTGGATGGTACGTTCTGATTGTGCATCGGTTTGAGAGTGGAATGTCGTATTCATATGGATTTTTATCCCTAAAGCATCTTGTTGATTGGGCTAGAATCGTGATGCAAACCTGGGATATCGATCTGACATGATGCTCACTCGAATTCCATGTAACCTCACAATTTCTCCAATTTACAGGTTTGATAACCTCAAGATTAGATCAATTACTGTTATGGGCAAGAAATGAGTTGACTTGGTTGATCGATTAAATAATTACCCATATAACATCATGTTTCCTTTATGTCATAGGTAATCCTGTCATGAAATCCATTGTAATGTTTTCCCAATTCCATTCATGGATAGATAAAGCTTGCAGTAATCTTGAGGGCTTCTATTGTTTAGCTTTAATTTGTAGCAAATACAAACACCTTGACACATAGTCATCTATGTCTCTCTTCATACCCCTCCATCAATATCCTAGCTTTAGGGTACGAAACATTTTTGTGCTTTTGGTGCATAGCATACACCGAATCATGAGCCTCTTCCAAGGTTGAGTGGACGCCATGGATGCCCGACTCACTCGGTGATTCTGACGCGATCTGTAAACCCCGTCTTTTGATAATAAGAAAACTAGGAAAAAAACTGGTCATTTTCAAAGAGAAAATCCAGTCGGTTTATAAATCAAAATAGATAGAAAAAGGGAAAACTGAGAAATTTATGGATCCTGAGTGACCCAAAGAGTCACAAAAGTCATGAGAAATGACTTTAGGTGAATTGGAGATGAAAACTAAACCGGTTCAGGCGAACCGGACATGGACCGATTGAACCGGTTTGAACCACTAATGAAACAATTTCTAAATTAATTTTTCTAGGTGGCTTAGAAAATTCAAATTGGAGAATTGAGGCCACATTGGATAGATAATAAATTTAGATTAATTTACAAAATTTTAATTTTGAAAACCTTGGTTGAATCGGGCTTGAACCGGTCAATTTAAGCATTGAACCTGGTTCGGATTGATTCGAAACAATGTCATCTTCTTTCTTTAGATGACAATACTGTTCACTCACCAAAAAATCGAGCAAAGCTGGCGAAGAGGAAAAGTCTCCAGCTAGGGAGTTTCAGGTAATGAATGATTGCCATTAAGGTGCCAATTGGACGACCAAGAAGTCCCCAAGCTTCCTATATAAAGAGCCCCTCCTCATTCATCCTCCTCACACCTGAAAACTCCACTCTCTCCCTACTGCTCTATTTTCTGGTGAAGCTCGAACCAAAGCTTCAACTTGGGCATTTTTTTGAGCCAAAGAAGGTAAGGTTAGGTTCATTAGTTTCGAGGAGAAGTCAGCTACCCAACGGTAGTCTCCATTTGCTCCGAGGGTTGTTAGAGAAATGCCAACAAGATAGAATAGTGAAGCAGCTCCGGCGGACTGAAGATGCCCTATTTCGGCCGAGTTGAAAACAACCAATTCGAGCCCTTCTCAGGCTAAACCAAGCTCTCTCAACACTCCCTCAACCCTCATACAACCGAATTAGAGCAAAAAGGTAAGCCAATTTGGTTACCCTCTGTAAAATCTGATCAGTGTTTTAGAGAGAACCGACGAAACTTCACTGACCAAATTCTCCATCAATTCAACATGAATTTATGCGATTCTTGATCCTAGGAGGGACCTCAGGAAAAGAGCTATCTTCCCATATTGCAAGCTTAGACACCCACTGTAAACCCCGCCCTTTTTAGTTAAGGAAAACCGGGAAAAGAACCAATCAAATTGAGTAAGAAAATCGAACCGGTTCGCGTACCCGATCAATTGGGAATGAACAATTTGGAAATTTACAACTACTGGGTGATCCAAAGGGTTCATAAAACCTTGGAAAAGAACCTTAGAGCAAATTGGAAGAGAAAAACTAGACTGGTTTAGATGAATCAGATCCAACCAAATAGAACAGATTTATGAACCGAGTTGATTTGTGAACCGAAACTAATAGAGAATGGGTAAACCAAGAAATTTATGGATCCCTTGTGAAGAGGAGAAGGAATATGTTGTGAAAGGGAACTCAGGAGGGATGCATACAACTAAGTACCTTGAAGAAATCATTGGTTGGTGGATGGACATAAAATGGAGTGCAAGGAACCAACCCATCATTAGAAACTACTTGAAGGAAGGATGTATCGGAGGCCGAGACTGACATGCTTTGGAAAAGTGATAGAATTTTAGGTACAACTTCCTTTGAAAAATGTAGAGGAGTCAAAACTGGAGATTTGGAGCAACATAACAGAAGTAAGCAAACCGTGACAACAAGATGGTCAAAGAGAATGAACGACACCATAAGGAGGACTAGGAAATAGTATGGAATACACCCTAAAAAAGGCACTGCAAGAATCATTAAGGACAAGAAAATTCGAGAGACAAATGCCTCAAGAGAATTTGACAAGGTGAATAGTAGGGGCGCGACAAGTAATGAACTATCCTCGTGAGGGTCATAGAGTAAACTCCAGCAAATAAGGAAGAGGTGGAAAGGCCAAATATTGGAAAAAGGAATGATGAAAGAAATCCTTAAGAACCAATGACCAAATTAATGACGAAATTCAAGCCAAGAAAGGAGTAGTTAAGCCTTTCACATAATGGTCAGGGAATCTTGAAACAAGAAAAAAATTTTAAACTCTACCTAAAAGAAATAGACATGTATTATGGTATGAATAGTGATGAGGATAGAGAACCAAAGATATACTTGCAAAAAAAAATTTTAGGAGAAAGGTAAACAATCCTATCAAGGAAGGAAACCCCCGGAAAGACATATATGTATCACAATTAAGAAGAAATGGAACCAACCAAAATGGAAAGAATGATAAGTTCACAAATGAAATACTGGTTGAGTTGGAAAGATCGAGTACCAAGAAAAGTATTCATGAAGTCCTAAGAAGTAAATTAAACCAAAAGAAAGAATATATGAGGAATCTTGGAGAAGTAAGCCCTCAATTAGGGAAAAATGACCACTTACATCAGGACGAGTTGTGGTCCATGCTCACTTAATGAAGTCTAAAGAGTGGGCGATTGAGTATAGTATGAATAACACAAAATAAGACTAATAAGTTCCCCAAATGAAGAATAAGGGACGAAATGGAATTTTAAGATGGGGGAGGATTCTAAGCAGGCAAATGCCATAGTATACAAGGAAAAGTAAGGAAACGGAGGAAGAAACCATCAAGGAATGGTAAGAAGGTTGAGCATGTAGCTGCTCGGATAAAAGTCTCTACCTTGTGGGACATAGTGGAGAATGAAACCGTAAAAAATAGAACTACTCGAATAAAACAATAGACAAATAGACCAAAATGGGTCAAATGGGAATAATGAGCTAAGAAATGATTACGAACAAGTAAGAGTGGATTAAGGCCAAGGAAAATCCTTGAGTAAAGGATGTCATTGGGAACGAGGATGGACCTAAGAAAGGATGAGCCCCAACTTGTCGGTAAATTATTGGAAAATCCAATCAATTGAAACCGAAAGTCTCAATAGGGAAGTTGAGAAAGGATGAGTGAGTAAGGAAAAACCAACACAGTTGTGTAAGTTGAGTTAATAACAATGAAGGTAGTCGAGGAATACTAACAGAAGAAAAGAAGGATGAAGTTATACAATTCCTGAGAGGTTGAAAAAAATTAGGAATAACCTTGAAGGAGGTGTTTTGGAGATCTAATGGACATAGAGACAAGATCTAGAAAATGTCATGTTGTAAGGGACAAGAAAACCCAACAATCACGAGGAAAACATGAGTAAAAATAAGGAAGAGTCAGTTAGTATGCATGACAAAGTCAAACATAAAATTTGGACTGATTTGTAAGGAGCAACGGATGAAGGAAGAGTTGAAATGGGACGAAAAGGTGATGATAAGGAAATCCATGAAAATAAGTACGTAATGCTCTAAATGAAGTCGAGCTAAGGGTTTCAATGACTAAGCGGTTAACTAGACATGGAAATGGTTAATTATCTTGGAATTCCCAATCTTGAGTACAAAATCTCAAAGGAAAGAATGTTGCTCTAAGCAAAGAAATAGATAAATCTAAGAATATACCTTGAAGTAAGGTATGTCTAGATATGATAAACTCCATGGAGGGAGTAAATAATATAAAGGAAAAGAAATTTCTTAAGTGAAGGATGTAAAAAGGGCTAATTAAAAGAACAATAGAAGGGTTGCATGCTAAGCGAACACCAAAGGGACATCAAAGGAGATGATTCCTCATGCAAGTTGATAATTAAGTTTAGGGGACAAAACTCCTAAAAGGAGGGGAGAGTTGTAAACCCCACCCTTTTTAGTTAAGGAAAACCGGGAAAAGAACTGGTCAAACCGAGAAAGAAAACCGAACCGGTTCATGTAGTCGATCAATTAGGAACGGACAATTTGGAAATTTACAACTCCTGGGTGATTCAAAGGGCTCATAAAACCTTGGAAAAGAACCTTAGGACAAATTGGAAGAGAAAAACAAAACTGGTTTAGATGAACCGGATCCAACTGGATAGAACCGGTTTATGAACCGAGTTGATTCATGAACTGGAATCGATAGAGAACGGGTAAACTGAGAAATTTATGGATCTGTTGTGACCCAAAAAGACTTATAAACCTTGGGAAGGAACATTAGAACAAAGTGGGGAGAAAAACCAGAATCGGTTCGGGTGAACCGGACTCAAACCGGTTTAAGGACCGAGTCAATTTATGAACCGAAATCGATAAAGAGATGGTAAACTAGAAATCTTATGGACCCTAAGTGATCTAAGGAGTCACAAAAATCATAAAAATGGACTTGTGAATGAATTGGGGATGAAAACCAAACTAGTTCAGGTGAACCGGATTCGAACCGGTTTGAACCACTATTGAACCGGATCCTAAATTCATTTTTCTAGGTAGCTTAAATAATCCAAATTTGAGATTTAAGGCCCCCATTGGATAGAAAATGAATTTAGATGAATTTAGAAATTTTTATATTTGAAAAACTCGGTCGAATGAGGAGGTGAACCGGTCGGTTTAAGCTTCGAACCCAGTTCGGACCGGTCCGGTTGGGTTCGGAACAATGTCATCTTCTTCCTCTAGTTGACAGCACTGTTCACTCACTGGAAAATCGAAGCAGCGCCAGCGAAGAGGAAATGTCACTGTTCAATACATTTTCGACCATCAACGCCTGTCACAAAGGTGCCAATCGGACGACCAAGAAGTCCCCGAGCTTCCTTTATAAAGACCCTCTCCTCATTCATCCTCTCCACACCTGAAAACCTCACTCTCTCCGTTGCTTAGTTTTTTGGCAAAGCTCAAACCAAAGCTTCGATATAAGGTATTTTCTAAGCCAAAGAAGGTGAGGTGGGGTTCTTTAGAACCGGGGAGAAGTTAGCTATACGCTTGTAGTCTCCGTTTGCTCCAAGTGTCATTGAAGAAACGTCGATGTGATGGAACAGTGAAGCAGCTCTGGTGGACCGAAGCTGCTCTATTTCGGCCAAGTTGCAATCATCCATTTCGAGCCCTCTACAGGCCAAACCAAGCCCTCCCAATACTTCCTCAACCCTCCCACGGCCGAATAAGGACTGAAAGGTAAGCCAATTCGGCTCCCCTTTACAATTTCCGTCCAGTGCTACAGAGAGAACCGACAGAATTTTGATGATGAAATTCTAACTCAATTCGGCATCAATTGATGTGATTCTTGATTCTAGGAAGAACCTCAGGACGAGAACTACCTGCCGAGATAGAAAGCTTGGACCGCCGTGCCCTCACCGGTAAGTAATCGAAGCTTTCTCTCCCTACAGTTCATTTTCCGACGAAGCTCCGTTTGAGCTCGTTCCAGTGTTAAAACTTGAGATTCAAATTGCTAAAGAATCGTATAAACATGTAGAAACTAAATTTCAACTACAATTTCAATAATTGGAAACGTTTGATCGGTCAATTTGATTAAATCAAATTCGGTAGTGTTCAGGAGTTGAAATTGGGGATTTTCAAAAATTTGAAGGATCGAAATGCAATTTCCTAAAATTGAGGGTCAATTGGGCATGATAAAAATGTTAGAGGGCCAATTGAGAAATTTTAGAATTTTTGGCGTAAAATTTACTATTTTTGTATAGGAAGGGCAAAATGGTAATTTTGGAAAAGTTGGTGGACCAAATTTGAAATTTGAAAATTTAAACCCATTTTTGTGAAAAGGAATAAATTGAGGTCCTTTGATAAATTTTAGAAGTTTCGGGACTTAATTTGAGGAAAAATCGACATTAGGGACTTAAAGTTAAAGAGAAATAACTTTAGGGACCATTTGTAAATAAATGAAAGTTTGATTTTCTCATTCATTTGCAATGAATGAAAGCTATTAGACTGAAGGATATTGAACCGTGATGTTCATATCTTGTAGGAACATGAAGTACTGGGAACGCCAGCAAGTACAGGCTCGCGTGAATACAAAGAACCGGTCTAGTGGAATTTACTGTGTTAACGGGTGAGTGGATTTACTAACGTCATACCTAGTTGGGATGATGATCACAACTTAAAGTTAAAAACCAATTACTTGTTATGAGTGGGATTTTGTATCATATTAGGTTGGGAATGATAAGCATATCAGAATGAAAACCCACTACTATGTGGTATTTTAAACATCACAACTTAGAAGAGTGATGTGTAAACCATACGGAAAAACTACTTATCGGTTGTAAGTAGATAATACTCGGTGGATATGATGAAACTTTCTCGAAAGAAGTTGAAAACCCATTCATCGGTTATGAGCGGAGATGTCCTTATACCTTGTTGATATAATGGAGATTTGAAAATATATTTTGTCGGAAGTGCTCTCCCCAAACTGTGTGCCAATGCTTAAACTATTTGGGAGACCTTCTTGATGGGAGCTCGAATAGCTCTTATAGGCTGGGGGCCTCAGTTTTGGAACTTAGGGGTAATATGCCCGATTTTGAAAATCTCGTACAGTGGGCCCAAGGCCAGTGTGCACGAGTAGAAGCTTGGAAACAAATATGAGTTTAAGCCATAAAAACTTTAAATGAATGATATGTTTGGCCATGGTACCAAGACATGACCGACATACTCGATGGACTAGCGACAGTGCGACATGACAGGTCGACAGATTAGTTGAGACAAACAGGTGCAAGTCGAGTTAAGGGTCGGGTCCGTTTGACTAAAGGCACCACATATTAAATGACTTATGTGGAAAACTATTGTTTTATGCATGCATTGAGGTACGAGACCTTCAAGATGCCCAAGAGGGGTAGTGGTGCATCCTAGGGACTATTGGATGACATGATGGAGATAAGGGCAGATTTTCGTGCCAGTAGTCAGGGAAGCTCGACGTGGCTTCATGCGTAGGAGACCGGGGTGGGGTCGGGATGAGGTCTCTACCCTTATATGGACATAGAGTTTTCTTTACGAGATTAAGGGTCGGATGTCATGTACATCCACTCATTCTTAGGGTAGAAGTGGACGTGCTTCTATCTAGGTGGCTGGTAAAGTCGCTCCAACACCACAAGTGGGTGCAGTGGACGTGCTGCCCTACGAATGTGTGTTCCATTCATGATGAAGGGTGTGTGTTGGTTGATAAACACACCGATTGTGAATAATGATTGAATAATGGCTATGAAAACTGATATTTTGAGGATTAATTATTTTAAAAGAAAATATGGAGTATGTCACACTCCAATTAAAACTATTTTTTTAAAAATTCGAACTTTAAACACCCATTCTCTGAGTCGTTGAACTCACCCCCTCCTTTATATCCCTTTTCAGGTAACCAAGAGAAACCTCCCCAAAGACCTCTTGTTAGTCATACCTGCAAGACAGGTATGTAAAGTTTAAAATTTTATGCAATTTTGATTAATGTTATTCCAAGAAAGGTACAGGTTTGAAGGACTCCTTACTCCTCCTATGTTAAAGAAGGGGAAAACCCTTAATAAATCGGGAGAGTAGCGGGTTGCTCATGGGAATCTGACCAAACCAGGTCGGGACGTGACAAAGATGCTGGTGCCACCATGGATTGGCTGGCAAACATTAAGAAACTGATGGGAATCATCAAGATACCACTAGAGAACATGGTGATCCTGATAGAATTCTTCCCGGAGGGAAGTGACAAAAGGTGGTGGGACAATATCAGAAACCAGCATGCTTCCACCCCCACTTGGGAGCAATTTGAGGAGGAGTACCTAGCTCCTCATTTGATTTATGAGAAGAAGCATGATTTCATCCGACTTCGACAAGGGCTTAACTCCATATCAGAATACAAAATAAAATTTAACGAGTTAAGACCCTTTGCTCCTGACCTAGCTGGGTACTCATTTCTTGCCCTTTAGGAACCTTTGTACGGCTTCCTCCCTCAGATTAGGTGTCTTTTTCAGAGTTATGGGTGGATGACTAGATTTCACCGTGAATTTCCTAGGAACTCTCCTTCCTTCACGATAGTTTAAAGTTGGATTAATGTAAGGGCATAATATTGATAATATTTCAAGGGAACTAGACTTTGATACCACTTAAGTTGTCACGCCCCGATCCGGTTTGGTTAGATCCCTATGAGTAACCCGCTGCTCTCCAGGTTCAAGAGGAGTTTCCTCCTTCTTGAACTCAAGAGGAGCCATGTGTACTTTCAACCTTGTTCCAAGACATTTATCAAATATAATGCAAGCTTAAGAGAAATTAAGCATACATGACAGAGGGTAAGGCTTGTTGTTATCCCTAGTCATTTTCTTTATTTTCTGAAAATGGATAAAAAGAGGGATGAGTTTCTACAACTCAATGAAGGGGTATTTTCAAAAAAATGAAGTTTCGATAAAATTTATTTTCAAATTGGAGTGTGCTAGACTCCTTAATTCCTTTAAATTTTCTCATCTTCAAATCTTAGTTTTCAAAACCATTTCTCATCACAACGGTGTGTTTATCAACCAACACATGCCCTTCATCATGAAGAAACACACAATCGTAGGCCAGCCCGTCCACTGTACCCACTTGTGGCGTCGAAGCAATTTTATCGACCACCTCGACAGAAGCACGTCCACTTCTACCCTAAGAATGAGTGGATGTTCACAACATTTGACCCTCAATCTCGTAACAAAACTCTGTGTCCATATTAGGACAGAGACCTCATCCTATCCCCACCCCGGTCTCATGCGCATGAAGCTACGTCGAGCTTCGCAAGACTTCTGGTATGACTAACTGCCCTTATATCCACCAAGTCGTCCAGAGCCCTGGGATGCATTACAACTCTTCTTGGGCATCTTGAAAGTCCCGTAACATATTGCATGCAAAAATGAACAGTTTTTTACATAAGACATAATCTATGGTGCCACTGGCCCGTTGGCCCTGACCCTCAACTCGACCTGCAACTGTTTGTCTTGACTAGTCCGAAGACTTGTCATGTCACACTGCTGCTAGTCGATTGAGTATGTCGGTTCTGTCTCGGTACCATGGCCAAACAACTTATTTAATTAAGTTTTTATGGCATAATAATCATGTTTGTTTACGAGCTTCTGCTCATGCCATCTGGCCTAGGGCCCACTGTTCAAGATTTTCAAAATTGGGCATATTGGACCCAAAGTTCCAAAACCGAGGCCTCCGACCTTTATGAGCTATTCGAGCTCCCGTCAAGAAGGTCTCCAAAAAAATTTAAGCAGTGGCACACAGTCAGGAGAGAGCACTTTTGACAAAATAAACTTTTCAACTGTCCATCATACCAACTAAGTATGAGGACATCTCCGCTTATAACCGATAAGCTAGTTTTCCACCTTCTTCCAGGAAGTTTCATCATACCAACCGGGTATGACCTACTTAGAACCAGTAAGTAGTTTTTTCGTATGATCTCCACAACACTCCTATCAGATATGATGATTAAAATACCACTTAGCAGTGGGTTTTCATTTCTGAGGTGCTTATCATCACAACCGGGTATGATATTAAATTCCCACTCACCCGATCATGCAGTGTATTTCCTCTAAGTCAGCTTTCATCCCTTGCGAGCTTAATCTCAACTGGCATTCCTGATATCTTGTGTTCCTACATGAAATGAATATTTTTGTTTATTATCATTTGGCTTCATAGCCCACATTCATTATGAATGACTAAAATATCTAACTTTTTAAATATTTGCAATTTGATCCCTAAAGTTCCTTTTCATTTACTTTAGGCCCCAAATACTGGTTTTCCCCAAATTGAGTACCAAAACTTTAAAAATTCTCCTTTGGACCTCAATTTATTAATTCACAAAAAGGGGTTTAAGTTTCCCAAATTTCCAATTTGGTCCCCAATTTTCCCCAAATTATCATTTTGCCACTCCTTTACAAAAATCGTAAGTTTTACCCCAAAAATTATAAAATTTGCTCAATTGGTCCTCTAACACTCTTTTCATGCCCAAAATTTTGTCACTCGAATTTTTGAAATCCCAAAAATTTCCCCCAATTTCAACTTTCCAACACAACCAAATTTGATTTCATCAAATTGGCCGATCAAATTAGTTTAATTGTTGAAATTGAAGTTAAATTAGAGTTACTACATCTTCATACGATTCAATTGCACTTTGAATCACAAGTTTTGATGCGAGAACGAAAAAGGAGATTCGCCGAAAAATAGAATGTAGAGAGATAAAGCTTCAAATTATCACCGTCGGGGGCGCGGTGGTTCGAGCTTTCAATTTGGGCAGATAAATCTCCTCCTAATGTTTCTCATAGGATCATGAATTGCATCAATTGATTCCGAATTGGGTGAGAATTTTATCATTGAAATTTTGTCGGTTCTCTCTCTAGAACCGATCGGAAATTATAGAGGGTAGCCAAATTAGCTTACCTTTCAGTTTTAATTCGGCCGTAGGAGTGCTGAAGAGGTGTTGGGAGAGGTTGGTTTGGCCTGAGGAGGGCTCAAATTGGCTGATTTTAGCTCGACAGAAACAAGGCGGATTCGGTTTGCTGGAGATGCTTCACTATTCGATCACGCTGGCGCTTCTATGGCAACCCTCGGAGCAAATGAAGACTACCACCGTGTAGTTGACTTCTCCTTAGTTCTTAGGAACACGACCATGCCTTTTTTGGCTCAGAAAATACCATATATCAGAGCTCTGGTTTGAGTTCATCAAAAAACCGAGTAGCTGAGAGAGAGTGAGGTTTTCATGTGTTGAGAGGATCAATGGAGAGGGGCTCTTTATATAGGGAGCTCGGGGACTCATCGATAGTGCGTTTGGCACCTTTATGACAGTCATTAATGGCCTAAAACATATTGATCGAAAATGTTTCCTCTTCATTAGCATTGGTTTGATTTTTTGGTGAGTGAACAGTGTTATCATCTGAAGGAAGAAAACAACACTGTTCTGAATCGGATCGGACTGGTAGAACCGGGTTCAAAGCTTAAACTGGCTAGTTCAGGCATGATTCGACTGGGTTTTTCAAAATTTAAAATTTCTAAATTCATCTAAATTCATTATCTATCAAATGGTGGCCTCAATTCTCAAATTGGAATTTTCTAAGTGACCTAGAAAAATGATTTTATCATCCGTTTCAACAATGATTCAAACCGGTCCAAACCGGTTCAATCCAGTTCGGATCTGGTTCACATGAACCGGTTTGTTTGCCATCCCCATTCATCCTAATATTTTTTTCATGACTTATGTGACTCTTTAGGTCACTTGGAATCCATAATTTTCCCGGTTTGACCTCTCTCTATCGGTTCATAAACCAGTTTAATCCGGTTTGGAGCCGGTTCAACCGAATCAGTCTAGTTTTTCTCTCCTAATTTGTCCTAAGGTTCTTTTCCAAGGTTTATGAACCCTTTTGGGTCACTTGGAGTTGTAAATTCTCCAAATTTCCCATTTCCCAATAATCGTATTTGTGCACTGGTTTGATTTTCTCACTCTGTTTGACCGGGATTTTTTCGATTTTTCCTTAACTCCAAAGAGCAGGGTTTACACACGGATCATAAAAGTCTCAAGTATTTCCTAACTTAGAAGGAGTTAAATCTCTACCAGAGGAGATGACTAGAGTTGGTCCTTGTGATAGAGTATCACTCCGGAAAGGCAAATGTGGTGGTAGATGCTTTAAGTCGCAAATATCAAACTGATGTGACACAAATAAAGATAAGCTACATACCCTGGTTGCAACAACTAGGAAGAATGGAGGTGGATTTGAGGATGGACAAGCAGGAGAAATGCCTGTTCGCCAATGTAGTGGTGAGGCCCAGTCTTATTGAGCAAATTATGGCTCAACAACAGACTGATAAGGAACTTCAACCTTATTTGCATCCAGTTAACAAAGGGACGAAACCGAACTATGATCTGTGAAGTGATGAAATGCTAACCTACATGGGTAGGGTATGTGTGCTTTAAGATAAGGAGTTGAAGAGGTTATCTCTGGAAGAGGCACACGATTCAGTGTATGCAATGCATTCAGGTAGTACTATGATGTACCACACCTTCAAATATGATATTGATGGAAGGGATTGAAGAGGGACATTGCGGAATATGTAGCTCGATGCTTGTCCTATCAACAAATAAAGGCTGAGCATCAGAAACCTTCAGGATTGTTGCAACCCTTACCAATTCTGGAATGGAAATGTGAGCACATTACCATGGCCTTTGTCACAAGGCTACCTGTGACAAGGAAGGGTGGAGACGCAATTTGGGTCATCGTGGATAGATTGACCAAATCCACTCATTTCCTCCTTATAAGAGTGACGGATACAGTGGAACAACTGGCCATCTTATACATGAGGGAGATAGTAAGACTACATGGTGTCCTGGTGAGTATAATATCATATAGAGACCCCTGATTTACTTCAAGGTTCTGGCCAAGTTTACAAAGTGCTATGGTAACGAAGCTCCATATGAGGATGACGTTTCATCCTCAGACCGATGGACAGTATGAGTGAACAATTCAGACCTTGGAGGACATGCGTACTCACCCTAGACAAAGGCTGAGAGGAATAGTTGTGACTAATGGAATTTGCTTACAATAATAGCTATCAGGCCCGTATTCAGATGGCTCCTTATGAAGCCCTTTATGGACAACCATTCCGTACCCCTCTATTTTGGGAAGAAGTGGGGAAAGGAGGCTGTAAAGAGTATAGTTAATTGAGGATGCTACAAAGAAAATAAAATTAATTAGGAGTCGCCTTAAGACCACTCAGAACATGCAAAAGAGTTACGCGGATCATCGAAGGAAAGATCTAGAGTTTGATGTAAGAGATCAAGTATTTCTCAAAGTGTCCCCATGGAGGGCAATACTTAGGTTTCAACAAAGGAAAAGTGGAAATCAAGGTATATTGGTCCATATCCCATTATTCAAAGATAGTGCCGATGGCCTATAAATTGGAACGACCTCTAGACTTGCAGAGAATACACGATGTATTCCATATCTCTATGCTTCAGAAGTAATAGCCTAATCCTAGCCATGTATTGGAATAACTTCCACCAGAGTTGGAATTGAACTCGACCTATCAAATAGAACATGTACGAATCATCGACCAGAGGGATAAGAACTTATGGAATAAGAAGATTCCTATGGTCAAAGTTCTATGGCAAAATTGACTCGTGCAAGAATAGACATGGGAAACTAAAGGTGTAATGAGGTAAGGTTACCCTCAATTATTTAACATGTAACAATTTTGGGGACAAAACCCCTAAAAGGAGGGGAGAGTTGTAAACCCCGTCCTTTGATTATAAGAACACCGAGAAAAGAACCGGTCATTTCCAAAGAGAAAATCTAGTCGGTTTATAAACCGAAACTGATAGAGAAAGGGTAAACCGGGAAATTTATGGATACAGAGTGACCTAAAGAGTCACAAAAGTCATGAGAAAGGAATTTAGGTTGAATTGGAGGTGAAAACCAAACCGGTTTAGGTGAATCGGACCTGAACCAGATTAAACCATTAATGAATCAATCTGTAAATTCATTTTTCTAGGTGGCTTAGAAAATTCAAATTAGAGAATTGATGCCACCATTGGATAGATAATGAATTTACAAAATTTTAATTTTGAAAAACTCGGTCTAATCAGGTCTGAACGAACCAGTTTAAGCATTGAACCCGATTCGGACCGGTGCGGTCCAGTTCGGAAAAAATTTTGTCTTCTTCCTTCAGATGATAGCACTGCTCACTCGCTAAAAAATTGGGTAGCGCCAATGAAGATGAAAAGTCTCTGGCCAGGGAGTTTCAGGCAATGAATGACTGCCATTAAGGTGCCAATCTAACAACCAAGAAGTCACTGAGCTTCGTATATAAGGAGCCCCTCCTCATTCATCCTCCTTACACTAAAAAACTCCACTCTCTCCCTACTGCTCCATTTTCTGGTGAAGATCGAACCAAAGCTCCAACTTGGACATTTTTCTTAGCCAAAGAAGGCAAGGTCAGGTTCATTAGATTTGGGGAGAAGTCAACTACCCAACGGTAGTCTCCATTTACTCTGAGGGTCGCCAGAGAAACACCGACATGATAGAACAATGAAGCAGCAACTCTGGTGGACCGAAGTTGCCCTTTTTGGCCGATCTGAAAATGGCCAATTCGAGCCCTTCTCAAGCCAAACCAGGCTCTCCCAACACTCCATCAGCCCTTATACGACCGAATTAGAGTAGAAAGGTATGCCAATTTGGCTTCACTCTATATATTCCGATCAATGTTAAAGAGAACTGGCGAAACTTCACTGATCAAATTCTCCATCAATTTGACATGAATTAATGTGATTCTTATTCTAGGAGGGACCTTAGGACAAGAGACGACAGTAAGCTTTCAAAGCTTTCTCTCTCTACGTCCAGTTTTCCGACAAAACTCCATTTGAACTCCTTCTGGCGTCAATTCATGCAATTCAAAGTGCCATTGAATCATATGGATGTGTAGGAACTTAAATCCATCTTCAATTTCAATAATTAACTTCGATTGATCAGTCAATTTGATGAAATCAGATCTGATTAGTTTGGAAGGTTGAAATTGGGGGAAAATTGGGAATTTAAAAAATTCGAGGGACTAAAGTGCAATTTTCCATAATTGAGGGCCAATTGGGCATGGAAAGGATGTTGGAGGACTAATTGGTAAAATTTTTGGAATTTTTTGGGTGAAATTTACCATTTTTGTAAAATAGGGGCAAAATGGTAATTTTGGAAACGTTGGGGACGAAATTGGGAATTTGTGAAACTTGAACCCCTTTTCGTAATTTTGAATAAATTGAGGTGCCAAAGTGAATTTTAGAAGTTTTGGGACTCAATTTGGGGAAATATTGGCATTTGGGAGCGACCTAAATTTAAAGAAAAAGAACTTTAGGGACCTAATTACAAATAAATGAAAAGTTTTGGTATTTTATTCATTCGTGATGAGTGAAGGCTACTAGGCCAAAGGATAATGAACAAGGATGTTCGTATGCTGTAGGAACACAAAGTACCGGGAACACTAGCCAATACAAGCTCGCGTAGAGGTAAAAAAGTCGGTTAATAGGAATTCACTACATTAAAGTGAGAGTGAGAATTTTCAAATCATACCTGGTTGGGATGTTGAGTACCGGAACATAAAACCCACTATTATGTGGAATGTTTAACATCACACCAGGATGGGCTGATGTCAAAATTATGTGAAAAAACTAATTACCCGTTGTAAGTAGATCATACCCGGTTGGTATGATAGATTTCCTTGAAGGAAGTGGAAAACCTCCTCAACCCTCCTACGGCCGAATTAGAACTGAAAGGTAAGCCAATTTGGCTTCCCTCTGCAAATTTTGATCGGTGCTTGAGAGAGAATCGATAGATTTTCCATGTTTATATTCTCACTCAATTTGGCATTAATTGATGCAATTCTTGATCCCATGAGGAACCTCAGGACGAAAGCTATCTGTACAGATCGAAAGCTCGGACTGACGCGCCCTTGACAGTAACCATTTGAAGCTTTCTCTCTAAGTCGAGTTTTCTAGCGAATCTCCATTTGAGCTCGTTCCAGCGTCAAATCATGTGATTCAAAGTGCAATTGAATTGTATGAATATGTAGGAACATCAAATCAACATCAAATCATGTGATTCAAAGTGCAACCGACGTGCCCCTAACAGTAAGCATTCGAAACATACCATTGTTGTAAAGGAGGGGGCAAAATGGTAATTTTGGAAAATTGAGGACCAAATTGGAAATTTGGGAAACTTGAATCCCTTTTTGTGAATTTGAATAAATTGATCTACCAAGGTGAATTTTAAATGTTTCAGGACTCAATTTGGGGACAAACCGACATTTGGTCCTTAAGTAAAAGAACTTTAGGGACCAAATTGCAAACATTTGAAAAGTTAGATATTTTTAGTCATTTATAATGAATGAAGGCTATAAAGCCAAATGATAATGAACAAGAATGTTCATACCATGTAAGAAGACGATATATTGGGAACACAAGCTAAGAAAAAGCATGCAAGGAGACTAAAACTAGCTAAGATGAGATCACTGTGTAATCAGGTCAGTGGGATTTAATATCATACCCAGTTGGGATGATAAGCACCTCAGAAATAAAAACCCACTGCTATGTGGTATTTTAACCATTACACTTGAGAGGAGTGATGTGGAAATCACACGGAAAAACTAATTACGGGTTGTTAGTAGATCATACCTGGTTGGTATGAAGAACTTCCTGGAAGGAAGTAGAAAACCCGCTTATTGGTTTTAAGCGGAGATTTCCTCGTACTCGGTTGATATGATGGATAGATGAAAAAGTTTATTTTGTCAGAAGTGCTCTCCCCTAACTCTGTGCCACTACTTAAAACTTTTGGGAGACCTTCTTGACGGGAGCTCAAATAGCTTAGATAGGCTGGAGGCCTCAGTTTTGGAACATGGAGGGCTAATAAGCCTGGTTTTGAAAATCTTGTATAGTGAGCCCTAAGCCAGTTGGCCTGAGCAGGAGCTCGTAAACAAACATAATTTTTAGCCATGAAAACTTAAATGAATGAATTGTTTGGCCATAGTACCAAGACAAAACCAACATACTCGATGGACTGGCGGTAGTGTGACATGACAGGTCGACGAACCAGTCAAGACAAAAGCCTATAGCTCGAGTTGAGGGTCAGGGCCGTTGGACCAGTGGCACCATAGATTATATGGCTTATGTGGAAAACTGTCGATTTATGCATGCACTATGTTACGGGATTGTCATGCTACGACCCGATTTGTTTGGATCCCCATGAGTAACTCGCCACTCTACTGGTTTATTCAGGGTTTTCCCCCTTTTTAAATTGTGAGGAGTAATGTGTCCTTTATACCTGCACGTTTCCTGGAATAAACTTAATCAAAATTGAATAATTTAAACTTACATACCTGTCTTGCAGGTTTAGCTAGCGGAATGTCTGTAGGTAGGTTTTTCCCTCGGCTACCTAAAAAGGGGTAAAGGGAGGGGGTGAGTTTGACAACTCAGTGAATGGGTCTTTGAAACATGAGTTTCTTCTAAAATAGTTTGAATTGGAGTGTGCGAGACTCTCTATTATTTTTAAAAATATTATTTTTCAAGTTCTGGTTTTCAAAACCTTTTTCCAAGTTTTACCAATTCTTTTCCAAGGATTCTCAAATTCTTTCCAAGGTTTTCATAACCTTTTTCCCATTTCCATATTTAGTGTGTTTCACAAACAACACGTCCTTCATCATGAAGGGATCACACATATTCGCGACATGAAGTTACGTCGACTGCACCCACTTGTGGATCGGATCGTCTTTACCATCCACCTTGATAGAAGTCACTGACTTCTACCCGAAGTCTGAGTGAACGTCTCTAGCGTCCTACCCTCAAACTAAAAATACTTCATGTCTATATGAGGACAGAGACCTCATCCCGTTCCCACCCCGGTCTCATGTGCAATGAAGATACGTCGAGCTTCGCAAGACTTCTGATACGACTAACTACCCTTATTTCTAACAGGTCGTCCAGAGCCCTAGGGTGCATCACTACCACTCTTGGGCATCTTGAAGGTCCCGTAACACAGTGCATGCACAAATCAACAGTTTTTCACATAAACCATATAATTTGTGGTGCCACTGGTCCAACGGATCTAACTCTCAACTCGACTTGCAGCTATTTGTCTTGACTAGTCCAAAAATTTCTCATGTCGCACTACCCCTAGTCCATCGAGTATGTCGGTCCTATCTCGGTACCATGGCCAAACAACTCATTTACTTAAGTTTTCATGGCTTAATAATCATGTTTGTTTACAAGCTCCTACTCGTGCCAACTGGCTAGGGCCCACTATTCGAGATTTTCAAAATTGGGCATATTAGCCCCTGAGTTCAAAAACCGAGGCCTCCGTCCTATATGAGCTATTCAAGCTCCTGTCAAGAAGGTCTACCAAAAATTTTAAGCAGTGGCACATAGTGAGGGGAGAGCACTTCCTACAAAATAAACTTTTCAACTGTCCATCATACCAACCGAGTATGAGGACATCTCCGCTTATAACCGACAAGCAGATTTTACACTTCCTTCTAAGAAGTTTCATCATACCAACCGGGTATGATCCACCTACAACTGGTAAGTAGATTTTCTGCATGATTTTCAAAACATTCTTCTCAAATATGATGATTAAAATACCACTTAGCAGTGGGTTTTCATTTCTGAGGTGCTCATCATCCCAACCGGGTATGATGTAAAAATCCCACTCACCCGACAGTTCAGTGAATTTCCTCTTAGCCGGCTTGTTGCCTATACGCGAACTTATCTTAGCTGATGTTCCTGGTACTTTGTGTTCCTATATGATATGAACAAGAGTTCATGTCGATTACATCAATTGATGCCGAATTGAGTGAGAATTTAGTAATCGAAGTTTTGTCAATTCTCTCTCTAGCATCGATCGGAATTTATAGAGGGTAGCCAAATTGGCTTACCTTTCAACTCAAATTCAGCTGTAGGAGGACTGTGGAGGTGTTGGGAGTTATTGGTTTGTCCTGAGAAGGGCTCGAATTGGCCAATTTCAGGTTGGCCGAAATAGGGCAACTTCGGTCCGCCGAAGGTGCTTAATTGTTCAATCACGCTGGTGCTTCTCCGGTGACCCTCAAAACAAATGGAGACTACAGGCGTGTAGCTAACTTCTCTCCAAATCCAAAGAACCCGACCATGCCTTCTTTGGCTTAGAAAAGATCCTATATTGGAGCTCTAGTTCGAGCTTCACCGAAAATTGGAGTAGTTGAGAGAGAATGGAGATTTCAGGTGTGGAGATGATGAATGAGGATGGGATTTTTATATAGGAAGCTCAGGAACTTCTTGGCCATCTGATTGATGCCTTAATGGTGGTCATTCATTGCCTGAAACTGCCGGCCGGAGACATTTTAGCTTCGCTGGTGTTGCTCAATTTTTCGGCGAGTGAACAATGCTATCATCTCAAGGAAAAAGATGACACTATTTAGAACCAGACTGTACTGGTTCGAACCGGGTTCAAAGCTTAAACTAGGCAGTTCAGGCCCGATTCGACCAAATTTTTCAAAATTAAAAATTTCTAAATTTATCTAAATTCATTTTCTATCCAATGGTGGTCTCAAATCTCAAATTTGAATTTTCTAAGCCACCTAGAAAAATGAATTTAGCACCCGATTCAATAGTGGTTCAAATCGGTTCAATCCAGTTTGGATCCGATTCACCTGAACTGATTTGGTTTCCATCTCCAATTCATCCTAAAGTCTTTTTTCTTGACTTTTGTGACTCTTTAGGTCACTCGGGATTCATAAATTTTCCAGTTTGCCCTTTCTCTCTCGGTTCCGGTTCATGAATCGACTCAGTTTAGAAACCGGTTCAATCTAGTTGGATCTGGTTCATTTGAATCTGTTTGGTTTTTCTCTTCCAATTTGTCCTAAGGTTCTTTTCCAAGATTTTATGAACGTTTTGGGTCACTTGAGAGTTGTAAATTTCCCAAATTGTCCATTATCTGATGATTGGTTTTGTGAACCGGTTTAGTGTTTCTCACTCGGTTTGATCGATTCTTTTCTCGATTTTTTCTTAACTTCAAAGGGCGGGGTTTACAACTCTCGCCTCCTTTTAGGAGTTTTGTCCCCAAAATGAAATCATCATTTTTCACCGCAGATAAACTTCCCTTAATGTCAACTTAGAGATATTGTTACTTTGGTTGTTCTTTCATTTAGTCCACCTTAAATCACGCACTTGAGGAATTTCTTTTCCTTTATATGGTTTACTCCTTCCATGGAGTTTTATCATAATCAGTATATCTTTCCTACGAATCTAAAGGTATATCCCTAGGTTCACATCTCCCTTTGCTTAGAGCAAGATTCTTCCTTTTGAAGTTCTTAATCAAGATTTCAGGATTAGGAGTTCCAAGATGCCCAATCATTCCTTTGTCTAGTTATTGTCTTCATCGTTGAAATCCTTAGGTCTGCGTTCTTTCGAGAATTACGTATGTGTTTCGGTGTTATTATCCCTTCATCCTAATTTGACCCTTCCTTCATCCATCATTGATTACAACTTTAATCCAAACTACGTTTGAACTCATCATGCTTATTAACTGATTTTTCCTTACTTGAGTCGCATTTTTCCTTGAGATTGTTGTGCTTACATGTCCCCTACAACATGACATATTCCAAAATCTGTCTCTGTCCATTGGATTCCTATAACACTTCTTTTAGGGTGCTTTGCAACTTATAACCTTTCAGGGATCGTATAAATTCATCCCTCTTTTTGTTTAGTAGTATTCCTTGACTACCTTTACAGTTATCCAATCAACTTACATAACCGTGTTGATTTTCCTTACCCACTCGTCCTTTCCCAACTTCCTTATTGGGTCTTTCCGGTTCCAATCATTTGGGCGTGGACCACAACTAGCCTTGATATCAGTGGTCATTAACTTTAGTCACTTCTTAACTGGAGGACTTACCTCTCTAAGATTTCTTAAGTGTACTTTATTCTATTCCCCCTTTTATGGGTAGTCCTCCGCTTTCTTACTAGTACATCATCTTTTGATGATATCTTCCAACTTACCCGTTACTTGGGTTTAACTTACTCCTTGGATCCTCCTAGTATGCTTCCGTGGGTTCCTTTCATCTTAGTATGCATTTTATTTGCAAATTCGTCTCCTAATCCCTCGTCACCTAGTTTTATTTCCTTTTTGTTAGGACATGTATCCCCTCCCAGGTTTCCTTCCTTGGGAGGATTTGTACCCTTTTCTCCCGAAATTCTTTTTTCATTCATCTTTGAAGGCACCTAACTTTAAATGACATCCTTTGATGCCATTCTTTGATGCTTACCTTACTTTTGAAATCTTACGGGTACATCCTTTGTACTCCATCCTCGTTCTCACTCGTACCCAATACATGTCTTTTACATTTTAAGGAGAGCTCACATCCTTCTAGTTTCAAAATCTCTTAATCATCCTTCAAGAGGCTCATTTAACCATATCATGGCCTTTGATCATAACTCTGGTCTTGGCCATTGATCTCTTGAAGGATTTCCTTCACCTTCTTTTCCAATGTTTTGGCCTTTTTACTTCTCCTTCCATTGTCATGGTTTAAATCAATGGTTCTCTTGAAGGTCAGTTCTTTAACTGCCTCTTTCCTACTATTTTTCTTTTCCTATTGTCTGGGCACCTGTATCACTTGTCCTTCATGCCCATCCTATTGTCCTTCATAGAGTGTAGTCTTTACTACTTCCCAGTCCTTCTTATTAGGGCATTTTTTATTCTCCTTAACCATCCCATTGCTACTAGTTGCTTCTTTCTATTTGTTTCTCCTGGAATTGTTATTTGGCTCTTCTGCTCTTTCCAAACAGGTCACATTGTGCCATCACGATACATCTTTCCTTCAAGAAGTTCCTAATCAAGGGATGATTTCTTGCACTCCACATTATGTATGCCCATTAATGATTCCTTCAAGGGTACTTAGTTGTATGCATCCCTCCAGAGTTGCCTTTCATAGTGTATTTCTTCTCTTCTTCACTCTTACTATGTCATACCTTAGAGTTCAAGGAGGACGTTTTTTTGCGTTTGCCCCTTATGAGGGGGTTCTAGGTATACTTTCCATGTACTTTACCTCTATTCTTGTGGTATCCTTCTCGATTTAACCTTCTTAAGAAGAAGTTTAAATTTAGCTTTTACCTTGCCATTTCTTGACCTCTTTGTGAATTGCTTACTTAACCTTCTCCATGGTTTAGTCTTTCATGACTTTCATGACCTTTGAGGAGGTATTGCCCTAAATCTTTGAAGTGTGGAATAGTTCTTCTTTTCCTGTCCTATTCCCTTACACCTATAACATGTTATCTTGGTACTTGTCCTTAGTAGGGTTGGGCACTTCTTTACGTAGTGTTCCCATCGTTCACACTTGTAATGTGTTATTCCCTTGCATGGACCGTTGTGGTTCCTCCTTTCCGTCGAGTATAGTGGAGCCTTTCCAGGGGTTACTGGTGGTTTGGTGTTTTGCCATCCTTGAACACCTTGAGAGTTTTCTTGTTAAGTCTTTTTTGCCAAATGGTCACTCTGGATACTTCCCACTAACGTCTCTTGGTCTTTTGAGACTTCTTGGGTATTTTAGTGTGATCATCCTATGGGGACAGAGGTAACATCAATCCTAATTTTCTTAGTTCCTCTCCTGGGAGCCATCTGAAAATTTTAAAATTTTCTCTTAGATACTATGTTATATAGTCTTGATAATGTATTCGAGGAAACAGGCTCTGATACCACTTAAGTTATCATGCCCTGACCCGATTTGGTCAGATCCCCGTGAGCAACTTGCCACTCTCCCGATTTATTAAGGGTTTTCCCCTTCTTTAAACTATGAGCAGTAAGGCGTCCTTTATACCTGCACGTTTACTAGAATAACATTAATCAAAATTGAATAATTTAAACTTACATACCTGTCTTGCAGGTTTAGCTAGCGGAATGTCTGTTGGTAGGTTTTTCCCTTGGTTACCTGAAAAGGGTAAAGAGAGGAGGTGAGTTTGACAACTCAATGAATGGGTGTTTGAAACATGAGTTTCTTATAAAATAGATTGAATTTGAGTGTGCTAGACTCCTTATTTTCTTTAAAAATATTTTTTTCTCAAGTTCTGGTTTTCAAAACCTTTTCCCAAGTTTTACCAATTCTTTTCAAAGGATTCTCAAATCCTTTCCAAGGTTTTCAAAACCTTTTTCCCATTTCCATATTCGGTGTATTTCACAAACAACACGCCCTTCATCATGAAGGGATCACACACATTCACGAGATACAGTTACACCGATTGCACCCACTTGTGGATCGGAGTGTCTTTACCATCCACCCTAATAGAAGTCTCTGACTTCTACCTGAAGTCTGAGTGAACGTCTCTGACATCCTACCCCTCAGACCAAAAATACTCCGTGTCCATATGAGGACAGAGACCTCATCCCGTCCTCACCCTAGTCTCATGCGCAATGAAGCTATGTCGAGCTTCGCAAATCTTTTGGTACGACTAACTGCCCTTATTTCCAGCAGGTCGTCCAGAGCCCTAGGACGCATCACTACCCCTCTTGGGCATCTTGAGGGTCCCGTAACACAGTGCATGTAAACCCCGTCCCATTAAAACAAGGAAACCGGGGAAAGAACCTGTCAACTCGAATGAGAAAAACCGATCTGGTTCACAAACCCGATCGTCAGAGAATAAACAATCTGGGGAATTTACAACTCCTGAGTGTCCCAAAGGGTTCATAAAACTTTGGAAAAGGATCTTAGGATAATTTGGGAGAAAAAACCAGGTCGGTTCAAGAGAACCGAATCCAAACCAAATTAAACCAGTTTATGAACCGAGTTGGTTCATGAATCGGAACCGATAGAGAAAGGACAAACCGGGAAATTTATGGATCCTGACTTTAGGATGAATTTGAGATGAAAACTAAACCAGTTCAGGTGAACCGGATTGAACCGGTTTGAACCACTATTGAATTGAATGCTAAATTCATTTTTCTAGGTGGCTTTGAAAATTTAAATGTGAGATTTGAGGCCACCACTTGATAGAAATGAATTTAGAAATTTTTAGATTTGAAAAATTCGGTCAAATCGAGGGTGAACCGGTTAGTTTAAGCGTTGAACCCGGTTTGGACCGGTCCGGTCCGGTTCAGAACATTGTCGTCTTCTTCCTTCAGATGACAACAATGTTCACTCGCTGGACAATTGTGCAGCGCCAGTGAATCTGAAAAGTCTCCGGCCAGGGAGTTTCACGCAATGAATGGCCACCATTAAGGCACCAATCACAACTCCCAAGAAGTCCCCAAGCTTCATATATAAAGAGCCCCTCCTCATTCATACTCTCCATATCTGAAAACTCCGTTCTCTCTCAGTTGCTCCAATTTCCAACAAAGCTCAAACCAGAGGTCCTATATAGGGTCTTTTCTAAGCCAAAGAAGGCATGGTTGGATTCGTTAGAACCGAGGAGAAGTCAGCTACACGCCTGCACTTTCCATTTGCTCCGAGGGTCACCGAAGAAGTGCCAACGTAATTGAATAATGAAGTAGCTCCAGCGAACCAAAGCTGCCATGTTTTGGCCAAGCTAAAATCGGCCAATTCGAGCCCTTCTCAGGCCAAACCAAGCCCTCCCAACACCTCCATAGTACTCCTACAGCTAAATTAGAGTTGAAAGTTAAGTCAATTTGCCTCCCCTCTGCAATTTCCAACCGGTGCTAGAGAGAGAACTGACAGAACTTTGATGATAAAGTTCTCACTCAATTCGTCATCAATTGATCAATTATTGATCCTAGGAGGAACCTCAAGACAAGTGCTATATGCCCAGATCGAAAGCTCGGACCGCTGCGCACCCGACGGTAAGCTTTCGAAGCTTTTTCTCTCTATGACCCGTTTTCCAGCGAAGCTCCATTTGAGCTCATTTGGCACCAAATCTTGTGATTTAAAGTGCAATTGAATCGTATGAATGTGTAGTAACTCCAATCTAACTTCAATTTCCAAATTAAACTCATTTGATCGGTCAATTTGATTAAATCAAAGTCGACTGAGTTAGAAGGTTGAAATTAGGGGAAAATTGGAAATTTCAAAAATTCGAGGGACTAAAGTGCAATTTCATAAAATTGAGGACCAATTGGGCATGATAAAGATGTTGGAGGACTAATTGGGCAATTTTGAAAACTTTGGGCCAAAACTTACCATTTTTGTAAAGTAAGGCAAAATGGTAATTTTGGAAAAGTTGGGGGAAAAATAACTTTAGGGACCTTATTGCAAATAAATGAAAAGTTTAGTTTTCTCATTCATTTGGAATGAATGACGGCTATTTGGCCAAGGGATATTGAACAAGGATGTTCTTATCATGTAGGAAGACGGAGTACCGAGAACGCCAACAAGGACAAGTTTGCGTATATACAAAGAACTGGTCGAGAGGAATTCATTACATTAACGAGTGGGATATTTAATATCATACCCGGTTGTGATGATAAGCACCTCAAAAATGAAAACCCACTGCTAAATGGTATTTTAATGATCACACCCAAGAGGGGTGATGTGGAAATCACGCATAAAAACTACTTATTAGTTGTAAGTAGATCATACCCAGTTGGTATGATGAAACTTCCTTGAAGGAAGTGGAAAACCCGTTTATTGGTTATGAGCGGAGATGTCCCCATACTCGGTTGGTATGATGGATAGTAGAAAAATATATTTTGTTGGAAGTGCTCTCCCTTGACTGTGTACCACTGCTTAAACAATTTGGGAGACCTTCCTTGTGGGAGCTAGAATAGCTCAGATAGGCCGGAGGCTTCGATTTTAGAACTTGGTGGTTAATATGCCCGATTTTGAAAATCTCGAATAGTGGGCCCTAGCCAGTTGGCATGAGCAGGAGCTCATAAACAAACATGAATCTAAGCCATGAAAACTTAAAGTAAATGAATTATTTGGCCATGGTACTAGGACATGACCACTTACTTGATAGTCTGGCAGTAGTGCGATATGATAGGTCGACGGACCAGTCGAGACAAACACCTGTAGGTTGAGTTGAGGGTCGGTGCCGTTAGACTAGTGGCACCAAAGATTAAATGGCTTTTGAGGAAAACTTTGTTTGTGCATGCACTTGAGGTTCAGGACCATTAAGATGCCCAAGAGGGGTAGTGATGCGTTCTAAGGGTTGTTGGATGACATGGTGGCAATAATGGAAAAGAGAAGCTACTAGGTTTGTGTTTCTTATCATACCAGTTTGTCATGGAGTTCTGTATTTGTACTCTACGGAGTTTCTGTGTTTGGACTCCATGAAGCTGATGTGTTTAGGACTTCCTGAAACTTCTATGTTTGAGTTTTATGTGCATGAGACCAAGATATGGTCTTTGTCCTCATACATACACATAGTTTTAATCATGTATGTTCCCTTCACGATGAAGGGCGTGTGTTAGTTGATAAACACACCGGTTATGGTTGAGGAGTGAGTAATGGCGATGAAACTGAGATTTTCAAAATGAGAAATTTTAAAATAAGAAGTCTGGCACACTCCAATTTAAATATTTTCCCCTAAATGTCAAACTTTAAACATCCATTCACTGAGTCATTGAACTCACCCCCTCCCTCATTTCCCTTTTCATGTAACCATGGGAAACCTACCCAAAGACCTCCTGTTAGTCACACCTACAAGACAGGTATGTAAGTTAAATTTTTTTTATGTAGTTTTGATTTATGTATTCCAGGAAAGTTATAGGTTTAAAGGACACCTTACTCCTCTCGGGTTTAAAAGATGGGGAAACCCTTAGTAAATCAGGAAGAGTGGCGGGTTGCTCACAGGGATCCGACCAAATTGGGTCTGGGCATGACAGTGCATGTACAAATCAACATTTTTCACATAAGCCATATAATCTATGGTGCCACTAGTCCAATGACCCCAACCTCAACTCGAACTGCAACTATTTGTCTTGACTAGTTCGAAGACCTATCATGTTGCACTGCTAGTCCATCGAGTATGTCGGTCCTGTCTTAGTACCATGGCCAAAAAACTCATTTACTTAAGTTTTCATGGCTTAATAATCATGTTTGTTTACGAGCTCCTACTTGTGCCAATTGGCCTAGGGCCCACTGTTTGAGATTTTTAAAATCGGGCATATTAGCCCTTAAGTTCCAAAACCGAGGCCTCCCGTCTATATGAGCTATTCGAGCTCCTGTCAAGAAGGTCTCCCAAAAATTTTAAGCAGTGACACACAGTCAGGGGAGAGCACTTCTGACAAAATAAGATTTTCAACTATCCATCATACCAACTGGGTATCAGGACATCTCTGCTTATAACCGACAGGCGGGTTTTCCACTTCCTTCTAGGAAGTTTCATCATACCAACCGGGTATGATCTACCTACAACCGGTAAGTAATTTTTTCGTGTGATTTCCACATCACTCTTCTCAAATGTGATGATTAAAATACCACTTAGCAGTGGGTTTTCATTTTTGAGGTGCTCATCATCTCAACCGATTATGATGTAAAAATCACACTCAAACGACAGTGCAGTGAATTTCCTCTAAGTCAGCTTGTTGCCTTTACGTGAACTTGTCTTAGCTGGCATTCCTGTTACTTTGTGTTCCTACATGATATGAACATCCTTATTCATTATCCTTCAGCCTAATAGCCTTCATTCTTCCCAAATGAATGAGAAGACCAAACTTTTCATTTATTTGCAATTAGGTCCCTAAAGTTATTTTTCTTTAACTTTAAGTCCCTAATGCCGGTTTTCCCTCAAATTGAGTCCCGGAACTTTTAAAATTCACATTGGGACCTCAATTTATTCAAATTCACAAAAGGGGTTAAATTTCCCAAATTTCCAATTAGGTCCCCAATTTTTCCAAAATTGCCATTTTGCCCCTGCTTTACAAAAATGGTAAGTTTTGCCCCAAAAATTCTAAAATTATCCAATTAGTCCCCCAACATCGTTATCATGCCCAATTGGTCCTAAATTTTATGAAATTGCACTTTAGTCCCTCAAGTTTTAAAAATTCCCAATTTCCCCGCTATTTCAACCTTCTAACTCAACCGAATTTGATTTCATCAAATTGATGAATCAAATGAGTTTAATTGTTGAAATTGTTAGATTGAAGTACCTACACCTTCATGCAATACAATTGCACTTTGAATCACACGATTTGATGCAAGAATGAGCTCAAATGGAGCTTCGCTGGAAAACTAGACTTAGAGAGAGAAAGCTTCGAAAGCTTACCGTCAGGGGTGTGACGGTCCGAGCTTTCAATCTGGGCAGATAGCTCTTGTCCTGAGGTTTCTCCTAGAATCAAGAATTGCATCAATTGATGTTGAATTGAGTGAGAATTTAGTTATCGAAGTTCTACCGGTTCTCTCTCTAGCACTGATCAGAATTTATAGAGAGTAGCCAAATTGGATTACCTTTCAGCTCTAATTCAACTGTAGGAGAACTGTAGAGGTTTTGGGAGGGGTTGGTTTGGCCTGAGATGAGAAGGGCTTGAATTGGCCAATTTCAGCTCAACCGAAATAGGGCATCTTCGGTCTGCCAGAGTTGCATCACTATTTGATCACGTCGGCACTTCTCCGACGACCCTTGGAGCAAATGACGACTACAGGCGTTTAACTTCTCCCCAAATCTAAAGAACCCAACCACACCTTCTTTGGCTTAGAAAAGACCCTATATCAGAGCTCTAGTTTGAACTTTGCCAAAAATTGGAGCAGTTGAGAGAGAATGGAGTTTTCAGGTGTGGGGAGGATGAATGAGGAGGGGCTCTTTATATAGGATGCTCGGAACTTCTTGGCCGTCCGATTGGCTCTATAGTGGTTGTCATTCATTGCTAGAAACACCCTGGCTGGAGACTTTTAGCTTCGCCGGCACTGCTCGATTTTTCGGCGTGTGAACATTGCTGTCTTCTGAAGGAAGAAGATGACACTATTCCGGAACGGTCTGAACCATGTTTAAAGCTTAAATTGGCCGGTTCAGGCCCGATTCGACTGAATTTTTTTAAAATTCATCTAAATTCATTTTCTATCTAATGATGTCTTGAAATCTCAAATTTGTATTTTCTAAGCCATATAGAAAAATGAATTTAGCATCCAATTCAATAGTGGTTCAAACCGGTCCAATCCGGTTCGGATCCGGTTCACCTGAATCGGTTTGGTTTCCTTTTCCAATTTATCCTAAAGTCTTTTTTCTTGAATTTTGTGACTATTTAGGTCACTCGGGATTCATAAATTTTATGGTTGCTTGATTCATGAACTGACTTGATTCATAAATTGGTTCAATCTAGTTGGATTCAATTCATCTAAATCGGTCTGGTTTTTCCCTTCCAATTTGTCCTAAGGTTCTTTTTCAAGAAATGACCCTTTGGGTCACTCGGGAGTTGTAAATTTCCCAAATTGTCCATTCTCTGATGATCGGGTTTTTTGAGCCAGTTCGTTGTTTGTCACTCGGTTTGACCGGTTCTTTTCCCAGTTTTTCATTAACACCAAAGGGTGAGGTTTACAAGGACCTTCAAGATGCCTAAGAGGGGTAGTGATGCGTCCTAGGGCGACTGGATGACATGGTGGAGATAAGGGCAGTTAGTCGTGCATGCAATCATGAAAGCTCGACGTAGCTTCATGTGCATGAGACTGGAGTGGGGATGGGATGAGGTCTCTGTCCTCATACGGACACAGAGTTTTAGTATGGGATTGAGGGTCGGATGGCACGTACATTCATTCATTCTTAGGGTACTTCTATCTAGGTGGCCAATAAAGTCGCTCCGATGCCACAAGTGGGTACAATGGACATTCTGGCCTGCGAATGTGTGTTCCCTTCATGATGAAGGGCATGTGTTGGTTGATAAGCACACTGTTGAGATGAGAAATGGCTATGAAAATCCAAGATTTTGAAAACGAGAAATTTCAAAGAAAATAAGTAGTTTGACACACTCCAATTTAAAAACTATTTTATTGAAATTACATTTTTTAAATACCCATTCGCTGAGTTATAGAAACTCACCCACCCTTTTTATACTATTTTAGAAAATAGAGAAAATGACTAGGGATAACACCAAGCCTTATTGTAAACCCCACCCTTTTGAGCTAAGGAAAATCGAGAAGGGAACCAGTCAAACCGAGTGAGAAAACTGAACCGATTCACGAACCTGATCAATTGTAAATGGGCAATTTAGGAATTTACAACTCCTAGGTGATCCAAAGGGTTCAAAATACTATGGAAAAGAACCTTAGGATGAATTAGAAGTGGAAAATTAAACTAGTTTGGATGAACCGGGTCCAACAGGATTGAACCGGTTTATGAACCGAGTCGGTTCATGAACTAGAACTGATAGAGATCAGGCAAAACAAAGGAATTCAAATCTATTGTACTCCAAGAAAATTCATAAACCTTGGGAAGGAACCTTAGAACAAAGTGGGAGAAAAAAACTAGACCGGTTCGGGTGAATCGGACCCGAACCGAATTAAACCGGTTTAAGGACCAAGCCGGTTTATGAACTGAAATCGATAAAGAGATGGTAAACCAGGAATTTTATGGACCTTAAGTGACCCAAGGAGTCACAAAAGACATGGAAATGGACTCGTGAAGGAATTGGGAATGAAAACCAAATCAGTTCAAGTGAACCGGATCCGAACCAGTTTGGACTAATTTGAATCACTATTGAACCGAATCCTAAATTCATTTTTATACGTGGATTAAATAATTCAAATTGGAGATTTGAGGCCACCATTGGATAGAGAATGAATTTAGATGAATTTAGAAATTTTTAGATTTAAAAAACTCGATCGAATGGGAGGTGAACCGACTGATTTAAGCTTTGAACCCGGTTCAGATCGGTCCGGTCCGGTTCGGAACAGTGTCATCTTCTTCCTTAGGATGACAACACTGTTCACTCGCTGGGAAATTGTAGAAACGCTGGTGAAGAAGAAACACTTATGTTCGGGGCATTTCAGGTCTTCAATGTCAGCAGTAACGGTGCCAAACGGATGACCAACGGGTCTCCGAGCTCCCTATATAAAGAGCCCTTCCCCATTCATCCTCTCCACACCCGAAAACACCATTCTCTCTCAACTGCTCCATTTTTTAGTGAAGCTCAAACCAGAGCTCTGGCATGGGGTCTTTTCTAAGCCAAACAAGGTGAGGTTGGGTTCTTTAGAACTAGGGAGAAGTTAGCTACACGTTTGTAGTCTCCGTTTGCTACGAGGGTCGCCGGAGAAACGCCGGCGTGATGAAACAGTGAAGCAGCTCTGGTAGACCAAAGCTGCCTTGTTTCAGCTGAGTTGAAATCAGCCAATTTGAGCCCTCTTCGGGCTAAATCAGGCCTTCCTAACATTTCCTCAGCCCTCCCACGGCTGAATTAGGACTGAAAGCTAAGCCAATTTGGCTCCCCACCATAATTTCCAGCCAGTGTTAGAGAGAGAACTGACAGAATTTCAATGATGAAATTCTAACTTAATTCGGCATCAATTGATGCGATTCTTGATTCTAGGATGAACCTTAGGATGAGAGCTATCTGCTCAGATCGAAAGCTCGGACCACCGTGCCCTCACCGGTGAGTAATCGAAGCTTTCTCTCTCTACAATCCATTTTTCGGCGAAGCTCCGTTTGAGCTTGTTCTGTCGTCAAAACTCCCGATTCAAAGTTCTATGGAATTGTATGAACATGGAGGAATTCAATTTCAACTTAAATTTCAAAATTAGAGGTGTTTCATTGGTCAATTTGATGAAATCAAATTCAGTTGTGTTAAAGAGTTGGAATTGGAGGAAAACTTGGGGGAAATTAAGGATTTCGAAATTCAAAGGACCAAAATGCAATTTTTTGAAATTGAGGGTCAATTGGGCATGAAAATAATGTTGGAGGACCAATTGAGGAATTTTGGGAATTATTGGGGCAAAACTTACCATTTTTGTAAAGGAAGGGCAAAATGGTAATTTTGGAAAAGTTGGAGGACCAAATTAGAAATTTGGGAAATTAATCTCCTTCTTGTGAAATGGAATAAATTGAGGTCCTATGATAAATTTTAGAAGTTTTGGGACTCAATTTGAGGAAAAACTGGCATTAGGGACTTAAAGTTAAAGAGAAATAACTTTAGGGACCTAATTGTAAATAAATGAATGTTTGACTTTCTCATTCATTTGGAATGAATGAAGGCGATTAGGTCGAAGGATAATGAACCAAGATGTTCATATCGTGTAGGAACACGAAGTACCGGGAACGTTAGCAAGGAAAAGATCGTGTGAATACAAAGAAACAGTCTAGTGGAATTCACAGCATTAACGGGTGAGTGGATTTTACTAACATCATACCCGGTTGGGATTATGAACACAACTTAAAAATTAAAAACCACTTACCGGTTGTGAGTGAGATTATATATCATACCCGGTTGGGAATGATAAGTGCCTCGGTATAAAAATCCACCATTTAGTGGTATTTTGATCATCACAACTTATAAGAAGTGATGTGAAAATGTAACGAAAAAACTACTTATCAATTGTAAGTAGATCATACCCGGTTGGTATGATGAGACTTCCTTGAAGTAAGTTTAAAACCCGTTCATTGGTTATGAATGGAGATGTCCTTATATCGGTTAGTATAATGGACAGTAAAAACCTATTTTGTCAGAAGTGTTCTCTCCTAACTATTTGCCAATGCTTAAACTATTTGGGAGACCTTCTTGACGGGAGTTTGAATAGCTCTTATAGGTCGGGGGCCTCAGTTTTTAGAACTTGGGGGCTAAATGCCCATTTTGAGCAGGAGCTCGTAAATGAATATGATATATGTGCCATAAAACTTAATAAGTGAATTGTTTGGCCAAGGTACCAAGATAGGACCGACATGCTCAATCAACTAGCGGTAGTGTGACATGACAGGTCGACGAAACAGTCAAGACAAACAACTGCGGGTTGAGTTGAGAGTCAGGGCCGTTGGACCAGTGGCACCACAATTTACATGGCAATATGAGAAAATATTGTTTGTGCATGCACTATGAGCACGAGATAATCAAGACGCCCATGAGTGGTAGTGATACGTCCTAAGGGCATTGGATGACCTGGCAGCTATATGGGCAGTTTGTTGTTCTAGGTGTCTGTGCAAAATTTGGAGTAGCACCAAGCGCATGAGACCGGGGTGGGGACAGGATGAGGTCTCTATCCTCATACAAATACGAAGAAGAAAATTTTGGGATTTGTGGGTCAGATGTCGCGTACATCCACTCATTCCCAGGGTAGAAGTGGTTGTGCTTCTATTTGGATGGCAGGAAAAGTTGCTCCGAAGCCACTAGCGGGTTCAGTTGTAATACTGACTTGCAAATATGTGTAATCTTCATGATGAAGGATGTGTGTTGAGTGATGACACACCGGTAACCAAGAAATAATGGAAAAACCCAAATTTTTAAATGAAGGGATTTTTGAAAAGAATGGAGTCTGGCACACTCCATATAAATGTTTTTCTTAAAAGTTAAAAGTAGATCTTTAAAAACCCATTCACTGAGTAGTCGTACTCACCACCTCCCTTATAACCCTTTTAGGAAATCCCGGAAAGCCTACCATTAAAAACCGTCAACTAAGATGCTTGTAAGACAAGTATGTAAAGTTTTAAATTTCATGCAGTTTTAATTATGATATTCCAGGAAATGGTGCAAGTTTAAAGGATGCCTTACTCTTTACGATTTATAATAAGGGGAAACCCTTTAATAAACCGGGAGAGTGTCGGGTTGATCATGAGGGTCCGACCAAACCGAGTCGGGGCGTGATACTTACCCTCTATCAGGTATGCTTAATTTCTCTTAAACTTGCATTTTATTTGATATATCTTATTTGAGGGAACAAGGGTGAAAAGTACCAAAATTGGAGCTTTGGTTCAAGCTTCGCCGGAGAACATCACACTTTAGAGAGAAGAGAGAATTGAGGTGTGTGAAGGATGAACAAAGGGGAGCTCTTTATATAGGGAGCTTAGGGACACTCTGTCCAACCAGTTTCCATACTGGTCGTGATCATCCTTATTGGAAATTGCTAAATAGGAGAAAATTTCCATTCATCAGAAAAGGAAAGATTGTCTTTCCTTGATGAACACTATCATCGAACGGCTGACCATGTGGCAACACGTGATTGGTTGGTCTTACTGACATGGCGGTCCAGCTCGGCTGCCATGTCAGCCATTGACAAATTGACTGGACATGTGGCAGTCTATGAATGGTCGGTCATGCTGACATGGAAATCTGACTCAGCTACCACGTCATTCGTTGACCATTGATCAGACACGTGGCAACCTCTCATTGGCAGGTCGTGTTTGCGTGGCTGTTGATTTGGCATCCGTTGACCGTTGACCAATTGACATGGCGTGCTTTGCCACACGTCACGCTCTGATTGATCGTATGCGTGCTGATTGGGCGTTGACCAGTCAGCGGTCCGTTGACCGATTGGACTCTTGACTGGTTCGGTCCTACCGGGTTCTATGACCAAAAAGTGAAAATCAGCCGGTTCAGGCCTGATTTGACCAGTTCTCTCAAAAGTAAAATTTCTAAATTTGTCTAAATTCATTTTCTATTTGATGGTGGCCTCAATTCCCTAAATTGATCATTTTAAGCCACCAAGAAAAATGAATTTAGATACCGATTCATATATTGTTCAATCTAGTTCAATCCAGTTTACCCCAAACTGGTCCAATTTTCTCATCCAATTCCCTTCGTAATCCTTCCCTATGATTTATGTGACATCTTGGTCACTTGGGATTTCCCAATTTCCCATTTCAACCCTTCTTTATTGTTCCCGATTCATGAAGGGGTTCAATTTTCTTCTCAATTTGTCTGGTTCTTTCCCAATTTCCTTGACTTGTAGATGATGGGTTCACACCTCTCCCCTCCTTTTAGGAGTTTTGTCTCCAAAACCAAAATTCGTCTGATTTTTCCCCGAGATCAATCTCCCTTGGTGTCAATTTGGGTTTACTTGACACGCCATCCATTGGTTCTTCCTTTATTTAGTCATTTTTAATCCATGCATTAATGAAATTTCTCTTCCATTGCACTTTCCACTCACTCTATCCAGGGTATCGTGATTTGGTTGGTCTTACCTACTATTCCGAGGGTACACTTTTAAGCCCACTCTCTATTCTACTTAGGGTAGGGTCCTTCCTCTTGAAGGTTTTCATCCACTACTTCGAGTTGACTGTCCTATGATCATCCCTTCCCTTACTATCCTAGGTGGTCCCTTTGTCAACGGTTCATACCTTTCTAATCTCCTCGGTGTTACGGTGATTGTGCCTTCTTGTCTTCGGTAGTGTCTCTTGACTACCCTCAGTGTCATCCAATCATCGTATTTTCCTTGACGTCATGCCTTTTTGGTAGCATTTGGTTCTCCTTATTTACTTGTCCTTCCTCATCTCCTTCATTGGGTTTTTTTGGTTTTGACCATTGTGTTTCCTTTCTACTTCTAGGCTTATTGTCTCCCTTGCAGTTTGTTCTCCCTTCCGTTTCTTCCTTATTCCCAGTGATATCTTTACACGAGGACTTCTTCCTCCTCGTACATCCTCAACTACTTGTACTCCCATCTTGGGTTTCTTATGTCGGGTTAAGCCTTCTATCGCTTATTAGTGTGATCTCACTCTTATCTTTACCCTTCTACGTAGGGACTTTCACCCTAGGAGTTTCACGTTCAGCCTCCCTAACATTCCTTGAAGGCTATTCCTCCCTCCTTTTCTTCCAATTCCCTTTCTTGTCCCCTTTCCCTTATGTGAGGGATTCCCAGTCATTGGGTCCTTTCACCTCTACTAGTTTTTTCCAAGCGCGACTTAATTGCTTTCCCCCCTTAATTGGGTTTGTATTCATAGTTCCCATGAATGTTAGTTCGTTAACTGTCTCGTTACTACTACTCTCTCTGTTCTACTATTTTTGGGATAGTGATTTCTTGAATTCACTTATCCTTGATGCCCATCATGTCGCCCCTTTTTAGTGTGTAGTCATGACTACCTCCGAGTCCTTCCTTCCTCCTTTGAGGGATTACTGAGTGTCGGGTTCTTTTCGTGCGCTCCATACTATGTCCACTCGTCTAGTTGTGACTCCCTTGAGTCACTCATATCCTTTCCAAGCTTTCTTCCTTTAATGCTCACTCTTCCCTTTCTTGCTCCTATGCTACCAACTCTAAAACCTCTTGATGCCATTTCCTTGGTACACTTCTTTCTAGAGAAAATCTCGTGGGTACGTCTGATGTCCCATATTCTTTGTTGCCCTTCTTTAAAGTTGTCCTTCTTAAGGGAAAATTCCATTCCTCTTTGTTTATGAATTTGTTGACTCTTGTATTAGGGTTCGCTTTACTCCCTATTGGTCATTAGGTTCGCTTCTTACATTAATCCTCCCACTCATACCTATTACTACATCATTTGACGCCACTTTCCCTTCTTTCCCTTTTCTCGGGTTTATCTCATCCTTTGAACCTGCAGAAATGTGCTTCCCCTGCCCTTGGCCCCTTTTTGTCCATGAGCATATTCCTTCCCATTAAGTTGGGTTCTATGCCCTTTATCACATCCCTTCCTACGACTTCCTTCTTAGTAGACTCCTCATACTTTCCTAGATTTCTCTTTGAGGTTTCTTAGTCTTGTCTTGTCATCTTTGTTTCTCTGAGTGTGAAGTTCCTTGTTTCTATTGGAGACTATTCAGGTTTAGGTTGGGCCATCTTAGGGTCGTCAGTTCGTAATAACGAGATGTTGCCTATATAGTCATCCTCCTTTGGTGGTCCCTCTTATAATCCTCCTACTACCCTGGGTATATTCCCACCCTTTATTGTTAGTGGTAACTCATTGTTTAATAGGGAAACTAACATTTTAAATAGAAAATTGATCTTTATTCATTCAAGGAAATAGTTTCTTGCCATACTTGGCTTATTACAAAAAATTTCTCACTACTTTCTATTCTAGTTCCTTGGGGTCATAGGCTGGGAGTTGGTCTCCGAATTGTTTTAGGACTCGTGGTCCAAGGGCTATGAAGACCTGGTAGATGTCCATCCATACTCCTCATGGACCTCTTGGCTGGGACAGACTCCATGGAATACCTCGAGTCCGTACTTTCCCAGCATCTGAGCTTCGCATTCATAGGCCCACTTTATCCATTGGGTGGGGTCTAAGTTGCACTGAGCCAGTGGGGGTGCCTGGAAAACTTCATGAATGTTGCGTGAGCATCCCAATAGTTGTTCCAGGCCTCCCTTCGAGTTAGGGTCCTTTCCTACTATCGTAGTGCTGGAGGTGGTGTCGGGTTCCTTGGAGGAGGAGTGGGTTCTTCCTACATTGTGAGGGATATGTTATGCCAACTGGCTTTAACATCTCCCCAAGAAGCTTTCTATAGCCCTCGACTATGTCCTTTGGTACCCTTTTATCGAATTCAACAAGTTTTTGGACATTTATCTTGCTTGAGGTAGGAGCCTTTTTCAAGGGTCCGTGAGTGGGGTTGGTCCGTATGGCGAATTTCCTAGGGACTCTTCTTCCTATAGTGAAATTTAATTCTTATTAGTGTTAGTTCATAGACTTGATAATGCTTTCAAGGGAACATAGCTCTCGTACCACTCAAGTTGTCACGCCCCGACCCGGTTTGGTCAGATCTTGTGAGCAACCCGCCACTCCTTTGGTTCAAGAGGGGTTTCCCCTTCTTTTAGTCAAGTGGAACCATGCGAAATTTCAAACTTTGTTCCTTGGAACAATATAAATCAAACTAAATCAAGCTTAAAAGAACTTTAAGCATACCTGACGGAGGATACATATTCTCGAACTCTCTTAGTGATCTCCTTACTCCTAAAAAAGGGGTGAAGGTAGGGGGTGAGTTTCTAGAACTCAGTGAGCGGGTATTGTGAGTGAGTTTCAAAATAATGTTTAGATTATTAAAACCATGCCAAGATTTATCATTTATTTATAAAGATTTTCTTAATACTTAAACCTCTGGGTTTTCTTCCATTTTTTAAATAAGAGTGTGTTTAGCTCTCTTAGCCCATGCCCTTACCACGAGAAGCATTTAGTAAACAAACACATGCCCTTCATTAGGAAGGTTACACACATTCGCATGGCAATTCCAAACCGCACCCACTTGGGGATCAATGTGACTTTGCTGTCCACTCTAATAGAAGTCCCAAACTTCTACCCTGAGTCTAAGTGGACATCTTGGACGTCCAATCCTTAGACTCGAATTACACTTCATATCCGTATGAGGATGAAGACCTCATCCTGACTCCACCCTGGTCTCATGCACAAGAAGCTCCCAAAGCTTCATGAGTAACTGGCACAACGAACTGCCCTTATCTCCACCATGTCGTTTAGCCCTTGGAACCCATCACTACCCCCTGGGATGTCTTGATGGTCCCATACCATAAGTGCATGTACAAACATGTATTTTTCATGATTAAGCCATTCTCTTTGGTTCCAACAGTTCAAAGACCTCGACACTCAACCCGACCTGCACCTGTTTGTCTAGGTTGATCCGTCGACTTAGCCCTGATGCACTGCTGCCAGCCCATCGAGCATTGTCGGTCCTAACTCAATACTATGGTGAATCACACGATCATTTCCATTTTAAATAAAAGTTTTCATGGATCTTCCTAATCATGTATGTTTACGGGCTCCAACTCGTGCCCACTAGCCTTGGGACTACTACATGTGTTTTTCCAAAACTAGGCCTTGTGCCCTATGAGTTAAAAAAAGAAATTGAGAACCCTAACCTGTTAGAGCTGCTCTAGCTCCCATCAAGAAGGTTTCCCAAATTGTTTAAGAAGTTGTCACATAGTCAGGGGAGAACACTTCTGAAAAAATCACTTTTTGTTCATCATACCAATTAGGTCTGATAATGGATTCGCTTACAACTGGTATGCGGGTTTTTCCTTTGCTTAAGGAAGCTAATCATACCAACCAGGTATGATGTTTGTTTAATCCTACTCACAACCGTTAAAAAGGTTTTTAGCATTTAAAATAGTGCTCATCATCTGTCACGCCCCGACTTGGTTTGGTCGGATCCCCGTGATTAACCCGCTGCTTCCTTAGTTTAAGAGGGGTTCCCCCTTTCTTTAATCTATAGGAGCCATTCGTAATTTAACCTTATTCCCTAGAATAACATAAATCAATAAGAATGCAAACTTAAAATAACTTTTAAGCATACCTAAGAAAAGGTAGATCCGGGTATTTTCCTTAGTCATTTTCTTTATTCCTGAAAAGGGATATAAAAGAGGGGTGAATTTCTACAACTCAATGAATGGGTGTTAGGAGTAAGTTTTTCTAAACAAAACAATTTTGATCGGAGTGTACCAAACTCCTTATTTCCTTTAAGAATATTCTTCCCTCAAATTCTGGTTTTAAAATATATTTTTTCATCATTTTCCACATTAGGTATGTTTAACATTTAACACATGCCATTCATCAGGATGGGATCACACATTCACAGGGCAGTCCGTCCACTACACCCACTTGTGGCTCAAAACGACTTTATCGGCCACCAAGATAGAAGCCCGTCCACTTCTACCCTAGGTTTGAGTGGAGGTTCATGACACTAGACCTTCAAACTCGAAATCAACTCCATGTTCGAGGATAGAGACCTCATCCTAACCCCACCCTGGTCTCATGCGCATGAAGCTACACCGAACTTCCCTGACTGCTAGCATGACAAATTGCCCTTATCTCCACCAGGTCATCCAGTAGCCCTTAGGACACATCATTATACCTCTTGGGTGTCTTGATGGTCCCAAACCTCAAGTGCATGCACAAACAATGGTTTTTCCACATAGCCATTTATCTTTGGTGCCACTAGTCCAATGGCCCCGTGTAAAGCCCGCTCCTTGGAGTTAAGGAAAATTGGGAAAGAATTGGTCAAACCAAGTGAGAAGACCGAACTGATTCACAAACTCTTTTATTAGGGAATGGGAAAATTAGAGAAATTTCAACTCCCAAGTGACTTAAAAAGTTTCATAAACCTTGGAAAAGAACTTTAGGACAAATTGAGAGAAAAAACTAGGCCGATTCAGGTGAACCGCACCCTAACCAGATTGAACCAGTTTAAGAACCGAGCCAATTTATGAACTTGAACCGATAGATAAATGACAAATAGGGAAATTTATGGACCCTAAGTGACCTAAGGAGTCATAAAAGTCATGAAAAGGGACTTTAAGATGAATTGGAGATGAAAACCAAACTGGTTCACGTGAACCGGATCCGAAACGAATTGAATCGGTTTGGACCAACCACTATTGAACTGGATACTAAATTCATTTTTCTAGGTGGCTTAGAAAATTCAAATGTGAGATTTGAGGCCACCATTAGATAGAAAATGAATTTAGAAATATTTAGATTTGTTAAATTGGGTCGAATCGGGGGTGAACCAACCGGTTTATGCTTTGAACACAGTTTGGTTCAGAACAATGTCGTCTTCTTCCTTCAAATGACAGCACTATTCACTCACCAAAAAATCGTGCAACATTGGCGGAGCTGAAACATCTCCAGCCAGAGAGTTTTAGGCAATAAATGACCGCCTTAAGGTGCCAATTGGACAACCAAGAGGTTCGTGAGCTTTCTATATAAAGAGCCCCTCCTCATTCATCCTCTCCACACTTGAAAACTCCATTCTCTCTCAACTGCTCCATTTTCCAGTGAAGCTCAAACCAGAGCTCTGACTTGGGCATTTTTCTAAGCCAAACAAGGCAAGGTTGGGTTCTTTAGAACTAGGGAGAAGTCAGCTAAATGCATGTAGTCTTCATTTTCTTTAAGGGTCGTAGGAGAAACGCTAGCGTGATCGAACAATGAAGCAGCTCCGTTGAAGCAAAGCTGCCCTGTTTTGGTCGAGCTGAAATTGACCAATTTGAGCCCTCCTCAGGCTAAACCAAGCCTTCAAAACACCTCCACAACCCTCCTACAGCTGAATTAGATAAAAAAAATTAAGCCAATTTGGCTTCCCTTTGTAATTTCTGACCGATGCTAGAGAGAGAATCGATAGAACTTCAATGATAAAATTCTCATTCAATTCAGCATCAATTGATGCAATTCTTGATCCTAGAAGGAACCTCAGGATGAGAGCTATTTGCCTAGATCAAAAGCTTGGACCCCCGTGCCCCCGATGGTAAGCTTTTGAAGCTTTCTCTCTCTAAGTCCAGTTTTCTGACGAAGCTATGTTTGAGCTCATTCTGGCACTAAATCTTGTGATTCAAAGTGCAATTGAAATGTAAGAAGGTGTAGGAACTCCAATTTAACTTCAATTTCAACAATTAAACTTATTTGATCGGTCAATTTAATGAAATCAAATTTGGTAGAGTTAGAAGGTTGAAATTGGCAGAAAATTGGGAATTTCAAAAATTAGAGTGACTAAAGTGCAATTTCATAAAATTGAGGACTAATTGGGAATGATTAAGATGTTTGAGGACCAATTGGGCAATTTTTTGGAATTTTAGGGGCAAAACTTACCATTTTTGTAAAGTAGGGGCAAAATGGTAATTTTGGAAAAGGTGTAGGACGAAATTGGAAATTTGGGAAGATAAATCCTTTTTGTGAATTTGAATAAATTGAGATCCTAGGATAAATTTTAAAAGTTTTGTGATTTAATTTGAGGAAAAACCGGTATTAGAGACTTAAAGTTAAAGAAAAATAACTTTAGGGACCTAATTGCAAATAAAGGAAAAGTTTTGTTTTCTCAATCATTTGGAACGAATGAGGGCTGTTAGTCCAAAGAATAATGAACAAGAATGTTCATATCGTGTAGGAACACTAAGTACCAAGAACGCCAGCTAATATGAGTTCGAGTAAGGATAACAAGCTGGGTAAGAGGAATTTCACTGTATTAACGGGTGAGTGGGCTGTTTATGTCATACCCGGTTGGGATGATAAGCACCTCGAAAATGAAACCCACTACTAAGTGGTATTTTAATTATCACACCTGAGAGGAGTGATGTGAAAATCACGCGGAAAAACTACTTACCGATTGTAAGTAGATCATACTCATTTATCGGTTATGAGCGGAGATGTCCTCATACTCGGTTAGTATAATGGATAGTTTATTTTGTCGGAAGTACTTTCCCCTAACTATGTAACATTACTTAAACATTTTGGGAGAATTTCTTGACGAGAGCTCGAATAGTTCATAAAGGCCGGAGGCCTCAGTTTTGGAACTTGGAGGCTAATTTGCCTGATTTTAAAAACCTCGAACAGTGGGCCATTGGCCAGTTGGCACAAGTAGGAGCTCGTAAATAAACATGATTTATATGCAATGAAAACTTAAATAAATGAATTGTTTAGCCATGGTACCAAGACATGATTGACATAGTCAATCAACTAGCGGCAATGCGACATGACAAGTCTCGGGACTAGTCATGACAAACAACTGCAGGTCGAGTTAAGGGTCGTAGTTGTTGGACCGGTGGCACCACATATTATATTGCATCATGTGAAAAATGTTGATTGTGCATGCACTGTGTTTACGTGACCTTCAAGACGTCCAAGAGGGGTAGTGATGTGTCCTAGGGCTCTGGATGACCTGGTGGATATAAGTGCAGTTTGTCGTACCAGAAGTCTTGTAAAGCTCGATGTAGCTACAAAAGCATGAGACCGAGGTGGGGTCAAGATGAGGTCTCTGTCCTCATACGTACATGAAGATTTATTATGGGATTGAGGGTTGGTTGTCACGAACATCCACTCATTCTCAAGGTAGAAGTGGACGTGCTTTTATCTAAGTGGCCAGTAAAGTCACTCCGACGCCACAAGTGGGTTCAGTGGATGGGTTGGCCTGCGATTGTGTGTTTGACCTTCATGATGAAAGATGTGTGTTGGGTGATGACACACCGTGGTAATAAGAAATGGTTATAAAAACCAAAATTAAGAATGAAAGGTTTTTAAAAGAAAATGAGGAGTCTGACACACTTGGAATCAAACATTTTTTCTAAAAAAATTAAAATTTGAAAACTCATTCACTAAGTCGTTGTACTCACCCCCTCCCTTATATCCCTTTCAGGTAACCTCAGAAAGCATACCCCAAAGACCACTAGTTAACGCACCTGTAAGACAAGTATGAATAGTTTAAAATTTGTGCAATTTTGATTTATGTTATTCTAGGAAAGGTGTAGGTTTAAAGGATGCCTTACTCCTCACAGTTTATAAACAGGGAAAATCCTTAGTAAACCGGGAGAGTGACGGGTTGAACACGGGTATCTGACCAAATTGGGTCGGTACGTGACAATGAATTTAGATGAATTTACAAAATTTTAATTTTGAAAAACTCGGTCGAATTGGGCCTGAACCAACCAGTTTAAGCATTGAACCCAGTTTGGATCATCCCGTCTGGTTCAGAACAATGTCGTCTTCTTCCTTTAGATGATAGCACTTTTCACTCGATGGAAAATCAAGCAGCACCAATGAAGATGAAAAGTCACCGGCCAAGGAGTTTCAGGCAATGAATGATCATCATAAAGGCGCCAATCAGATGGCCAAAAAGTCCTCGAGCTTTCTATATAAATAGCCCCTCCTCATTTATTCACACCTGAAAACTTCACTCTCTCCCTTCTGCTCCATTTTTTGGTGAAACTTGAACCAGAGCTCCAACTTGGGTATTTTTCTATGCAAAAGAAGGTGAGGTCAAGTTCTTTAGAATCGGGGAGAAGTCAGCTACCTAACGATAGTCTCCATTTGCTCTGAGGATCACCAAAGAATCTTTGGCATGATAGAACAATGAAGTAGCTCTAGTGGACCAAAGCTACAGTCACGCCCCAACCCGGTTTGGTCGGATCCCCATGATCAACCCGCCACTCTCGTGATTTATTAAAGGGTTTCCCCTTATTATAAACCATAAAGAGTAAGGCATCCTTTAAACCCGCACCATTTCCTAGAATAGTATAATCAAAACTGCATGAAATTTTAAACTTTACATACCTGTCTTACAAGCATCTTAGTTGATGGTCTTTAAGGGTAGGCTTTCTGGGATTTCCTGAAAGGGATATAAGGGAGGGGGTGAGTACGACTACTTAGTGAATGGGATTTCAAAGGTCTACTTTTAACTTTTAAGAAAACATTTATATGGAGTGTGCCAAACTCCTTTCTTTTCAAAAATCCCTTCATTTAAAAATTTGGGTATTCCCATTATTTCTTAGTTACCAATGTGTCATCACCCAACACACATCCTTCATCATGAAGGTTACACATATTCGCAAGTTAGTATCACTACTGAACCTGCTAGTGGCTTCGGAGCGACTTTTCTTGCCACCCGGATAGAAGTACGACCACTTCTACCCTAGGAATGAGTGGATGCACGTGACATCCGACCCACAATCCTAAAATCACTTCTTCGTGTCCATATGAGGATAGAGACCTCATCATGTCCCCACCTCGGTCTCATGCGCTTGGTGCTACTCTAAATTTCGCACAGACACCTGGAATGACGATCTACCCTTATACTCACCGGGTCGTCCAGGGCCCTTAGGATGCATCACTACCCCTAATGGGCGTCTTGATGATCTCATACTCATAGTGCATACACAAACAATGTTTTCTTATCAAGCCATGTAATATGTGGTGCCACTGGTCCAACGGCCCCGACTCTCAACTCAACCCGCAGTTGTTTGTCTTGACTAGTCTGTCGACCTATCATGTCGCACTGCCGCTAGTTGACTGAGCATGTCAGTCCAATCTTGGTACCATGGCCAAACAATTCACTGGCCTTGGGCCCACTGTATGAGATTTTCAAAAATGGGCATTCTAGCCCTCAAGTTCCAAAACTGAGGCCCCCGGCCTATAAGAGATATTCGAGCTCCTATCAAGAAGGTCTCCGAAATAGTTTAAGCATTGGCACACAGTCAGGGGAGAACACTTCCGACAAAATAGGTTTTCACTATCCATTATACCAACCGGTATAAGGACATCTCTGTTCATAACCGATGAACGGATTTTCAACTTCCTTCAAGGAAGTCTCATCATACCAACCAAGAATGATCTACTTACAACTGGTAAGTAGTTTTTTCACATAATTTTCACATCACTTTCTCTAAGTGGTGATGATTAAAATGCCACTAAACAGTGGATTTTTATATCGAGGTACTTATCATCCCCAACCGGGTATGATATAAAATTCCCAATCACAACCGGTAAGTGGTTTTTAACTTTATATTATGCTCATCATTCCAACCGGGTATGACGTTAGTAAACCCACTCACCCGTTAATGTCGTGAATTCCACTAAACCGGTACTTTGTATTCATGTGAGCTCGTCCATGCTGGCGTTCCCAGTACTTTGCATTCCTATATGATATGAACATCCTTGTTCATTATTATTCGGCATAACAGCCTTCATTCATTTGAAATGAATGAGAAAACCCAAACATTTTACTTATTTGCAATTAGGTCCCTAAAGTTATTTCTCTTTAACTTTAAGACCCTAATTTCAGTTTTTTCCTCGAATCGAGTCCTGAAACTTTTAAAATTTATCTTGGGACCTCAATTTATACCATTTCACAAAAAAGGGGTTTAATTTCCCAAATTTCTAATTTGGTCCCCCAACTTTTCCAAAATTACCATTTTGCCCTTCCTTTACAAAAATGGTAATTTTAGCCCCAAAAATTCCAAAATTTCTCAATTGGTCCTCCAATATTATTTTCATGCCCAATTGATGCTCAATTTCATAAAATTGCATTTTGGTCCTTGTAATATCGAAAATCCCCAATTTTCCCCAAAATTTCCCCCAATTTCAACTCTTTAGCACAACCGAATTTGATTTAATCAAATTGACCGATCAAACACCTCTAATTGTTGAAATTGAAGTTAAAATTGAGTTCATCCATCCTCTTACAATTCAATAGCATTTTGAATCACAAGTTTTGACACCGGAATGAGCTCAAACGGTGCTTCACCGGAAAACGGATTGTAGAGAGAGAAAGCTTTGGTTACTCACCGATGATGGCACGGCGGTCCGAGCTTTCGATCTAGGCAGATAGCTCTCATCCTAGGGTTCATACTAGAATTAAGAATCGCATCAATTGATGCTGAATTAAGTTAGAATTTCATCATTGAATTTTTATCGGTTCTCTCTCTAGCACCGACCGAAAATTGCAGAGAGTAGCCAAATTGGCTTACCTTTCAATCCTAATTCAGTCGTGGGAGGGTTGAGAAAGTGTTGGGAGGGCTTGGTTTGGTCTGAGGAGGGCTCTAAATAGCCGATTTTAGTTTGGCCGAAATAGGGCAGCTTCAGTCCGCCAGAGCTGCTTCACTGTTCCATCATGTCGGAGCTTCTCCAACGATTCTCAGATTGACTAGAGTTTGCTATCAGATAGCTGTCTTCTCCCCAATTTTAAAGAGCCCGACCTCTCCTTCCGAGGTTAAGAAAAATGTTCAAGTCTAAGTTATGGTTCGAGCTTCACCGGGAAATGGAGCAGTAGAGAGAGAGAGAGAAGTGTTTAGGTGTGAGGAGAATGAATGGGGATGACCTCTTTATATAGGTGTAAAAATCGTGTATTAAATGGTACAGATTTATTACTAGTATCACACTACTCTCGGGCAAGCACGCTTAACTTCAAAGTTCTTATAGATTCTTGTTCACCTTAACCAATTTGAATTTTCTCTTCTAATTTGTCTTAAGTTTCTTTTCCAAGGTTTAATGAATTTCTTTGGAGTACAATGGAGTTGAATTCCTTTGTTTTGCCTGATCTCTATCGGTTCCGGTTCATAAACCGGTTCAATCCTATTGGACCTTATTCATCCAGACCGGTCTAATTTTCCTCTTCCAATTTGAGCTAAGGTTCTTTTCCATAGTATTTTGAACCCTTTGGATCATCTGGGAGTTGTAAATTCCTAAATTGCCCATTCATAATTGATCGGGTTTGTGAACCGATTCAGTTTTCTCACTCGGTTTGACCGGTTTCCTTTCCAATTTTCCTTTAGCTCAAAAGGGCAGGGTTTAGAGCTACCCTATTTTGGCCGTGCTAAAAATGGCCAATTCGAGCCCTTCTCGGGCTAAATCAAGCTCTCCAACACTGCCACAACCCTCTTACAACTGAATTAGAGCTAAAAGGTAAGCCAATTTGGCTCCCCTCTGTAATTTCCGATCAGTGCTAGAGAGAGAACCAGCAAAACTTCACTGACCAAATTCTCCCTCAATTCGGCATGAATTGATGCAATTCTTGATCCTAGGAAGAACCTCAGGATGAGAGTTATCTACCTAGATCAAAAGCTCGAATCGCCGTACCTTCGACTGTAAGCTTTCGAAGCTTTCTCTCTCAAAGTTCAATTTTCCGATTAAGCTCCTTTGAGCACAATTCGGATCCAAATGACGCGATTCAAAGTTTTATTGAATTGTGTGGAAGTTTAGGAACTCAATTTTACCTTCAATTGCAACAATTAACCTTAATTGATTAGTCAATTTGATGAAATCAAATTCGGCTAGGTTGAGAGGGGAAATTAGGGGAAATTTTTGGGCGAAATTTGGGAAAATTTTGGGGGAAATTGGGAATTTCAAAAATTCGATGGACTAAATTGAAATTTTCCAAGAGGGCTAATTGGACATGAAATATTTGTTGGAGGACCAATTGGTCAATTTTTAGAATTATTGGGGTGAAATTTACCATTTTTGTAAAGTAGGGGCAAAATGGTAATTTTGGAAAAGTTGGGGACCTAGTTGGAAATTTGGGAAACTTGAACCCCTTTTGGTGATTTTGAATAAATTGAAGTCTCAAAGTGAATTTTAGAAGTTTTGGGACTCAATTTGGGGAAAAATTGGCATTAGGGACCTAAAGTTAAAGAAAAAGATTTTTAGGGCCTAATTGTAAATAATTGAAAAGTTTGGGTATTTGATTGATTCGTGATGAATGAAGGCTATTTGGCCAAGACAAAATGAACAAGGATGTTCATATAATGTAGGAATACGAAGTACTGGGAACGCCAGCCAAGACAAGCTCATGTGGAAGCAAAAAGCCGGTTAAAAGGAATTCACTACATTAATGGGTGAGTGGGATTTTTACATCATACTCAGTTGGGATGATGAGAACCTCGGTAATGAAAACCCACTACTATGTGGGATTTTAACATCACACCTAGAAGGGATGATGTGAGAAAATTCACGGAAAAACTACTTACTAGTTGTAAGTAGATCATACATGGTTAGTATGATGAACTTCTTGGAAGGAAGTAGAAAACCCGCTTAATGGTTATTAGTGGATAGACAACTGGAAATTTATTTTTGTCAAAAGTGTTATCCCCTAACTGTGTGCCACTGCTTAAACTTTTTGGGAGACCTTCCTGACGGAGCTCGAATAGCTCAGATAGGCCGAAGGCCTTTGTTTTGGAACTTGGGGGCTAGAATGCCCGATTTTTTTTAAAATCTCGTACAGTGGGGCCAAGGCTAGTTGGCACGAGCAAGAGCTTGTAAAAAGCATGAGTTAAGCCATGAAAACTATAATAAATGATGTGTTTAGCAATTGGTACCAAGATAGGACTAACATACTCAATGGACTGGTGGCAGTGCGACAAGACTGGTCGACGGACCAGTCGAGACAAACAGCTGCAAGTCGAGTTGAGGGTTGGGGCTGTTGGACCAATGACACCAAAGATTATGAGGAAAACTATTATTTTGTGCATGCATTGAGGTTCAGGACCATCAAGATTCCCAAGAGGGGTAGTGATTTGTCCTAGGGGCTACTGGACGACATGGTGGAGATAAGGGCAGTTTGTCGTGCTAGCTGTCAGGGAAGCTCGACGTAGCTTCATGCACACGAGACTAGGGTGGGGTCCGAATGAGGTCACTGTCCTCATACGAACACGGAGTTTTGTTACGAGATTTTTGGTCGGATGTCGCATATATCCACTCATTCTCAGGGTAGAAGTGGACGGGCTTCTATCAAGGTGGTCGGTAAAGTCGCTCCGACGACACAAGTGGGTGTAGTGGATGGGCTACCCTACAAATGTGTGATCCCTTTATGATGAAGGGCGTGTGTTGATTGTTAAAGACACCGACTAAAAAAGTGAATTGAAGGAGAATTCGGTTAGTGAAGTTTTCATAGTTTCTCACTTTAATGCTGACTAAAAAAGACAGAGGGGGCTAAATTAGCTTACCTCTTGAATCTATTACGGTCATGTGAGGGCCATGGGAGTATCAGGAGAGCTTGGTTTGGTCTGAGGAGGGCTGGATTTGGCCAATTTCAGCTCACCCAAAACAAGGTAGCTTCGGTCTATTAGAGCTGCTTCATTTTTTTATTCCACCAGTGCTTCTCCGGCGGTCATCGGATCGAACAGAGATTGCCATTAGGTTGCTAACTTCCACCGAAATCTAAAGAATCCGACCTCGCCTTCTAAGGCTTAGAAAAACCCCCATGTCAGAGCTCTGGTTCAAGCTTTGCCAGAAAATTGATTAGTTGAGAGAGAATGGATATTTCAGGTGTGAAGAGAATGAATGGAGAGGGACTCTTTATATAGGTAGCTTGGGGACTCTCTACCCAATTGTTTGGCATGTTGGTCAATCTCATTGATGACCAGAAATGCTCTAAACAGAGGTGTTTCATCTTCGTCGGCACTGTTCGTTCATCTGTTGAATGAACAGTGTCGTCATCTGAAGGAAGAAGACGATACTATTCCAAACCGGACTGGACCATTCCGACCAGGTTCAATGCCTAAACCGACCAATTCAGGCTCGATTCGATCAAGGTTTTCAGAATTAAAAATTTCTAAATTCATTTTTGATCCAATGGTATTTTCAATTCCCCAATTTGAATACTTTAAGCCACCTAGAAAAATGAATTTAGCAATGAGTCCAAACTGGTTCAATCCGATTCAGGTCTGGTTCACCTGAACCGGTCTGGTTTTCTCTTCCAATTCTTTCCGAAGTCCCTTTCCATGGTTTTTATGACTATTTGGGTCACATGTGATTTGTAAATTTCCCAATTTGCCCATTTCTCTATCGATTGGTGTTCGTGAACCGGTTCGGTTTTCAACCTTGGTTTGATGTCTTATACGTTAGGGTTTGGGCTAAAAGCTTCTTAGCTTTTCAGTATTGGCAACTTAGGCCCAAATTTTCTTGTTTATTACACTTACGTCCCTAAAGTTCGTACTTTTTGACTTTAGGTCCCTAGTGTTAAATTTCTCCCAAATTAAATCTCAAGGACTTACAATATTCTCTTAGGGTCCTTAATTTACTTAAGATTGTGTAAGGGGCTTAAGGTTTCCAAATTCCTAATTTGGTTCCCAATTTTTCAATAATTACGATTTTGCCCATACTTTCCAAAAATAGCCATTTGGCACCAAATATTTCAAAAATTGACCAATTGGCCCTTCAACATCTTTCTCATTGCCAATTGGCCTTCAATTTTAAGAAAGTGCATAGAGGCCCCTCAATTTTTCAAAACCCCCAAAATTTCCCAAAATTTCCCCAATTTCTACAACCTTATCTGACCAAATTTGATTTTTTTCAAATTAGTCATTCAATTGGGGTTGTTTCTTCAAATTGATGATTTGAATCAGTTTCTACACCTCCATACAATTCAATTGCACTTTGAATTGCAGGATTTGGGTATGAAACGAGCTCAAACATAGCTTCGTCGAAAAATTGAACATAGAGAGAGAAAGCTTCTAAAGATTACGGTTGGGGGCGCGACTGTCACACCCCAACCTGGTTTGGTTAGATCACCGTGAGCAACCCACCACTCCCTTTAGTTTATGAAGGATTTCACCCTCCTCTAAACTGTGAGGAGTAAGGCGTCCTTTTTACAGTTTTTCCTAGAATACCATTATACAAAACTGAATATATTAAAATAAGCATACATGTTCTTATAGTTTGACTACGGGAGGGTCTTTAAGGTTGGTTTTTCTCAATTTCCTGAAAAGGGGTAAAAAGTGAGGGCTGAGTTCTACAACTCTATGAGTAGGTATAGGGAGTGAGTTTTCAAACACCTTTGGTTAATAAAAACCATGCCAAGGTTATCATTTTCCTTTTAAAACAGATTTTCCTCCAATTCAGGTTTCCAAAACATTTTCCATTTCCATATTAGGTGTATTTAGCTCTGTTAGCCCATCCCCTTGCCTTGGGAGGCATTTTGCAAACAAACACACGCCCTTCATTAAGAAGGGTACACACATTCGTAGGTGAAGCTCGTTCACTGCACCCACTTGTGCATCAGAGCATCTTTACCGTCCTCCATGATAGAAGCCTGTCCACTTTTACCCCGAGTCTAAGTGGATGTCCCAGACGTCCAACCCTCAGACCCAAATGCCACTTCATGTCTATATGAGGATGAAGACCTCATCTTGACCCCACCCCAGTCTCATGCGTAAGAAACTTACAGAGCTTCAAGATTGACGGGCACGACGAACTGCCCTTATCTCCACCATGTCGTCCAACAGCCCTTATGACCCATCACTACCCCCTAGGGTGTCTTGATGGTCTCGTACCATAAGTGCATGCACAAACAAGAGTTTTCATGTATTAGCCATCATCGTTGGTGCCAACGGTCCAACGGCTCCGATGCTCAACCCGAAATACAACTATTTGTCTAGGCTGATCCGTCGACTTGGCCTTGATGCACTACCACCAGTCCATCAAGTACAGTCGATCCTGACTCGATACCGTGGTGCACCACACAATCCATTCCATTTTAATTAGGTGTTTTCATGGTTCTTCCCAATTAAGTTATTTTACGAGCTCCTGCCTGTGCACACTGGCTTTGGGCCGATTGCACGTGTTTTTCCAAAACTGGTCATTAAGCCCCATGAGTTCAAAAGCCAAGGCCCTAGCCTATTTGAGCAGTTCTAGCTCACGTCAAGAAGGTCTCCCAAATATTTTAAGCATTAGCACATAGTCAGGGGAGAACTATCACACCCCGACCTGGTTTGGTCGGATCCCATGAGCAACTCGCCACTCTCCTAGTTTATTAAGGGTTTTCAGTACCTTTCGTGGAATAACATTAATCAAAACTGCATAAAATTAAACTTACAAACCTATCCTACATGTTTAAATACCTGAAAAGGGGTAAAGGGAGGGAGGCGACTTTGACAACTCAGTGAATGGGTGTTTAAAACATAAGTTTCTGAAAAATATTTTGAATTGAAGTGTGCCAGACTCCTTATTTTCTTTAAAATCCTTTCTTCCTCAATTTCTTGATTTTCAAAACTATTACTCATCATTTACCACAGTCGGTATGTTTAACAATCAACACATGCCCTTCATCATGAAGGGATCACACATTCGTAGGGCAGACCGTCCACTGCACCCACTTGTGGCATTGGAGTGACTTTACCGGCCACCTAGAAAGAAGCCCGTCCACTTCTACCCTGGGAATAAGTGGATGTAGGTGACATCCGACACTCAAACCAAAAAAGAAACACCATGTCTGTATGAGGACAAAGACCTCATCTCAACCCCACCCCGGTCTCATGCGCATTAAGCTATGTTGAGCTTCCCTAATGGATGGCACGACAAACTACCCTTATCTCCATCATATCATCCAGTAGCCCCTAGGACGCATCACTACCACTCTTAGGTGTCTTGATGGTCTCGTACCTCAGTGCATCCTAATAAAATAATTTTCCATATAAGCCATTTAATCTTTGGTGCCACTGGTCTAACAACACCGACCCACAACTCGACATGCAGTTGTTTGTCTCGACTGATCCGTCAACCTGTCTTGTCGTACTACCACCAGTCCATCGAGTATGTCGGTCCTTTCTTGGTACCATGGCCAAATCATATTATTCATTTAAAGTTTTCATGGCTTAAGATCATGTTTGTTTACGAGCTCCTACTCGTGCCAACTAGCCTTGGGCCCACTCTACGAGATTTTCAAAATTGGGCATTTTAGCTCCCAAGTTCCAAAACTGATGTCTTTGGCCTATTTGAACTATTCGAGCTCCCGTCAAGAAGGTCTCCCAAAATGTTTAAGCAGTGGCACACAGTTAGGGGAGAGCACTCCTGACAAAAATAACTTTTCACCTGTCCATCACACCAATCAGGTGTGAGGAAATCTCTACTCATAATCGATAAGAGGGTTTTCTACTTCATTCAAGGAAGTTCATCATACGAACCGGGTATAATCTACTTACAATCGGTAAGTAGTTTTTCAGTGTGTTTTCTCACATCACCCTATCTAGGTGTGATGTTAAAATACCACTTAGTAGTGGTTTTTCATTTCAAGGTACTCATCATCCCAATCGGTATGATGTGAGAATTCCCACTCACCCGATAAGTGCAGTGTACTTTTCCCTTAAAACGATTTTCTGCCTCAACGCGAGCTTATCCTTGCTGGCGTTCCTACTACTTCGTGTTCATACACGATATGAACATTCTTGTTCATTATCCTTTGGCCTAATATCCTACATTCATAATGAATGAATAAAATGTCCAAACGTTTAATTATTTGCATTTAGGTCCCTAAAGTTCTTTTTTTAACTTTAGGTCCCTAAAGTTCTTTTTTTAACTTTAGGTCCCTAATGCTAATTTTCCCCAAATCGAGTCCCAAAACTTTTAAAATTCACTTTGGAACCTTAATTTATTCAAAATCACAAAAAGGGTTCAAATTTTCTCAAATTTTCAATTTGGTCCCCAATTTTTCAAAAATTACCATTTGCCCCTACTTTACCAAAATGGCAATTTGACCCCCAATAATTCCAAATATCGACCAATTGGTCCTCCAACATCTTTTCCATGGCCAATCGACCCTCAATTTTGGGAAATTGCACTTTGGTCCCTCAATATTTTGAAATTCCCACAAAGCTTCGAAAGCTTACTGTCGGGGGTGCGGCTCTCTGAGCTTTCAATCTAGGTAGAGATTTTGAAATTCCCACAAAGCTTCGAAAGCTTACTGTCGGGGGTGCGGCTCTCTGAGCTTTCAATCTAGGTAGAGGGTTCTCATCCTGAGGTTACACCTAGGATCAATAATCGCATCAATTCATGCCGAATTGAGGGAGAATTTGGTTAGTGAATTTTTGTCGATTCTCTCTCTAACACTGATCGGAATTTCTAGAGTGGAGCAAAATTAGCTTACCTTTCAGCTCTGATTCATTCATATGAGGGCAGTGGAAGTGTTAGGAGAGCTTGGTTTAGCTTGAGAAGGGCTCGAGTTGGCCATTTTTAGCTTGGCCGAAACAAGGCAGCTGCGGTTCGCCAGAGCTGATTCATTGTTCGATCACGCCGGCGTTTCTCCAGCGATCCTCAGAGCAAATGGAGACTACCGTCGGGTAGCTGACTTCTCCCCGAATCCAAAGAACCCAACCTCACCTTCTTTGGCTCAGAAAAATCCCAAAGTCAAAGCTCTAGTTCGAGCTTCACTAGAAATTGGAGTAGTAGAGAGGAGTTTTCATGTGTGAGGAGGATGAATGAGGAGGAGCTCTTTATATAGGATGCTCGGGTTTACTTGGTCGTTCGATTGGTACCTTTATGGCAGTCATTCATTGCCTGAAACTCCCTGAACAGAGACTTTCCATCTTCACTGACACTACTCGATTTTCTGGTGAGTGAACAGTGTTGTCATTTGAAGGAAGAAGATGACACTGTTCTAAACCGAGTTCAATGCTTAAACTAGCCGGTTTAGGCACGATTCAATAGAGTTTTTCAAAATTAAAATATTTAAATTCATCTAAATTTATTCTCTATCCAATGGTGGCTTCAATTCTCCAATTTGAATTTTTTAAGCCATCTATAAAAATGAATTTAGAAACCGGTTCAATAGTGGTTAAAATTGGTTCAATCCGATTCAGGTCCAATTCACTTGAACTAGTTTGGTTTTCACTTCCAATTCATCCTAAACTCCTTTCTCATGACTTTTGTGACTCTTTAGGTCACTCGGGATTTATAAATTTCTCGGTTTTCCCTTTCTCTTAAGGTTAGTGTTCGTGAACCAGTTCGGTTTTCTCACCCGGGTCGACCGGTTCTTTCTATGGTTTCCTTATCTTTAAGAGATGGGTTTTACAACTCTCCCCTCCTTTTAGGAGTTTTCTCCCCAAAACTTAATTAGAAACCTTTGTATCTAGAACAATTTCCTTTGATGTCAACTTAATGTTTGCTTGACATGCTAACTCTTCACTTGTTCTTTCAGTTAGACCTTTTTATATTATTCATGTAAATCTCGCCCTTTTGAGTTAAGGAAAGCCGAGAAAAGAACTGGTTAAACCGAGTGAGAAACACCGAACTGGTTCACAAACTCAATCATAAGAGAACGGGCAATTTGGGATATTACAACTCCCGAGTGACCCAAAGGGTTCATGAAACCTTGGAAAAGGACCTTAGGACAATTTGGGAGAGAAAACCAGACCGGTTCAGGAGAATTGGATCCAAGTCAGATTTAACCGGTCTATGAACCAAGTTAGTTCATGAGCCGAAACCAATAGAGAAAGGGCAAATCGGGAAATTTATGGATCCCGAGTGACCTAAAGAGTCACAAAAGTCATGAAAAAGGACTTTAGGATGAATTTGAGATGAAAACCAAACCAGTTCAACTGAACCGGATCTGAACCCGATTGAACAAGTTTGGATCAGTTTGAACCACTATTGAATTAGATGCTAAATTCATTTTTCTAGGTGGCTTAGAAAATTCAAAATGGAGAATTGAGGTCACCATTTGATAGATAATGAATTTAGAAATTTTTCAATTTGAAAAACTCGGTCGAATCGGGCCTGAACCGGCCAGTTTAAGCTTTGAACTCAGTTCGAACCGGTGCAGTCCGGTTTGGAACAGTGTCATCTTTTTCCTTTAGATGACAGCACTATTCACTCGCCAGAAAATCAAACAACTCCATCAAAGATGAAAAGTCTCCGACCAATGAGTTTTAGGCAATGAATGACCGCCATTAAGGCACCAATCGGATGACCAAGAAGTCCTCGAGCTTCCTATATATAGAGCCCCTCCTCATTCATCCTCCTCACACTTGAAAACTCCAATCCCTCCCTACTGCTCCATTTTCTAGTGAAGCTCAAACTAGTGCTCTAACTTGGGTATTTTTCTGAGCCAAAGAAGGCATGGACGAGTTCTTTTGATTTAGGGAGAAGTTAGCTACACGCCTGTAATCTCCATTTGCTCTAAGGGTCACTGGAGAAGCACCGACATGATCGAACAGTGAAGCAGCTCCGGTGGACCGAAGCTGCCCTATTTCAGTAGAGCTGAAATCAACCAATTTGAGTCCTTCTCATGTCAAATCAAGCCCTCCCAACACCTCCAAAACTTTCCTATAACTGAATTAGAGTGGAAAGGGAAGCCAATTTAGCTCCCCTCTATAATTTCTGACTAGTGCTAGAGAGAGAACCGACAGAATTTCGATGATAAAATTCTCACTCAATTTGGCATCAATTAATTCAATTCTTGATCCTAGGAGAAACATTAGGACAAGAGCTATCTTCCCAGATTGAAAGCTCGGACCGTCATGCCCCCGATGGTAAGCTTTTGAAGCTTTTTCTCTCTATGTCCAATTTTCCAGTGAAACTCCATTTGAGCTCATTCCATTATCAAGTTGTGCAATTCAAAGTGCAATTGAATTGTATGAAGGTGTAGGAACTCCAATCTATCTTCAATTTCAACAATTAAAGTCTTTGGATTCGTCAATTTGATAAAATCAAATTTGGTTGAGTTAGAAGGTTGAAATTAGGGAAAAATTGGGGAGAATTTGGGAATTTAAAAAATTAGATGGACTAAAGTGAAATTTTATAAACTTGAGAGCCAATTGGGCATGATAAAGATGTTGGAGGACCAATTAGGAAAATTTTGGGGCAAAACATACCATTTTTGTAAAGTAGGGGCAAAATGATAATTTTGCAAAAGTTGGGGACCAAATTGGAAATTTGGTAAATTTGAACCACTTTTTGTAATTTTGAATAAATTGAGGTCCTAATATGATTTTGAGAGTTTTGGGACTCAATTTCGGGGAAAACCGATACTAGGGACTTAAAGAAAAATAAGTTTAGGGACCTAATCGCAAATAAATGAAAAGTTTGGTTTCTAATTAATTCAGGATGAATGAAGGCTATTATGTGAAATGATAATAAACAAGAATATTCATATCGTGTAGGAACATGAAGTATCGGGAACGCCAGCTAAGACAAGTTTGCGTGAAGGCAACAAGCTGACTAAGAGAAAATTCACTACACTATTGGGTGAGTAGAATTTAATAACATATTTGATTGGGATGATAAGCACCTCAGAATGGAAAACCCACTGCTAAGTGGTATTTTAATCATCACACCTGAAAGGAGTGGTGTGGAAATTAAGCAAAAAAAAACTACTTAATGGTTATAAGTAGATCATACCTAATTCGTATGATGAACTTCCTAGGAGGAAGTAGAAAACCCGCTTATCAGTTATAAGCGGAGACATCTTCATACTTGGTTGGTATGATAGACAAATGAAAAGTTTGTTTTGTCGAAAGTGCTATCCCCTAACTGTGTGCCACTACTTAAAACTTTTGGTAGACATTCTTGACGGGAGCTCGAATGGCTTAGTTAGGCTGAAGGCCTTGGTTTTGGAACTTGGGTGCTAATATGCCAGATTTTGAAAATCTCAAACATTGGGCCCTAGGCCAATTGGCACGAGTAGGAGCTCATAAACAAACATGATTTTAAGCCATGAAAACTTAAGTGAATGAATTGTTTGGCCATGGTACTGATACAGGACTGACATACTCGATCGACTGGCGGCAGTGCGACATGACAGATCTACGGACTAGTCGAGACAAACAGCTGCAAGTCGAGTTGAGTGTTGGGGCCGTTGGACCAGTGGCACCACATATTATATGGCTTATGTGGAAAATTATTGATTTGTGCATGCACTGTGTTATGAGACCTTCAAGACGCCCAAGAGGGTTAGTGATGCGTCCTAGGGCTCTAGACGACCTGGTGGAGATAAGGGTAGTTAGTCGTACCAGAAGTCTTGAGAAGCTTGACGTAGCTTCATGCGCATGAGACTGGGGTGGGGACAGTATAAGGTCTCTGTCCTCATAAGAACAAGGAGTTTTGTTACGGGATTGAGGGTTAGACTTTGCGTACATCCACTCATTCTTAGGGTAGAAGTGGGCGTGCTTCTATCTAGGTGGCTGGTAAAGTCGCTCCGACGCCACAAGTGGGTACAGTGGACGGGCTAACCTACGAATGTGTGTTCCCTTCATGATGAAGGGCATGTGTTGAGTGATAACACACCATTATGATGAGAAATGGCTATGAAAAATCGAGATTTGAAGATGAGATCATTTAAAGAAAAATAAGGAGTCTCGCACACTCCAATTCAAACTATTTTCTGAAAGTCATACTTTAAAACACCTATTCACTAAGTTGTTGAACTCACCCCCTCCCTTATATCCCTTTCAGGTAACCCGCGAAAAACCTATCCCATGATCTACGAGTTAAACTACACCGGTAAGACAGGTATGAAAAGTTTAAATTTTATACAGTTTTGATTTATGTTATTCTAGGAAAGGTACAGGTTTAAAGGATGCCTTACTCCTTTGAGGTTAAAGAAAGGGGAACCCCTAAATAAACAGGGGGAGTGGTGGGTTATTCATGGGGATCCGACCAAACCAGGTCAGTACGTGACAACTTGAGTGGTATTAGAGCCTATTTACTTGAATACATTATCAAGACTAGATAATATAGTAATTGATAGGAATAATTTTAAAATTTCCAGAAGGCTCCAAGAAAAGTAGCCAAACAAACCAACGCTATCTTAGCCATCCTGGAAGCTAGAAAGAACCCCATCCCAAGGGAGGAAATGAATCAAGAGTATAGACGGACTCTTGGAGTAACCCTGGGTCAAAGAGGACTCGACAAGAAAGCCTCCATAGTGTTCAAGTTCAAGGACGGCAAGGCATCGAACCATCAGCAATCTCTTAGAAAGCTCCCATAATATAAGAGGAACCACAAGGGTACACACAAGGAGATGACCTATTATAAATGTGGATAATGGGGACATTACATTAGAAGATGCCTGACATTTTAGAGGACAAGACCCGAGAGAATCTGTTATGAGTGTATGAGGGTGGGATACATAGTAAGGAATTATCTCACACTACGAGGAATCCAAGCAATACATTCCAATAAGGACACCTCCACCCCTATAGAAACCCGAAGGGATAACATTACAAGAACCACAATTGTGGCTAGGGAACCCAATCTCACCCAAAAAAATCCCTCTAGACCATAGTTTAGCAATGGGTATTCCCCAACTCATCGTTGTAACAATCTCCTCATGAGATGTTAAAACTCTAAAACTGTATTCTTACTTCAATAAATAAAATTCTGAAATCCTGAAAAATTTCGTTGTCCCTTAATAATACAATTGTACGCCTCAATTACCCGAGGAAGGATCACGAAAAGAAGATAAAGAGTAGGACCTTAAGAAAACCCAGAAATAGTAGAATATAGATAAAGAGAATTTTCCCTTAAGGAGCGCTACAAATCACCTAGGAGCAAAGAAAGAAATACCTTCTCCATAGAAGACAAGATGGACGATGAAAAAAAACTAGGATGTCTCAAAACAGTAAGGTATGATCTACTTTGGAAAAATAAAGTAGCCAAATAGGGTTGTAGACTAACCTAGCAAGGAAGGTGGAGGTGGAAAGGCCAGAACAGTGGAAAGGATGGATGAAGAAAATCTTTGAAGAAATAAATGGCCGAAAATGAAATGATGACTACACTCAAGCCATAAGGAGGATTTAGTAGGTTCTACACAAAGGAGTCTTGGAGCAAATAATGCTTGAACCTTTCCCAAGGAAGGAGACCCTAGGAAGGCATACATGTTTCAACTAAGAAGTAATGGACCAAGTGATAAAGCATGAGGAGATGAAGTGCATGCCAAAATGAAAGAATCGAGGGAAACATACTAAGAGGACCCTAGTAGAAAGTTAAATCTAAGGAACTGGTAAGTAGGAAAATAACATCAACGAACGTAGTGACAAAGTAAGAATGGGTGGGCTACCCATAATAAGGAAATAAAGAAATAACATCCAAAGAACCTTAGAGAAGTAAGTCCTCCAATTTGGAAGTGGGTAAGGAGAAAACAACCAAAGACATCAATACTGGTCTTGGCCCACACTCGCTTAATAGAGTCCAAGGAGTGTATGGATGGACATAAAGGGTGCTAGGAACCAATCTATCAACATGAGCTCTTCAAAGAGAGGATAAGGGAAAAAGGAAATGGAGGACAGTGAAGGATAAAGAGCGGGAAACAATACCAATCTCAGAAGGGTGTAAGAAGGAAAGAAGGAAAAGCCTCTAAGAAGAATTAAGAAGTTGAACCAGGATGGGAATCCTTAGGTACAGGATACAAGTTGGAAGTGAGACCTTAAAAAGGGAAGTCCCAAAGCTAAGGAACCACTAGATGGATCCTAAGAGTCTTAAACTGACATAAAGAACCTCATAAAGAACCATAAATGGTTTAGGGTATGTCAAGATGGCCAAAGTATTACCTGATTTGGAAGAGCAAAGAAGCCAATTAGGGATTTCCGACGAACCCAAAAAAGAAGGAAGTAACTAGTAGCAACAAGATGGTCAAGGAGAATAAACGAGACCTTATGAAGGACCGGGACGTAGTGGAGACTACACTCTAAAGAAGGGTAATAGAATGGGCATAGTGATGAATATACGAAATAAGACTTGGCGATCGGAGATACCTTAAGTAGGAAAGAAAAAAAGGTGAACTGGGAAATTTTTATCGACAAATGATTAAAGGTGGACAAAAGCCCTAATTCAAAAGGGTGTAAGAATGCGAAGGAAGGAAACCTTCAAGGAGTAGTAAGAAATTCGAACATCTAGCACCAAAAGGGAAATCTCTACTTTGAAAGGCATAGTAGAGAAGTAAAATCATTAAAGGAGAACTCCCTAAAAACAACAGAATCATGAAATGGTCACAAGTAAATAAGAGTGGGTTTAGGGGAAAGGAAAATTCTTAAGTAAAGGATGTCAACAGAAAAGAAGGAAGACATAAGAAGGGAAGAATTCCAGCATGTCGATACGTCATCAGAAAATTCAATGATTGGCACCAGAAAGACCCAATAAAGAAATTGGGAAAGGACGAGTGGATAAGGAAAAATTGACATGGTTATGTAAGACATGTTGTCAAGTCATGAAGGATGACTAGATAACAGTAAAGGTAGTCGAGGAATACTACTTGATGAAAGGAGGAATGAAGTGATACAATCCCTAAAAGGTTGGAAAGTTGGGAACAAACCTAAAGGAGGTGTTGTAGAAGTTTGATGGACAAAGATAGGTTCTGGACTATGTCATGTCGTAAGGTACATGTAACCACCAACAATTTTGAGTAAAATGTGACTCAAGTAAGAAAGAGTTAGTTAGTAAGCATAACAAGGTCAAACATAATTTTGATCACAACTGTAATCAATGACGGATGAAGGATGGGTCAAATTAGGACGAAGGAATAATAACACCGAAACCTGTGAAAAGAAGTACATAATGCTTGAAAGAATGTCGAGCTAAGGGTTCAACAATGAAGAGAATAACTAGATAAAGGAACGATTGGGCACCTTGGAACCCCCAATCCTGAAATATTAAGTAAGAACCCCAAAGGTAAGAATCTTTCCCTAAGTAAAGGGAGATGTGAACCTAGGGATATACCTTTGGACTCACGAGCAAGACATACTAGTTATGATAAAACTCCATGGAAGGAGTAAAAAATATAAAGGAAAAGAAATTCCTTTAGTGCGTGATTAAAGGTAGACTAAGTGAAAGAATGACCAAAGTATTAACATGTCTAAGTTGACATTAAGGGAAGTTTATCCTAGAGTGAAAAATGTTGATTTAGTTTTAGGGACAAAACTCCAAAAAAGAGAGGAGAGTTGTAAAGCCCACCCTTTTGACTTAAGGAAAACCGGGAAAAGAACCGGTCAAACCAAGTGAGAAACACCAAACCGGTTCACAATCTCGATCATCAGAGAATGGGCAATTTGGGAAATTACAATTCCCGAGTGACCCAAAGTGTTCATAAAAACTTAGAAAAGGACCTTAGGACAATTTGGGAGAGAAAACATGACCGATTCAGGAGAACCAGATCCGAGTCGGATTGAACCGGTTTATTAACTAAGTTGGTTCATGAACAGGAACCGATAGAGAAAGGGCAAACTGGGAAATTTATGGATATCGAGTGATCTAAAGAGTCACAAAAATCATGAAAAAGGACTTTAGGATGAATTAGAGATGAAAACCAAACCAGTTCAGGTGAACCGGACCCAAAACAAATTGAACCGATTTGAACCACTATTGAACCGGATATTAAATTCATTTTTCTAAGTGGCTTAGAAAATTCAAAATGGAGAATTGAGGCCACTAGTTGATAGATAATGAATTCAGAAATTTTTAATTTTGAAAAACTTGGTCGAATTGGGCCTGAACCGGCCGGTTTAATCTTTGAACCCAGTCCGGACCAGTCCGGTTTGAAAGAGTGTCGTCTTTTTCCTTCAGATGATAGCACTGTTCACTCGTCGGAAAATAAAGCAGCGCCGATGAAAATGAAAAGTCTTTGGGTATAGAGTTTTAGGCAATGAATAACCACCATTAAGGCGCCAATCTGATGGCCAAGAAGTCCCTGAGCTACCTATAAAAGAGCCCCTCCTCATTCATCCTCCTCACAACTGAAAACTCCACTCTCTCCCTACTACTCAATTTTTTGGTAAGGCTCAAACCAGAGCTCTGACTTGGGCATTTTTCTGAGCCAAAGAAGGTGTGGTCACGTTCTTTGGATTTGGGGAGAAGTCAGCTACATGCTTGTAGTCTCCATTTGCTCCAAGGGCCGCTGGAGAAGCGCCGACATGATCAAACAGTGAAGCAGCTCCGGCGGACTGAAGCTACCTTATTTTGGCCGAGTTGAAATTGGCCAATTCAAGCCCTCCTCAGGCCAAACCAAGCCCTCCCAACACTTCCTCATCCTTCCACGGCTGAATTAGGATGGAAAGGTAAGCCAATTCGGCTCCACTTTGTAATTTCCGATCGGTGTTAGAGAGAGAGTCGGCCGAATTTCAATGACGAAATACTTTAGGGACCATGTTAATGAAAAATAACCGGCATTAGGGACTTAAAGTTAATGAAAAATAACTTTAAAAACCTAATTGCAAATAAATGAAAAGTTTGGTTTCTAATTCATTCGGAATGAATGAAGGCTATTAGGCCAAAGTATAAAGAATAAGGATATTAATATCATGTAAGAACAAGAAGTACCGGGAATGCCAGCTAAGACAAGTTCGCATGAAGGCAACAAGCCGGCTAAGAGGAAATTCATTGCACTATTGGGTGAGTGGGATTTAATATCATACCTGGTTGGGATGATAAGCACCTCAGAAATGAAAACCCACTGCTAAGTGGTATTTTAACCATCACACCTTAGAGGAGTGATGTAGAAATTACATGGAAAAACTACTTACTGGTTGTAAGTAGATCATACTCGGTTGGTATGATTAACTTCTTAGAAGGACATAAAAAACCCACTTATCGGATATAAGCAGAGATGTCTTCATACCCAGTTAGTATGATAGACAAATGAAAAGTTTATTTTGTTGGAAGTGCTCTCCCCTGACTGTGTGCCACTACTTAAAACTTTTGGGAGACCTTCTTGACGGGAGCTCGAGTAGCTCAGTTAGGTCGAACGCCTCGATTTTGGAACTTGGGGGCTAATATGCCCAATTTTGAAAATCTCAAACAGTGGGCCCTAGGCCAATTGGCATGAGTAGAAGCTCCTAAAAAAAACAAGATTTTAAGCCATGAAAACTTAAGTGAATGAATTGTTTGGCCATGGTACCAAGATAGGACCGACATATACTCGATGGACTGGCAGCAATGCGATATGACAGGTCTATGGACTAGTCGAGACAAACAACTATAGGTCAAGTTGAGAGTCGGGGCCATTGGTCTAGTGGCACCATAGATTATATGGCTTATGTGGAAAATTATTGATTTTTGCATGCACTATGTTATGGGACCTTTAAGATGCCCAAGAGGGGTAGTGATGCGTCCTAGGGCTATGGACGACCTAGTGGAGATAAAGGTAGTTAGTTGTATCAGCAATCTTGAGAAGCTCAATGTAGCTTCATGCACATGAGACCAGGGTGGGGATAGGATGAGGTCTTTGTCCTCATACGGACATGAAGTTTTGTTACAAGATTGAGGGTCAGATGTCACATACATCCACTCATTCTCAAGGTAGAAGTGGACGTGATTCTATCTAGGTGGCTGGTAATGTAAAGCCTGTCCTTCGATAATGAGAAAACTAAGGAAAGAACCGGTTAGTTTTGAATTTTAAATTGAATCGGTCTACAAGCTCAATTAATAGAAAATGGGAAAATTGGGAATTTACATCTTCCATGTGACTCAAAATGGTTCATAAATCTTGGAAAGGAACCTTAGGGCGAAATGAGGAAGAAAAACTGAATCGGTTCACGAGAACCGGGCCCAAACCAGATAGAATCGGTTTATGAACCGACTTGATTTGTGAATCGGAACCAATAGAGAATGGGTCAACCAAGAAATTTATGGGCCCCTTGTAATCCAAAGAGATTTATAAACCTTAGGAAGGAACATTAGAACAAAGTGGGAGAGAAAAACTAGATCAGTTTGAGTGAACTGGACCCGAACCGAATTGAACCGATTTAAAGATTGAGTTGGTTTATGAACTGGAATCGATAAAGAGATGGTAAACCGAAAATTTTATGGACCCTAAGTGACCCAAGGAGTAACAAAAGACATGGAAATGAACTTATGAAGGAATTGGGGATGAAAACCAAACCGGTTCAAGTGAACCGGATTTGAACCGGTTTGAACCACTATTGAATGGAATCCTAAATTCATTTTTCTACGTGGCTTAAGTAATTCAAATTTGAGATTTGAGGCCACCATTGGATAGAAAATGAATTTAGATAGATTTAGAAATTTTTATTTGAAAAACTCGGTCGAATGAGGGGTGAACCAGCCAGTTTAAGCTTCGAACCTAGTTTGGACCAGTCCGATCCGATTCGGAACAGTACTGTTCACTTGCCGAAAAATCTAAGCAACGCCGATGAATAAGAAACATCTTCGTTCAATACATTTATGGCCATCAATGCCTATAATGAAGGTCCTAATCGAACGGCCAAGAAGTCCCCGAGTTTCCTATATGAAGACCCCCTCCCCATTCATCCTCTCCACACCTGAAAAGCTCACTCTCTCTCAGTTGCTTAGTTTTCCGGTGAAGCTCGAACTAGAGCTTCGATATAGGGTCATTTCTGAGCCAAAGAAGGTGAGGTCGGGTTCCTTAGAACAGGGGAGAAGTCAGCTACACGGTGGTGGCATCCATTCGTTCCGAGAGTCGTCAGAGAAGCGTCGGTGTGATTGAACAGTGAAGCAGCTCCGATGGACCAAAGCTGCTCTGCTTTAGCTGAGTTGAAATCACACAATTAGAGCCCTCTCGACACTTCCTCAGCCCTTCCACGGCCGAATTAGGACAGAAAGGTAAGCTAATTTTCGATTAGTGTTAGAGAGAGTGTCGATCGAACATCAATGATGAAATACTAATCCAACTCAACATCAATTGATGTCATTCTTGATTGTAGGAAGAACCTCAGGAGGAGAACTACCTGCATAGATAGAAAACTCGGACCGTCGTGCCTTCACCAATGAGTAATCGAAGCTTTCTCTCTCTATAGTTTATTTTCCAATAAAGCTCTGTTTGAGCTCGTTCCGACGTTAAAACTCGCGATTCAAAGTTCTATGGGTATGAACATGGGGAAACTCAATTTCAACTTCAATTTCAACAATTAGAGGTGTTTGATCGGTCAATTTGATGAAATCAAATTCGATTGTGTTAAAAAGTTGAAATTGGGGGAAATTTGGGGAAATTGGGGATTTTCAAAAAATTTGAGGGACCAAAATAAAATTTTCTAAAATTGAGGGTCAATTGGGCATGATAAGAATATTAGAGGGCCAATTGAGAAATTTTAGAATTTTTGGGGTAAAATTTACCATTTTTGTAAAGGAAGGGCAAAATGGTAATTTTGGAAAAGTTGAGGGACCAAATTGGAAATTTGGGAAATTAAACCCCTTTTTGTGAAATTGAATAAATTGAGGTATCAAGGGAATTTTAAAAGTTTTGGTACTCAATTTGAGGAAAAACCGTCATTTAGGGACTTAAAGTTAAAGAAAAGTAACTTTAGGAACCTAATAGCAATTAAATAAAAGTTTGGTTTTTCTCATTCATTTGGAATGAATGAAGGCTATTAGGCCAAGAGATAATGAACCGAGATGTTCATATCGTGTAGGAGCACGAAGCACTAGGAATGCCAGCAAGAACAAGCTCATGTGAAATCAAGGAACCATTTTAGTGAAATTCACGGCATTAACGGGTGAGTGGGTTTACTAACGTCATACCCGGTTGGGATGATGGGCACAACTTAAAGTTCAAAACTACTTACCCATTGTGAGTGGGGTTTTATATCATACCCAATTGGGAATGATAAGTATATCAGAATAAAAATCCACTACTATGTGGAATTTTAAACATCACAACTTAGAAGAGTGATGTGAAAACCATACGTAAAAACTATTTACTGGTCATAAGTAGATCATATTCGGTTGGTATGAAGAAACTTCCTTGAAGGAAGTTGAAAACCAGTTCATCGGTTATGAGCGAAGACGTCCTTATACCTGGTCGGTATAATGGACAGTTGAAAATATATTTTGTCGGAAGTGCTCTCCCCTAACTGTGTGCCAATGCTTAAACTATTTTGGGAGACCTTCTTGGCAGGAGCTTGAATAGCTCTTATAGGCTGGGGGCCTCGATTTTGAAACTTGGGGGCTATTATGCCCAGTTTTAAAAATCTCGAACAGTGAGCCATAGGCTAGTGGGCATGAGTAGGAGATCATAAACAAACATGAGATTTGTGCCATAAAACTTTAATAAATGAATTATTTGGTCATGGTACAAAGACAGAACCGACATATTCGGTCAACTAGCAGCAGTGCGACATGACAGGTCTCCAGACCAGTCAAGACAAACAGTTGCATGTTGAGTTGAGAGTTGGGGCCGTTGGACTAGTGGCACCACAGATTATATGGCATGATAAGAAAATATTGTTTGTGCATGCACTATGATTTCAGGATCATCAAGACGCCCATGAGGGGAAGTGATGCATCCTAAGGGCTCTGGACGACCTAGTAAGTATAAGGGCAGTTCGTTGTACTAGGTGACCGTGCAAAATTTGGAGTAGCACTAAGAGGATGAGATCAGGGTGGGGACGGGATGAGATCTTTGTCCTCATATGGACATGAAGAACCAATTTCGGGATTGAGGGTCAGATGTCGCGTACATCCGCTCATTCTCAGGGTAGAAGTGGACGTACTTCTATCTAGGTGGCTGGTAAAGTCACTCCGAAGCCACAAGTGGGTTCGGTAGTCGTGCTCATCTGCGAATGTGTATTTAACCTTCATGATGAAGGTTGTGTGTTGGGTGATGAGACACCGTGATTAAATAAGGAAATGGTGATAAGACCCGAGATTTTTAATGAAATGATTTTGAAAGAAAGGAGTCTGGCACACTCCAATACAACTCTTTTCCTTAAAGATATTTTCTTGAAAAACCCATTCCCTAAGTAGTCGTACTCACTCCCTCCTTAATATCCCTTTTTCATGAAAAGGAAAAATGACTAAGAATAATACCAAGCCTTACACTCTGTCAAGTATGCTTATATTTCCTTAACCTTGCATTTTATTGGATATATGTCTTCCAAGGAACAAAGTTGAAATTACGTCTAGCTCATCTCGAGTTAAAGTTCGAGGAAACTCCTCTTGAACTGAGAGAGCGGCTGGTTGTTCATAGGGATCCAACCAAACTGTGTTGGGGTGTGACAGGTAAAGTCGCTCCAACGCCACAAGTGGGTACAATGGACGGGCTGGCCTGCGAATGTGTGTTGTCACGCCCCGACCCAATTTGGTCGGATCCCTGTGAACAACCCGCCACTCAACCAGTTTATTAAAGGGTTTCCCCTTATTATAATCCGTAAAGAGTAAGGCGTCCTTTAAACCTGCACCATTTCCTGGAATAGCATATTCAAAACTTAATGAAATTTTAAACTTTACATACCTATCTTACAGGCATCTTAGTTGATGGTCTTTCAAGGTAGGCTTTCTGGGATTTCCTGAAAGGGATATAAGGGACGGGTGAGTACAACTACTCAGTGATTGGGTTTTAAAAGGTCTACTTTTAACTTTTAAGAAAAACATTTATATGGAATGTGCCAGACTCCTTTCTTTTCAAAAATCCCTTCATTTATAAATTACGGTTTTTCCATTATTTCTTAGTTACCGGTGTGTCATCACCCAACACACATCCTTCATCATGAAGGTTACACACATTTGCAAGTCAGTATCACTACTGAACCCGCTAGTGGCTTCGGAGCAACTTTTCCTGCCACCCGGATAGAAGTACAACCACTTCTACCCTGTGAATGAGTGGATGTACATGACATCTGACCAACAATCCCGAAATCACTTCTTCGTGTCCGTATGAGGACAGAGACCTCATCCTGTCCCCACCCCGGTCTCATGCACTTTGTGCTACTCCAGATTTTGCACAAACACCTGGAATGACAAATTATCCTTATAGCCACCAGGTCGTCCAGTGCCCTTAGCACGCATCACTACCCCTCATGGGTGTCTTGATGATTCCGTACCCACAATGCATGCATAAACAATGTTTTCTCATAATGCCAGGTAATATGTGGTGCCACTGGTCCAACGGCCCCGACTCTCAACTCAACCCGCAGTTGTTTGTCTTGACTGGTCCGTCAACCTGTCATGTCGCACTGCCGCTAGTTGACAGAGCATGTCGGTCCTATCTCTGTAGCATGGCCAAACAATTCACTTATTAAGTTTTATGGCACATATATCATGTTCATTTACGAGCTCCTGCTCGTGCCAACTGGCCTTGGGCCCACTGTACGAGATTTTCAAAATTGGGCATTTAGCCCCCAAGTTCCAAAACCGAGGCCCCTGGCCTATCAGAGCTATTCGAGCTCCCGTCAAGAAGGTCTCCCAAATAGTTTAAGCATTAGCACACAGTCAGGGAAGAACACTTCCGACAAAATAGGTTTTCATTGTCCATTATACCGACCAGTATAAGGACATCTCCGTTCATAACCGATGAACGGGTTTTCAACTTCCTTCGAGGAAGTCTCATCATACCAACCAGGTATGATTTACTTACAACCGGTAAGTAGTTGTTTTCGCATAATTTTCACATCACTTACTCTAAGTGGTGATGATTAAAATACCACTAAATAGTGGGTTTTTATACCGAGGTACTTATCATCCCCTACCGGGTATGATATAAAATTTCCACTCACAACCGGTAAGTGGTTTTTATCTTTAAGTTGTGCTCATCATCCCAAACGGGTATGATGTTAGTAAACCCACTCACCGGGACGAGCTCAAACTGAGCTTCGCCGGAAAATGAACTATAGAGAGAGAAAGCTTCGATTACTCACTAGTGAAGGCACGGCGGTCCGAGCTTTTGATCTGGGCAGATAGCTCTCATCTTGAGGTTCATCCTAAAATCAAGAATCATATCAATTGATGCGGAATTGGATTAGAATTTCGTCATTGAAATTTGGTCGACCCTCTCTCTAGCACCGATCGAAAATTGTAAAGTGGAGGCGAATTGGCTTACCTTTCAATCCTAATTCGACCATGGAAAGGCTGAGAAAGTGTTGGAAGGGTTTGGTTTGGCCTGAGGAGGGCTTGAAATGGCTGATTTCAGTTTGGCCGAAATAGGGCAACTTCGATCCGTTGGAGCTGTTTCACTATTCCATCATGCCGGCACTTCTCCAACGATTCTCGGATTGACTGGAGTTTGCTATCAGATAGTTGTCTTCTCCCTGGTTCTAAAGAGCTCGACCTCTCCTTTCAAGGTTAAGAAAAATGTTTAAGTCGAAACTTTGGTTCGAGCTTCACCGGGAAATGGAGCAGTAGAGAGAGAGAGAGAAGTGTTCAGGTGTGAGGAGAATGAAATGGGGATGACCTCTTTATATAGGCCTAAAACCCGTGTATTAAATGGGCAAGATTTATTACTAGTATTAATATTTCCATAAATTATTGGTATTAATTCCAATAATTTACAAAAAAAATTCATACTTCCCATCGTCACACTACTCTCGGGCAAGCACACTTAACTTCAAAGTTTTTATGCATTCTCGTTCACTTGAAACAAATTTGGTTTTTCTCTTCTAAAGTTTCTTAAATTTCTTTTATAAGGTTTAATGAATCCTTTAGATCACCTATAACTTGTAAATTTCCATATTGCATGTTCTCAAATGTAAACCAGCTCGATTTTCTTACTCGGTTTGACCGGTTCTTTTCCCGATTTTCCTTAACTCAAAAGTGCGAGGTTTACATGTGTTCCCTTCATGATGAAGAGCATGTGTTGAGTGATAACACACCCTTGTGATGAGAAATCAATATGAAAATTCAAGATTTGAAGATGAGCTAATTTAAAGGAAAATAAGGAGTCTAGCACCCTCAATTCGAACTATTTTCTAAAAGTCATACTTTAAAACACCCATTCGCTGAGTTGATGAACTCACCCCCTCTCTTATATCCCTTTCAGGTAACCCGGGGAAAACCTACCCCAAGACCTATGAATTAAACTACACCTATAAGACGGGTATGAAATGTTTAAATTTTATGTAGTTTTGATTTATGTTATTCTTGGAAAGGTATAAGTTTAAAGGACACCTTACTCCTCCCAGGTTAAAAAAGGGGAAACCCTAAATAAACTGGGGGAGTGGAGGGTTGTTCACTAGGATCCGACCAAACTGGGTCGTGTAGTGACAATTCACTTAAGTAATTTCTTTTTCTTTTTATTATTTACTCCCTCCACTAAGTTTATCATAACTAGTATTTCTTGTCCGTGAGTCCAAAGGTATATCATTTAGTTCACATCTTCCTTTGCTTAGGGCAGGATTCTTCCTCTTGAAAGTTTTTGCTCAATATTTCAGAATTGGGAGCTCTAAAATGCCCAATCATTCTTCTATCTAGTTTTTCTCTTTATCATTGAAACCCTTAGCTTAGTGTCCTTTCAAGCGCTACGTACTTGCTTCCACAGGTTTCAGTGCCATCACCTTTTCGTCCTATATTGACCTTTCCCTCATTTGTTGTTTACTACAACTTTGGTCCAAATATAATGCTTGACCTTGTCATGCTTAACTATTTGACTCTTCCTTACTTGAGTCATATTTTCCCTGGGTTTGTTAGGCTTACATGTCCCTTATAGCACGACATACTCTAGAACCTGTAATTGACCATTTAAAATTTTAGAACACTTCCATAAGGGTTGTTCTAAACCTTCCAACCTTTCAGGATTAGTATAACTTTGTCCCTCTTTTCGTCTGGTAGTATTTCTCGACTACCTTTACTATCATCCCATCATCCATCTTGCCTTTGACGTCATATCTTAACTAACCGTATTGGTTTTCCTTACCTACTCGTCTTTTTCCAACTTCCTTATTGGGTCTTTCTTGTTTCAAATCATTGGGTTTCCTGATGATCTATCAACATGCTGGAATTCTTCCCTTCTTATGTCCTCCCTCATTTTTAGTGGCATCCTTTCCTCAAGGACTTTCCCTTTTCTTAATCCACTCCTACTCGCTCATAATCATTTCATAATTCTTTATTCCAAGTTAATCACTTTCAGTCTATGTGTTGATTCCTTTGCTTGGGAAGGTTCCCTTCTTCCGGTTTTTTTCCCTACTATGTCCCTCACTATAGAGACTTCCATCTTAGGAGCTACATGCTTAACCTTCTTATCATTCCTTTAAGGGTTCTTTCTTTCTTTCTTCACACCCCTTTCTATGTTAGGGCATTTGCCCACTTTAGATCCTTCTCTATCTACAACTTCTGTTTCATCCCTTATTCCTTACTTGAGATAATTCTGATTATCGGTCTTATTACATGTACTCCACACTATGCTCAGTCATCCACTCTTTAGGCTCCATTATGCGCATGTGGACTATGACCCATCTTACTATTTGTGGGTTTTCCCCTTAACCACTTCTTATTTAGAGGGCTTACTTTCCCAACGTTTCTCGGACGTTCTTTCCCTTATTTCCTTATTATGGGTAGTCCACTCATTCTTACTTGTCACAACATCTTTTGATGCTAACTTCCTACTTACCCTTTCCTTAGGTTTAACTTATTACTTGGGTCCTCCTAGTATGCATCCCTTGGTTCTTTCACCTCAACATGCATCATTTGCAAGTTCATCTCCTTATCCCTCTTCACTTGATTCTATTACCTCTTAGTTGGGTTACATATGTCATTCCAGGGTTTCTTTCCTTGGTAGGATTCTTCCCCTTTCTCCTGAAATTCCTTTTTCATTTGCCCTAGGAAGTATCTACCCTTAAATGACATCCTTTGATGTCGTCTTCTCCTGTTTACCCTTACTCTTGAAATCTTACAGGCACATCTTTTGTACTCTATCCTCATACTCACTTGTACCCCAGTACACGTCTATTTCTTTTAGGGAGAGCTCAAATCCTGCTTGTTTCAAGATCTCTTGATCATGTGAGAGGCTTGCCTACTCCTTCCTTGGCTTGAGTTTGGTTGTTAATTTGGCCATTGGTCTTTTTAAGGATTTCCTTCATCCTTCTTTTTCCAAATATTTGGCCTTTCCACCTCTCCCTTCTTTGTTGAAGATTAAATTATGACCTTCACAAGTACTAGTTCATTAACTGCCTCATCCCTACCATTCCTTTGGTCTAATTATCCAAGGGCAGTTGTTTATCAAGTCTTCTTGTCCTTAATGTCCATCCTACTACCCCTTTTAGGGTGTAGTCCTTTCTACTTCTTGGTCTTCCTTAAGGCATCGGTTATTCTCCTTGACTATCTTGTTATTACGATTTGCTTCCTTACTCTATGTTGGTCTAAAACTTCTATTTGGCTTCACTACTTATTCCAAAGTGAGTCATACTTGCCATCTCGAGACATCCCATTTGTCGTCAAATGCTCGGCTGGTCTTCTCTTGTGGAGGCACTCCCTTCTTTGCTCCCAAATGGCTGAAAATTTCTCCTTAAGGGAGAATTTTCTTCAGCTACCCTTTGTTATGTTTGTAGTTTATCGAGGTCCTACCTTCAATGCTTTTTCTTTCTTGTCACTATGCTAGGATATTGAAGAGCTTCCTCCTAGATGTGGTTGAAATTCCAAGCAAGAGTCGTGTTTCTTGGCATGGTATCCTTTTGGATTCCTATATATGTGGTGGCATTTTTCTCAAAAAATATTGTTCTAAATCCTCGTTGTGTTGGACAGTCCTTCACTTCATGTCCCATTTCCTTTATACCTTGTAATAGGTCATTTCCTTGCCTAGTTGTTACTCCAAGAGTTCTCCTAGACTCCTTACCTTGACGGTTTTTTTGTCATGCCTTCTTTGCCCAATAATTTCCTTGATTCATTCCTTTATTCAGGATGGGAATCTCCTTGGTCTCCATGATGTCTAGGGTAACACGGGTTTGTGTAATTACTTTTCTTGGGAAATCTTCCTATAGTTGAGGCACAAGGTCACATTATTTTTGAGAGATATAGTTTTTAGGAACTTGGAGTTCTTTATTAGTGGAGAAGTAGTACAATATGTTGGGGTCTTAGCCCCATTACAAAAAGTGATTACAAAATAGATGGGGAGCTACAGGGTTCTTGACACGCGTCCTCCTTGGTAAGGTTATAAGCCCTTGATGGCGTTCCTCGCCTTAGGCTTGCTTCCCTTCGTACTTAGGATTATGAACTCAACATGTCACGCCCCGATCCGGTTTGGTCGGATCCCTGTGATCAACCCGCCACTCTCCCAGTTTATTAAAAGATTTCCCCTTATTGTAAAATGTAAAGAGTAAAGTGTCCTTTAACCTGCACCTTTTCCTGGAGTAGCATAATTAAAACTATATAAAATTTAAAACTTTACATACCTGTCTTACATGCATCTTAGTTGACGGTCTTTAAGGGGAGGCTTTCCGGGATTTCCTGAAAGGGATATAAGGGAGGGGATGAGTACGACTACTCAGTGAATGGGTTTTTAAAGGTCTACTTTTAACTTTTAATAAAAACATTTATATGGAGTATGCCATACTCCTTTCTTTTCAAAAATCCCTTCATTTAAAAATTTGGGTTTTTCCATTATTTCTTATTTACCATAGTGTGTCATCACCCAACACACATCCTTCATCGTGAAGGTTACACACATTCGCAAGTCAGTATCACTACTGAACCCGCTAGTGGCTTCGGAGCGACTTTTCCTGCCACCCGGATAGAAGTATGACCACTTCTACCCAAGGAATGAGTGGATGTACGTGACATCCGACCCACAATCCCGAAATCACTTCTTCGTGTCCGTATAAGGACAGAGACCTCATCCTGTCCCCACCCCGGTCTCATGCGCTTGGTGCTACTCCAGATTTTGCACAGACACTTGGAACGACGATCTGCCCTTATACTCACCGGGTCGTCCAGGGCCCTAAGAACACATCACTACCCGTCATGGGCGTCTTGATGATCTCGTACTCATAGTGCATGCACAAACAATGTTTTCTTATCAAGCCATATAATATGTGGTGCCACTGGTCCAACGGCCCCGACTCTCAACTCAACCCACAGTTATTTGTCTTGACTAGTCCGCCGACCAGTCATGTCGCACTGCCGCTAGTTGACTGAGCATGTCGGTCCTATATTGGTACCATGGCCAAACAATTCACTTATTAAGTTTTATGGCACATATATCATGTTTGTTTAGGAGCTCCTACTCGTGCCAACTGGCCTTGGGCCCACTGTACGAGATTTTTAAAATTGGGCATTTACCCCTCAAGTTCTAAAACCGAGGCCCCCGACCTATCAGAGCTGTTCGAGCTCTCGTCAAAAAGGTCTCCCAAATAGTTTAAGCGTTGGCACACAGTCAGGGGAGAACACTTCCGACAAAATAGGTTTTTACTGTCCATTATAATGACCGGTATAAGGACATCTCCATTCATAACTGATGAACGGGTTTTCAACTTCCTTCAAGGAAGTGTCATCATACCAACCGGGTATGATCTACTTACAACCGGTAAGTAGTTTTTTTCGCATAATTTTCACATCACTTTCTCTAAGTGGTGATGATTAAAATACCACTAAATAGTGGGTTTTTATACTGAGGTACTTATCATCCCCTACCGGGTATGATATAAAATTTCTACTCACAACTAGTAAGTGATTTTTATCTTTAAGTTATGCTCATCATCCCAACCGGGTATGATGTTAGTAAACCCACTCACAACCGGTAAGTGGTTTTTAACTTTAAGTTGTGCTCATCATCCCAACCAGGTATGATGTTAGTAAACCCACTCACAATCGGTAAGTGGTTTTTAACTTTAAGTTGTGCTCATCATCCCAACCGGGTATAATATTAGTAAACCCACTCACAACCGGTAAGTGGTTTTTAACTTTAAGTTGTGCTCATCATCCCAACCGGGTATGATGTTAGTAAACCCACTCACCTGTTAAGGCCGTGAATTCCACTAGACCGGTTCTTTGTATTCACGCGAGCTTGTCCTTGCTAGCGTTTCGGGTATTTCACGTTCCTACACGATATGAACAACCTTGTTCATTATTACTCGGCATAACAGCCTTCGTTCATTTCCAATGAATGAGAAAATCCAAACTTTTAGTTATTTGCAATTAGGTCCCTAAAGTTATTTCTCTTTAACTTTAAGTCCCTAATGTCGGTTTTTCCTCAAATTGAGTCTCGTAACTTTTAAAATTTATCCTAGGACCTCAGTTTATTCAATTTCACCAAAAAAACGGTTTAATTTCCCAAATTTCCAATTTGGTCCCCCAATTTTTCCAAAATTACCATTTTGCCCTTCTTTTACAAAAATGGTAAGTTTTGCCCCAAAAATTTCAAAATTCCTCAGTTGATCCTCCAACATTATTTTCATGCCCAATTGACCCTCAATTTCATAAAATTTCATTTTGGCCCTTTGAATTTCGAAAATCCCCAATTTTTCCACCAATTTCAACTCTTCAACACTATCGAATTTGATTTCATCAAATTGACCAATCAAACACTTCTAATTATTGAAATTGGAGTTGAAATTGAGTTCCTGCATGTTCATATGATTCTAAGAAACTTTGAATCGCAGATTTTAATGCCGGAACAATATCAAACAGAGCTTTGCCAGAAAACAAACTATAGAGAGAGAAAGCTTCGATTTCTCACTGGAGAGGGCATGGCGGTCCGACTACTCTCAGGCAAGCATGCTTAACTTTAAAGTCCAATAATTTACAAAAAAATCATACTTTCTAGGAGGTCACCCATCCTCACACTACTCTCGAGCAAGCATGCTTAACTTTAAAGTTCTTATAAGATCTAGTTCACCTGAACCAATTTGGTTTTTGTTTTCTAGTTTGTCTTAAGTTTCTTTTACAAGGTTTAATGAACCCTTTGGATCACCTGAAAGTTGTAAATTTCCATATTGCTTATTCCCAAATGTAAACTAGCTTGGTTTTCTTATTCGGTTTGACCGGTTCTTTTTCCGGTTTTCCTTAACTCAAAAGTGCGGGGTTTACATAACAAGTCCTTGCACCATCGTCCTGGATCCTTCCCACTAACGTCTCTTAGTTCTTTGGGACTTCTTGGTTATTTTAGGGTGATCTTCCTACTGGGACAGAGTGTTCGGTGGTGTTGGTAACACAAGTCCTAGTTTTCTTGGTTCCTCTCTTGGGAGCCACTCTGACCCGGTTTGGTCAGATCCCCGTGAGCAACCCGCCACTCTCTCGGTTTATTAAGGGTTTTCCCCTTTTTAGACCGCGAGCAATAAGGTGTCATTTAGACTTGTACCTCTCCTGGAATAACATTAATCAAAACTGCATAAAATTAAACTTACATACCTGTCTTGCAGGTTTAGCTAGCTAAAGGTCCTTAGGTAGATATTTCTCTCAGTTACCTGAAAATGGTAAAGGGAGGGGGGTGAGTTCGACAACTCAATGAATGGGTGTTTGAAACATGAATTTCTGAAAAATATTTTGAATTGGAGTGTGTTAAACTCCTTATTTTCTTTAAAATCCTTTCTTTTTCAATTTCTCAGTTTTGAAATCCATTACTCATCATTTACCATAGTCGGTGTGTTTAACTATCAATACACACCCTTCATCATGAAGGGATCACATAGTCGCAGGGCAGTCCATCCACTGCACCCACTTGTGGCGTTAGAGCGACTTTACTGGCCACCTAGATAGAAGCCCGTCCACTTCTAGCCAAGGAATGAGTGGATGTACACAACATACAACCCTCAAACCCAAAAAGAAACTTTGTGTTTGTATGACAAAGACCTCATCCCGACCCCACCCCAGTCTCATATGCATGAAGCTACGTCGAGCTTCCCTGACTGTTAGCACGACAAACTGCCCTTATCTCCACCATGTCATCCAGTAGACCCTAGGACGTATCACTACCCCTCTTGGGTGTCTTGATGGTCTCGTACCTCAATGCATGCACAAAACAATAATTTTCCATATAATCCATTTAATCTTTGGTGCCACTGGTCCAACAGCCCCGACCCTCAACTCGACTTGCGGCTGTTTATCTCGACTAGTCCGTCGACCTGCCTTGTTGCACTACCGCCAGTCCATCAAGTATGTCAATCCTATCATGGTACCATGGCCCAATCATATCATTCATTTAAAGTTTTCATGGCTTAACATCATGTTTGTTTACGAGATCCTACTCATGCCAACTGGCCTTAGGCCCACTATACGAGATTTTCAAAATCTGTCATTTTAGCCCCCAAGTTCCAAAATTGAGGGCTCCGACCTATCTAAGCTATTCGAGCTCCCATCAAGAAGGTATCCCAAAAAGTTTAAGTAGTGGCACACAGTTAGGAGAGAATACTTCTGACAAAAATAACTTTTCATTTATCCATCACACCAACTAAGAGTGAGGACATCTCCACTCATAATCGATAAGTTGGTTTTCCACTTCCTTATAGGAAGTTCATCATACCAACCGGGTATGATCTACATACAATCAATAAGTAGTTTTTCTGTGTGTTTTCTCACATCACCCATCCAAGTGTAATGTTAAAATGCCACTTAGTAGTGGTTTTTTCATTTCGAGGTAATCATCATCCAAACTGGGTATGATGTTAAAATTCTCACTCACCCGATAAGTGCAGTGTACTTTTCCCTTAAAGCGACTTTCTGCCACAATGTGAGCTTATCCTTGTTGGCGTTCCCGGTATTTCGTGTTTCTACACGATATGAACACCCATGTTCATTATCTTTTGGCATAATAGCCTTCATTCATCACAAATGAATAAAATGCCCAAACGTTTAATTATTCACATTTAGGTTATTAAAGTTCTTTTTCTTTAACTTTACGACCCTAATGCTAATTTTCCCCAAATTGAGTTCCAAAACTACTAAAATTCACTTTGGTACCTCAATTTATTCAAAATCACAAAAAGGGTTCAAGTTTCCCTAATTTCCAATTTGGTCCCCAATTTTTCAAAAATTACCATTTTGTCCCTACTTTACAAAAATGGCAATTTGACCCCCAATAATTCAAAAAATTGACCAATTGGTCCTCAACATCTTTTCCATTGCCAATTAGCCCTCAATTTTGGGAAATTGTACATCTGTCCCTCAATTTTTCGAAATCCCCAAATTTTCCCTCAATTTCCCCCTCTCAAACTGGCTGAATTCGAGTAGACTCGAGTTTTTTTACCAGAGAATGTGACTGAATCCGAAATAGTGTAATCTGTAGATCTCTTCTTGGTGTAATCTATAGATCTCTTTGTGTAATTTGTAGATCTCTTATTAACTAATTTCTTCTTTATTTGAGTATAAATTTGGAGGTTTAGATCTATTGCTCAAAGGGAATCCAATGTATGGGGGGATAGGGAATGCAGAGAGTTTTGTGCAAAGGTAATTTCAATAAAACTAGCTTATACAATCTTTTTCAATTACACTAATAGCATGTACTGTTATTTATAAGACTAGAATTTGTAACTAATTCTAACAAATAACACTACTTCAAAACATATGAAAATAATATCTAACAAAAGTCATGTGCACTAATTTGGGATATAGAAACAAGATAAGCTGATTACGAAGAAATATATTTGTATAAGTTATGGATAAAGTAACTCTATTCATTTAATTAAGTATGAACATGAGAGTTGATGAGATGGGATGACGACCAAGTGAATATAAAACACACATTTGATATGTGAGAGAAGAATTTAGGTATTTAATCAACATCCAAAAAAAGGAGATTATATATTATATCATAAGGATATTATCATAACCTACTTTACAATAGATAAAAAGAGTTTAGGCATATTATCATAAGCCCATATATTCATCTAATTCTATTATATGAGGAGAGGCTAGAAAAGTGTGATAAATATCCAATGACCCACAAATAAGTATTGATTAATATATAAGACTAATGGTGACATTATCTTACAAATTGTCTAATTTATATTTTGTTGATGACGAATGAACCATTTGAATAAAAAATTTAATTTTGTCAAATATTATGAGTAAAAGTCTTTAAAAAGTGTAGACTAAAATATTGTCACATATTAACTAGGTAAAAAGAAAGTGTTGATTACATATAAGAAAACATGAGTGTATATTGTAATTGAATAATTATTTGTCTAACAATAAAAAAAATCAAAGATTTGATTAACCTGAATAATTTTTATGTATCACGTAATCTCGTATGTCTTTTATTCATTCTAGACATATCATATTATAATAAAAAAATGTGAATTAGTTCAAGCTATGGCTCAAGTGATAATAGAAAAAGTTAGAGGTTGCCTTGGATGCAAAGAAAACCTAGAGACAGCAAAGCAAGCAAAATAACCTTTTTTCCATTGCCCTTCCACAGAGGATACCGTCCACCCGAGGACTGGCTGCCGGACCCATCAAACAAGGAATATTTTATGATGCTCATTTTCTCATGGTCACTACAAACTTCCTCAAGGGGCCATAAGAGACACCACGGTATATAAACCTAGAGATGATGCAAGGTTGGAAGCCACTACAAACCTCCTCAGGCAGCTGCCTCAATAGAACTCTTATTCTTGAGACATTAATATAAGATCGACGATAGCCATGATGCAAGGCGGAAAGCAGCGCGTGTACGTCGATTTCGAGCCTAATTCCGAGTGGGTCAAAGGGAAGGAGGTTGACACCATAGAGCTCCATGTTCAAGGTACGTACAAATGTTTTCTTGTTTGTTTTTTCTTGGCTGTTTGATTCAGATATCAAATATGTGGATGCCTACTCCATTGGAATTACTTTGAATTGTTAAGATAATGCTCTTATATTTACCAAAATTAATAAATATTATAATTTTATAAGAATAGAATACACTCAAATATATTTGATGAAGTGAAAATAAAGATTTAATAATCACAATGTTAATGAGGGATTTAATTGCACGTATACAAGTTATTTATGAGTGAATGTTGATATAATAATTATAAATGAACTAAAATCAATAAATGTTATAATTTTATAAGAATATAATGTATCAACTTAAAAGGGTTTTTTGTGGAAGATGCCATTTCAATGAAGCTTCATTAATGATTCGCACCTTCTGAGTCAAGCAACGTTTAGTGTTAACCTGAGCTGTATAGCCCAATGCATGCAATTATCTTTGGGTACGCCACTTTGATGCTGCCGTTTGCTTTTCTTTTCCACAGGATTCAGGAAGGACCAGCTCCGTGTCCAGATCAACAGCCTCAACACCCTGCTGGTCACCGGAGAACGGCAGCTGGAAGACAAAATCAGCTGGAGTCGGTTCAGTCGGGAGTTCAAGCTCACGAGAGAGTACTGCCTTAACAGCATCCGTGCAAAGCTCCGAAATGGCATCCTCCACATAATTGTCCCAAGGAAATTAGAGGCCAGACGTCCAGGCGATGAGTGGGTGTGGTGGATGAAGGATGCCTGCTGGAGGCTACAGTTTGTGAGCCGGAGGAGGGTTCTGCAGGTTTCTGTCGCGGTTCTTGCAGCGGCTGCCATTGGAATCGGTACTTACCTGGCGTCCAAGTATCTGTTCAATCATGGCCGTGATGATGGGAATGGATCGACCATGCCTGGTCCTGCTCAATATATTGCGGCAGTTGCTAATAAATGACTGTAAGATACAGAGTTTAGGGGATATATGGATGAATGGAATATGTATTTGCCTGCAGATAGGCATCATCAGCCGGAAAATGATTCAGACCCTGTACAGATTTTCTTTTATTGGCAAGTTAATCTCTTATGTTCTTGAGCTTTGTACAAAACAAAAAGGTGTGGTTTGAACTAAAGAGGGAAGGCAGCGAGGACAAGGTGAGCCGAGTTGAAGAGTTTTTCTAGTAGTGGCATGAAAACGATATTTGATCGTCTGGAAGAGTAAAAATTTCCAGTCGACAACAAATGACAAGATCTACCATTCATGTGGAATCGAATGACCATCCTGACAGCACGGCCGGTTCGACCACCTCACTTGGCACTGGCCATCTGAGTGCGGAGGAGCTTGGCGGCTGCGATCATGTTCTGGAGTGCAGGTTTGACCTCCGCGTACTTGCGGGTCTTGAGGCCGCAGTCAGGGTTAACCCACAGGATGTTGGACTCCAATACAGCGAGCATCTTGTTAATCCTATCAGCTATCTCCTCGGTGGATGGTATCCTCGGAGAGTGGATGTCGTAGACACCCGGGCCGATTCCGGCACCGTACTTCACGCCCTCACGGAACACAGACAACAGCTTCTCGTCGGAGCGGGAGTTCTCGATTGTGATGACGTCGGCATCCATGTCGATGATCGAGTGGATAATGTCATTGAAGTTTGAGTAGCACATATGGGTATGGATCTGTTGAAGTATTTTAATTTTAACTATGTAAATTAACAACGCCAACAAAGATAGTAAAGCAAATGCAATTCAAGAAATTACTGAGGGATTCTTTAAAATTTTGGCAAGTAAAACGTGGGCGTGTTGAGAGATCATTAGATAAGAACCTGAGTGGTGTCTTTTACGCCGCAGTTGGTGATCCTGAAGGAATGGACAGCCCAGTCCAAGTAGAAGGCATGCTCTGATTTCCTCAGGGGCAACCCTTCTCTCAGAGCAGCCTCATCAATCTGAATCACGTTGATCCCGGCTTTTTCAAGATCCTCGACTTCATCTTTGATGGCCAAAGCAATTTGATAGCAAGTCTCAAATCTAAAAACAGTAAAAAGAATAGTTGAGTGATGCAGTGAAGCAACAAATTTGTATGTTATTTGCATTTTTAGGTACCTGGGCTGATCGTTTCTGACGAAAGACCAGTTAAGGATGGTGACAGGGCCAGTAAGCATTCCCTTCATTGGGCGGGACGTCATGCTCTGAGCTGTGGAGGACCAGAAGACGGTCATTGGTTTGGGACGGCTCACATCACCATAGATGATCGGTGGTTTCACGCAACGAGAACCATAAGATTGCACCCATCCATTAGCAGTGAAGGCAAAACCAGATAGCTGCTCACCAAAGTACTCAACCATATCGTTCCTCTGCAATCATACATTTCCCCACATTCATACAAGTCATCAAGAATGATAAAATAAAAGTGTGTTTCTATTGGATGCTTCAAGGGGATGCTTGCCTCTGGCTCTCCATGAACCAAGACATCAATATCGAGCTCCTCTTGCAGCTTGACGACTCTGTTGATTTCCTCCTTGATGGCCATAATGTACTCTTCCTCGGAGATCCTGTAGAGCAAGGATGGTAAATAGGGCAATAGAACATCTTATAATGAAAAAAACACACCTTTAATTTGAGGGGGGAAAGTTTCAGGGAGATATCCCAGGATTTTTCACTTTTTGGCCTTGTATTCACGGCGAACCCTCCTGAGCTCAATTGTCTGAGGGAATGAACCGATGGTTGTAGTAGGGAGGATAGGAAGGTTAAGCTTATTTTTCTGAGCATCGAGCCTGGCACTCACATTTGTAGATCGGCGATGATAAGAGCCTTTCAATGCAGCAGCCTGAGATAAGAGAAGATCGAATGAATTGGTGATATGAAGCATCACTGATGAAAGCATGTAGTTCAGGAGTCCACGAGGAAAATTATTACAGCCTTCTGGACAGCCTCATTAGTCACTCTAGGGGAGAACTTTCGTGAGGCCTGAGCAGCAGTATTAGCAGAGAAAAATTCCTGAAAAAAAGGTCAATTGAACTATCATTAGATGAAGGCCAGCATGTTAATCACAGATAGAGTCAGTGCCACTTACTTGAGAAATATAGCCAGATAAAATAGTCAATTTTTATTTTACATATCCTCTCAAATATCTATCATGCAGCTGAAGTGATTGACTTAAGCATCTAATGAGCTCTTCGTTCTATGAATATGAATGGACCTCATCCTTTTGTCCGGCCAAGGCCTTCGCCAAGGCATTCACTTCGACAACCTTCTGAGCAGCAAAAGCAAGCCATGACTTGATCTCCTTGTCCAGTTTAGTCTCATTGATCAGATCGACAGCAGTGTGCAGGAGGGAGCATGAGGTAGAAACCACAAGTTTGTCTGCGTAGGGCCATATATACAATGGTTGCTTTTTTAGGTCAATCATACAACAGTGTCATGAATCAATTTTCTACAATAGTACGGATTTTGAAAGTAAATATGAACTGTGCATACCTTTGCCAACAATGCCCTCAAGTTCCTCAAGGGTGCACAGAGAAGCAGCAAGATCATTGGCCCAGATGTTCCTACCATCAACAACTCCAGCAAAAAGGTACTTTCCTTTGGGAAAGTTGTCCTTGATCAGATCAAGGGTCTTAGTTCCACGAACCAAGTCGAAACCAAATCCAGTAATACACTTCATAGAGGTAAGGGTTCTGTAGGCCTCTGCAGGTACATCAGCAAAATAAGTCTCGATGATCACACTCATGCCAGAAAGTGACAACTCTAGCTCTGAGTAGGCTTCAACAAACGCTTGCAACTTATGAGAGTCAGGATCCGTCACAAAGGTGGGTTCATCAAATTGAATCCAAGAAACACCAGCTGCCTTGAGTTCACAGATAACCTCCCTGAATGGTTTAATACATGTCACAGAACCAATCAGATTAAATACTGTTTATAGAGTACTTTCTAAGAGAAAAATAGTTTGAATCTTACTTGTAGACAGGAATAATCTTGCCAAGTAGGGAAAGCATTGAAAAGGTCTTCTCTACTCCCTTAGCAGGCTTAGATAGAAGCAAATATGAAACAGGTCCAACGAGGACTGGGACAGTCTCCACTCCAATCTGGACAAAAAAGAGAATCAGTGTGTTCAATTGGAATTGATCGCCTGTGACTACACCCTAGCAGATTTGGTTTCACTTGGATACTTACCGCCTTAGCCTCCTTGTATTCATTCACAGCCTTGTGAGAAGCATAAGAGAACTTGACATTAGGACCCAATTCTGGGACAATATAATGGCTGGATAAAGATGAAGCATGTAATAGCCAATCCACAAGATAGTGCAAGATCCAACATGTCAAGGCACATGGTATATATTTATAGTTGATCACTTACTAGTTGGTGTCAAACCACTTTGTCATTTCCATTGCAGGGACAGAAGCATTCCCTCTAGCCATGGAGAAGTAGATATCGAACCCAATTTCACCTCCATCCCAGCCATATCTAGCAGGAACAGCCCCAAGCATGGCTGTAGTATCAAGGACCTGATCATAATAGGCGAAGGTGTTGCTAGGAATGTACTTGATGCCTGCAGCATCCATTTGTTTCCAAATGGATGATCTGAGATCAGCAGCCACCTTCTGCAATTCCTCAGCACTACTCTTCCCATCCCAGAATGACTCCATCGCAAATTTGAGCTCTCTCTTGGCGCCCATGCGTGGGTATCCAACAATGTGAGATGCCATCTCTCTGTCTGGCACATTTACAAATTCAACTTTAATTGTGTAAACCACAATGTATGATTTGAAACAGTGATGTCAAACATCCAGAGAGTTCACGGTGAAAAAAAATGTGACGAGAAGCTAAATATCGTGATTTCTATGCCTCTGCAGGAGTAAGGCAACTAGCTTTGATGAGTCGCACACTCGTACAGAATCTACAATTAGAAAGAACTCACAGGTAAATCTCCAAACCGGAAGTCCAACACGGAGCTGTGAATACACATGTAAACCGACTGTACAGGATCTTCGCATAACACCTAGCATAACTTTAAAATGAAAGAAGCTTGATAAAAAGTCAGGACGAACTCCAATTTAACGAACAGAGAGAAACATCACTACAGCTAGGTCTCTGAAGAATGTCAATAAAAGGTGATCGAATTGCAGAGGAATGGATGCAGGGGGAGAAAGGAGACGGGGATACCATACCTTCGTCCAGCTGGAGAGAGGGTGTGCTGAGTGGAGAAACCGAGAGAGAGCGCGAGAGGAGACTGGCGATAACATGGAGTGGATAATATAGAACAAGTGAATATTTATTTTGAAACTTTAAAAGCGAGAAAGTTCTGCCTCCCCTTCCTTTTTATTGCGATTTAGGCTAATCCAAGTGATATAGAGTATTGTATTACTCTCCATACATTTTTTCTCATTTCTTATAAAATTAATTTATAATATATGTTATTATTTGAATTATTGTAAAAATTTAAGAGTTTTATTTGAGTAATCATATAAATATCATAATATTATTTTAATTAAAATATAAAGAGTTTTTCAAGACTTTTACGACACCTATCAACCTGTTATGACCTGTGACTGCACATGGCATTATAGACGGATCACCAGGATTTAACGGACAACGGAAATTTTGTGGGCTGCAAAATGGCTTTTCTTTTTTACTTTCAAAAGGCCGGTTGGAGCTCATTTCAGTGGGCCATACATTCTTTTTCGGGGAAGACTTGTATGCCCATTATGGAAGGGTGATCTTTGGCAACTTAGATTTCTTTCCATTCTTTTCCTAGTCTTTGGTAGTTGGAACTAGGCACGTCAAGGATCCGGGAAACAACCGCCCACACGGAAATAAACTTGCCGGGAAATGGTTCGTGCACTCCTTTATGGGTTCATACCCGATTGTTGATATGTGTAGATTTGGCCAGACACGGTCAAGACCCTCCGCCCTGCGCCAGTGGCATGTGAGACGGGTTTGGACCTTCCCTTGAAGGTCCCTAGGATAGATCATTGTCCAATCTCTGATTAAGTCCAAAGTGTAGAGATGATAATGGCTTTGGATCTAGAACGGTCGAGCATACTCGGATTCAACTCATGCAACACTAATTTCGGTCACGAATTGAACCCAAATTTAATATCATTATTAGATAAAATTCATATGAATAGATATGAAATTAGATTTTTTTTATTATAAGAAAATAAATTACTCTATCTTTTTAAATGATTAAAGTTGGATAAGGTGAAATAAGGTATTTAGTGGGCATTTCTAATTATAAATTATAAGTTATAATTAGTGTTAATTTTTTAACATTATAATTTTAAAATATTTTTTTATTTTATCAAATTTAATATGTATAAAAAGTTTAAATATTTTTCGTATATACTTTGTTAAATCACGAATTAGATTTATTTATTAGGGTTAATTAACTGCTAATAAATTTATTTTATAATATGTAATAATATATTATTTATTATTCGGTTATATTTATATCTAAAATTAATAAAGTATAATTAATGTAAATTTTATAAACTTATAAAATAATAATATTTCTCAATTTTATCTAATTTATTAGTGTACTTATAATAAAAAGTAAAATAAATAAAAATATAATTATATATAAATCTCACATTAATTTATATATTAGTAAACCGACTATACTTATTAAACAATTTAAAAATGAACATTATTAAAAAAAATAGTAGATTATTATATTATGAATATATATTAAAATTTATTATTATTTAATACATTATAAATTAATGTCTATTATTTATATCTAATTTTATTATTATATAATATTTTGATAAAAATGTAATATAGCTCATTGAACTCAATATTATACAAGTAAGGCTGATAACTCATAATTTTATATGTGATTGTGATTATAGTAAGGCTGATATTGGAATCGGAATAAACAATTTAATATTAAGAACTTTTAATTATTAATAATTTGTGTGAATCAAATTGAATTAATAATAATTTAATATATTTTATAAAATTCAGTATATATAAAATAATAAAAATAAAAAAATTATGATGTTAATGGTTGAAAGATCCATTATACTTTCCTTATTATTATTATACCTATCTTTTAGAATAGTGCACCTCCAACATATATTATATATTATACCAGCAAAACCGGGGGTCTCAATGGACAGTTTACTTCTCAAACTTGGGGCCGTCAAGAATTGAAAAAAAATATGAAATTTAACATTATTTTTCTAAAAAATATTTATATTTTTGGCCTAATATTCTAATAGGAGTGATCATAAATGCATTAGACTTTCAATAATTTATATTTTAATAATAAAAACTTATTTATGGATGGTTTAATTTTCAAACACAGGTATACTGCCAGTGCATGTGAAACACCTTTTACTAATATTAAGGAACCAGAGATTCTTGCCCATGGTTTTGCTCTTCCACCACGAGCCCCCTGTGAGGCTTCATCGACTTCCCCTTGTATAATATTCCCTTTCTACTCTTCTCCCTGTGGACTGTTCTCTCATCTCACTCCCACCATTATTGCCCCTTCACATTATTCTCTCCAGTTCCATTGCCCTACAGGTTTATAGTACCTGTCAGGTACGGAGAGGTTTTCTTTTTCCCTTTTTGTTGTTTCTTTTCTGGGTTCATCCGCGGATTCGAAGAGATAGAGGATGATAGTTTGGGCACGATGAGGATCGGTGCCAGATTAGTCGATCATCACCATCATCATCAAGCCAGAACCAGCAATGGCGGCATGGGATCAGTAGCGTACATCGGAAAGAGAACGGCCACGAGGAAGAGGAGCTGCGTGAGCAGGACTAGGATGAGGGTGATGGCGAGGCAGCGCCGAACAGCCCTCCAGGAGCTGTTCGACGCCTGCCGGAAAATCTTCAAGGGCCCAGGGACCGTCCCGCCTCCGGATGACGTGCAGCGCCTTTCTCATATCCTCGGTGAGTCCAAATTCATATATATATATATATATACATAAAATATCAGATTTTTTTAGCATACCTTGCTTTAAGTGCAGATAGCATGATACCGGAGGATGTCGGGCTGAGCGCCGAGCGGCAATTCTTCAAGACCAAAAATGAGATCAAGGAGATCCCAGGCGTGACTTGTACTACCATATACAAGTGCGATAACTTCTCGGTAAGACCCCCCACCAGTATATCCTCATCATCGATCCATTGCTTATGTGGGTGGCATGACCCAACTAGACCCGATCCGAAACCCCACCAAAAAATAGCATCCATTTTACTTCCATCCGCATGCAGGTTATAAAAAAAGAGAATTAGAAAAAATAAATCTCAAGAACGATCGTCAATCTGGTAACGGGTCGGGTCAGAGTGAGATCCTTCCCCCACTGCTATGCTAATTAATTACTGAAATGTCCGGTCATCATCATCATCTTCGGGCTTTCACTTAGTTTTTTTTCCTTTCCATTTTTGCAGCTGTGCATATTCTTTCTTCCTCCCGGAGGTGTGATCCCGCTCCACAATCACCCAGGGATGACCGTTTTCAGTAAGCTCTTGATCGGCTCCATGCACATCAAGTCGTACGACTGGGCGACCGGTCGGGCCACGTCGAGCGCCCCCTCCTCAGCACCTCCTCACTGTATGCCATCACTAAACTTTAACTTCGTAATCATTTCCAGTGACCCAACTTTCCAAAGCAGTAAATTACTACCTAACCTCTCAACATGTTGCCCACGGTCATATGTCTTCACCACCTAGCGTGCATTAAAAATCCAAGACAATTCTATCAATCAATCATCAAGTCTATTAAAGATGGTTGGAAGGATGGAGCCCATGACATCAATTATTAATGAGCATATTTTGCATTTAGTCCACACAATATATATTGGAGCTCTTTCTGACCTATTTTATTGCACTTTCATATTTATCTCAGTGAGACTGGCCACCCTTAAAGCCGACCGCGTCCTCGCAGCACCCTGCGATTCGTCGGTGCTGTACCCTACAACCGGCGGCAACATCCACGAGTTCACGGCCCTTAAGCCGTGTGCGATCCTCGACGTCCTCGGGCCGCCTTACTCCAAGGACGATGGTCGGGACTGCTCGTTCTACAGAGACTATCCCTACACGGCCTTCCCTGCTTGTAAGTGATCTTTGATCTCTTCCACTTCCTCGATCATTCCTAAAATACACCATTCTTTTAAAGTTAATTATTTTTATTTATTAATATTTTTAATTTTAATTACTTTTAAAAAAGTTAAAAATTGTCTATATTCCATTGGCTACACTTATCATCAGTGATAAGGGTTGCATGTAATCACTGGATAAGCTATCGTTTTTAGGGTTCCCCCCATGATAGTGTTATTCTTGTATATATTAATGGCACAATGGTGGTGCCATGAATGTAAAAAGGTCATTTGTTTCGCGAATTGGTTACATCTATTGTTTAGTCATTTGTTTCACGATTTGACTTCAAGTCTCCTTCTATTATGCAGATGACGAGGTAGCTCAGGAGAAAGAAGGCCTCGAAGAATGCTACGGCTGGCTGGAAGAAATCGACTTGCCGGAGAACTCACACATAGATGGGATCGAATACCTCGGCCCCCCAATCAATATCGAACCAGTCTGCCATTAGCAGCAGCACCGAATTGTGCCATTAGGGCACATTAGTGTTTTTTTTCCTTGGTTTTACAACCATCACCTTCTCACCTTCTCTCCTAATATAAGAATGCGTTAGAAATGAGTGTGCTAGTCTTGTATAAATATATATATATATATATATTATATATTAAAAGTTCAAGTCCATTCCATGGTCTTGCCCTGGCAAGCGAGTTGCCCACCGGACCGAAGGAATCCGCTTCTTCAGCTGTGGTTTTTGAACAATCCATGGAATAGACATGGCAATGTCATTTCTACCGTGCTTATCTTACTGTAAGAGACAACGAAAGCTCATAGGTTGTCTTTGAAACAGTGGGTTGCGGCTCCTTGTTTTGCCCATTTGGAGAAACATCTGTCCAAAATTTTTCATTTTCATGGATTAAAAGGTTATATAATTTTTTGGTGGGTGTTGGTTGAACATGAAAAAGAAGCAAAATCACCTGCCACATTGTGCTTAGATGTTATCCTCCATTACAGACGCCCTATGTACCAACCTATTTTTTACCCCAAAAAAGAAGTGCCTATCAAATCATGGCCCAATGGGCACTTGGTGAAAAGGGAATGTCTGCTAGTGACTTTCCAGCATGTACTCCTGGTGATTTTTTAAGTCCCTAGAAGCTAAACCACCTATTGACCCATAGTATGAAGGATTTGTAATAGGATGATAACTATACAAAGCAGATCTCTGTCAAATTATATTGTTCGAGTAAATTTTCATTGAAATCTAAGTACATCTAAGAAATTCTTTTTTTTGGGGTCAATGAGAAAATTCTATGCTGACATTATTAAATAATATCTAGTTTTGAAATAATAATTATTTATTTTACACTTTGGTGTTCATATCCTATATATAATTAAAATATAAAATTTTAAATTCTGGAATTTTATTATTATCATATATATATATATATATTTCGATAATAAGTTATCACTTTTGGTATTAGGTAAGTTATAATTGTGAGGGGACTCATAGAGAATAATATAATATGTGATGTTAAGGAATTCAATTTATATTCTATTAAAAATAGGTGAAATGATTTAAATATTATATATGAATAATAATTATTTATTTATAATGACGGGATATTTTAATTCTCATATATTAAATATATACACAATTGTTTTCAAAACTATGGATGTGGATAGAAACTAAAGCGCCTATAATCATTCTGAATATATTTCTCAGATTTATTTTTATAATCACGTAATCTATATTAGTAAAATATAAACTAATATAGATTACTAACGTGGGTATTAAAATTAAGTGTATTTTTATACACATTTTTAATATTGAAGAAACATTGTAAAATTATTGTATAAATAAAAAAATGACATATGTTAAGTTTTAAAATAATTAAAATTTTAAAAATTAAATAAATCATAAAAATAAATAAGTATAAGATGGATTACGCCATATAATTTTGAATTTATTATCCAAATATTTCAAATAAAAAAGAATAAATTTGAGTATTTTGGAAGGTATGAGTTTGTAGATAAAATAAAACTCTCCATTTATAATAAAACTCTTTATTTACACTAAAATTTAATTCTACTAAGTTATTGTTTTATTTATTTATTAAATTATTCATATAATATATAATAAATAATATATAAAATAGGTATATATTACTTATTATATAATTAATGTTAATTATTTATAATAATAATAAATTAATTATTTCATATAATATATTCTTTTAATATATAATTTAATTAAAAAATAAATTTATTTTTAAATTTTTTTTATTAATAATATTTCAATGGCACCTCAATTCAAACTATTAATTATTAAAAAATTATAATATTTACAAACCCTTCACTTCCCCACAACTCCTAATCCCTTAAACAAGGCAATCCAAAAATAGATGGTTTGGATCTAATTGATCCATCCGTGACCTCCTAGTAAAGGCATTAAAGTTCACCTTGTTGTCCTTATGTATAGTACTTCTTATCAGATTTAGGTCAGTTCTAATTCTGGCTAATTCCAATCTCATATAATCGATCTCGAATTGAATTTGATGTATAAACTCAAACTTTTATTTAATATTTATTATTTGTGTAAATTCGAGTGTGGATGTAAACATACTAAAATTTAATATTGAAACATGTTAAAGGACCTATACGAGATAAGATATTTTCTAGCTTTCAGAAATTTTGAGGTAAAATTAATTTTATTATTTATCTAATTTATTATATGTGTATTAAGTGGTTTTAATGACTTTATAGTAATTTTTAAGTATTTATACTAGAAGTAAAGTTACGAGTTTATAAATTTTTAATAATTAATATTTTGGATAGAGGTTAAGGCAAGTTTAATAATTATTAATGAAAAAATTAAAATTAATTTTTTTAATTAAATAATTTATTAGATATTATATATAATTTAATTATATTAAATATATTATATAAAATAATTAACTTATTATTATAATAAAAAATAATATTAATTATATAATAATTAATATATATTTTTATAAAAATAATATAAATATATAGAATAAATTATATTATATATGCTATTTTTTATATAAAATATTTTTATTATAAGAATTTATATAAAATATTATTAATATATAAATTTATTTAAATTTTATACAAATTAAAATAAATAAAAAACTAAACAAATAATAATATAAACACATAATTAAAATATTAAAGTAATTTAAAAAATAAATTAAATAATTACTGAGATAACTTTTTTAATAATATCATAAATATAAAAAAGGCTTCATTTTAGTGGCCCACCTAAATCTAGCGATGCGCCTTTTACTGTTCTGGAATTTGAGTGTTGTATGGTTTGTTACCGAATGTGGCAACTTCCTTTCAGTTAAGCTCATCATCCGGCCTTTTTTCCCTGCCAATTATTTCGCTGGATTTTACTCATTTTGACAAGAAATTTGATTGATTTCTTGGAAGAGCTTCTGTCAACTCCCCTATGTTGGCATTCTCCAAAATGTCCATGTTGACTTTTTGAATATTATTTGCATTTTCCATTATCCTTGGAGTTGATTAATTAGATAGTGTAGTCAATTAACTTATAAGATTGGGAGGAGGATTTCAGGTAAATTAAGGTTCAACCATTAATGTTTTCTTTAGAAAAATCTAAATGTGGAAATTATGTTCGATCCATTATTACTTAGTACATATCTTTCAATCAACTTTGATGTTTTGCGTTCAAGAAATCATGTAATTCCATTATCAAGAATCTACAAATTAAGCCGGTAATGTCATTTGTTAGCTTATTATGATAGCAGACTTCTAACACATCCAAAGAACTCATTCACCTATTTTTCAACATCTAAATATCCAAATTCCAATTCTTTTGTGCGTAAATACCACCTTGTATATTGTGGTTATAAACAAAACTGGAGTAATAGTGAGAAGTTAATAATGTGGATCTTCTCATATTTCTTTTTTATGTTTTCCATGTTATGTTAATTTCTAGGGATGGGAACAAAAGTGTAGTATAAGAGATTTATGCCGTGATATTATTCCATGGATGATATTAATGAAGACCTAATTAGTTGCCTGCCAAACTTTTAGAAATGCTTAGTTAGAATCTAAGTGTTATAATGACAACAAATTCAGTCGGGATCCATAATTCGACTAGACCTCACCTCCATTGACTTAAGTCCAATCTATACTAGCGGCTGACTTTGACACTTTCTATATCAATGGACATGACAAAGTAATTAGGCTAATTTTTTTCGAGAAATTGATTATTTTGCTAAGCATGTACAAATACACCCTCTATGCCGGCAAGCATCCCCTAGGGCTGTCTCTAGGGCAACTTAATTGAATAATTGCTTTTTTTTACTATTGGCCTTAGGCTTACTAGAGTGAGGGATAGTAGCAACCTTTTATTGGACCTCTAGGCGGATGTAGAGGTGCTCCACAATACAATACCAATGGCCAAAATCGTCGGCTATTATTAGCAAGATAAGCACCCATTTAATCCATCTCTCACTCTCTATTTGATTACATTCGTTTTCTCCCAATATGAAAGTCATTGGGCTGTCATCTTTCTCTTATCGGCAACATTTGATTATTGTTTCTTATCCTTGGTAATAAATTAACCTTCATTATGGTTTTTATGCTAAATCCCTAATATCCGTTGTCCTTTATATTAGCACTGCGGGCTTTGGTTAGACGACATGTCGAGGATGACGCGTGCATAATTAATTGCCAAAGGACCTAAGCGTGGACTACGTAACAATAAGAGAAGGTCACAAATACTCAATCTAGACTCAATGTCTAATTGCCCTAAATGAAATGATGTGTTGTTAGGAAGAGTTGTAGCTGAGTAAAAAGTAAGCTATGAGATAATTAATGAAGTTTTAAAATGGTTTTGAGGAGATGTTGGTCTGCTAAAAGTAGAAATGATATCCGGTAATGTCTTCAATTTTGTGTTTGAAGACCCCTGTAAAACCCGCCCTTTTAAGCTAAGGAAAACCAGGAAAAGAACCGGTCAAATCAAGTGAGGATTTAGAACCGGTTCACAAACCCGATTATTTCTGAACGGGCAAGTTGGGAATTTACAACTCTCGAGTGATCCAAAGGGTTCATTAAACCTTGGAAAAGAAACTTAAGACAAATTAGAAAACAAAAACCAAAGTGGTTCAAGTGAACTAGATTCCATAAGAACTTTAAAGTTAAGCGTGACCTCTGTACGCCTTATCATAAATTAATATATAATTAATAGCAATAATTTAATACCTAAATTAAATTATTAGAATTAATACAAATAATTTAATACTGAAATTTAATTTATTAGAATTAATACCTAAATTAAATTATTGGAATTAATACCAATAATTTATGGCAATATTAATACCAGTAATAAATCTCGCCCATTTAATACACGGGTTTTACAACTATATAAAGAGTTCATCCCCATTTCATTCTCCTCACACCTGAACACTTCTCTCTCTCTCTCTACTGCTCCATTTCCCGGTAAAGCTCGAACGAGAGCTTCGACTTGAACAAAGGTCGGGCTCTTTAGAACCGGGGGGAAGACAGCTATCTGATAGCAAACTCCAATCAATCCGAGTATCGTTGGAGAAACGCCGACATGATGGAATAGTGAAGCAACTCCGGCGGACCGAAGCTGCCCTATTTCGGCCAAGCTGAAATCGGCCATTTCAAGCCCTCCCAACACTTTCTCAGCCTTTCCACGACCGAATTAGGACCGAAAGGATGAACCTCAGGATGAGACCTATCTGCCCAGATCGAAAGCTCGGACCGCCGTGCCTTCATCGGAACACGAAGTACCGGGAACGCCAGCAAGGACAAGCTCGCGTGAATACCAAGAATCGGTCTAGTGGAATTCACGGCATTAACGGGTGAGTGGGTTTACAAACATCATACCTGATTGGGATGATGAGCACACCTTATAAAGTTAAAAACCACTTACCGGTTGTGAGTGGGTTTACAAACATCATACCTGATTGGGATGATGAGCACACCTTATAAAGTTAAAAACCACTTACCGGTTGTGAGTGGGTTTACTAACATCATACCCGGTTGGGGATGATAAGTACCTCGATATAAAAACCCACTGTTTAGTGGTATTTTAATCATCACTACTTAAAGAAAGTGATGTGAAAGTTATGCGAAAAAACTACTTACGGGTTGTAAGTAGATCATACCCGGTTGGTATGATGAGACTTCCTGGAAGGAAGTTGAAAACCCGTTCATCGGTTATGAACGGAGATGTCCTTATACCGGTCGGTATGATGGATAGTAAAAACCTATTTTTGTCAGAAGTGTTCTCCCCTGACTGTGTGCCAATGCTTAAACTATTTGGGAGACCTTCTCGACGGGAGCTCGAATAGCTCTGATAGGCCAATGGCCTCGGTTTTGGAACTTGGGGGCGAAATGCCCGATTTTGAAAATCTCGTACAGTGGGCCCAAGGCCAGTTGGCACGAGCAGGAGCTCGTAAACGAACATGATATATGTGCCATAAAACTTAATAAGTGAATTGTTTGGCCATGGTACCAAGATAGGACCGACATGCTCAGTCAACTAGCGGCAGTGCGACATGACAGGTCGACGGACTAGTTAAGACAAACAGCTGCGGGTTGAGTTGAGAGTCGGGGCCGTTGGACTAATGGCACCACATATTACATGGCAATATAAGAAAACATTGTTTGTGCATGCACTATGAGTACGAGATCATCAAGACGCCCATGAGGGGTAGTGATGCATCCTAAGGGCACTGGACGACCTGGTGGCTATAAGGGCAGTTCGTCGTTCCAAGTGTCTGTGCGAAATCTGGAGTAGCACTAAGCGCATGAGACCGGGGTGGGGACAGGATGAGGTCTCTGTCCTCATACGGACACGAAGAAGTGATTTCGGGATTGTGGGTCGGATGTTTCGTACATCCACTCATTCCCAGGGTAGAAGTGGTCGTACTTCTATCCGAGTGGTAGGAAAAGTCGCTCCGAAGCCACTAGTGGGTTCAGTAGTGATACTGACTTGCGAATGTGTGTAACCTTCATTATGAAGGATGTGTGTTGGGTGATGACACATCGATAACTAAGAAATAATGGAAAAAGATGAATTTTTAAATGAAATGATTTTTTTGAAAACAAAGGAGTCTGGCACACTCCATATAAATGTTTTTCTTGAAAGTTAAAAGATTTGAATCCCACTCACTGAGTAGTTGTACTCACCCCCTCCCTTATACCTCTTTCAGGAAGTCCCGGAAAGCCGAACCTTAAAGGACTTGCGCAATTAAACGCCTGCAAGATTGGTACAACTAATTTAAATTACTATGCAGTTTTGATTTATGATATTCCTGGAAAAAGGTGCAGGTTAACGCCTTACTCTTTACGATTTATAATATAAGGGAAAACCCTTTAGTAAATCGGGAGAGTGGCGGGTTGATCACGGGGATCCGACCAAACCGGGTCGGGGCGTGACAACCCCTATGTGGCTGCTTGCATCCTGTCTGATAGTCCCTACTCATTGGATAGTTGTAGCCTCTTTTTATGTGATTGGGAAGGGGATCAAAGTGTTAATTAAATGGATCTAACTCAACTACCAATATGGGTTCAGATCCATAGGCTTGCTTGAAATCAAGTATTGGCTAGTAATGGATGGAAAACTGGAAGAACTATTGGGGAATTCCTTCATGTTGATTATCTTCATTTTGATTCAGATGTATCATGATGAATCATACTATAATGTTTTGTAAAAAAAAGTCAAGCAACTCTAACCAATATGACCCATGACTGCAAGCTAAAGCTCATAAAATGGTGGTGGTTAATAGTAGGGGAAAAATTGGATCTTCAAAACACTCAACTGAGGCAAAATTAGGAATTGCATGGGCATTTGATTCCAATACCAAGAAAGGGCAACAAACCCCAGATGTAGAGGAGACCCCTACTAGCTCTTACCACAGGGATGCAAATTTGACATGGGATAATCCTACTATTAATAATACTGGAAAGGGCAGGGTATGTGATGTTGAAGTTATGGAGACTGCTCGGGAGGGATCAAGTGCGACTATAACCTTAATTGAGGTGGTACTAAGCATGGACAAGTGGGTCTAAGGAGGGGAAGTGTAAGACTGAGAAATCCCAACTTAGTAACTGAGCCAAGTTGAACTAGAGAATGGGATCGAATTGGGGAAGGAACATAAAAACTAGGAAGTGAAATTGAACCGAAAAGAAGGAATGAATTGATGGAGAGGCCAATAGGGGTAAAAAAGGGACATGAGAAACCATTAGGAGGGTCTCGAGACACATTGTTATGGATTGAGAGAAAACTGGGAGAGAACTAGTTTGAACCGGGTTTAAGCTGGGTGGAGTCACAAAACCCCCCAAAATTTTAACGGTTTAAAACAAATTCAAATTTAGTAGTTTTTAAGTCAATTCAATAGGAAATTGAATATATAATTTTTAGGTATTTTCATTTTATCAAGAATCAGTTAAAAAGGGGGTGAATCGGGGAAAAAACCATTGAACATATGGAGAAATTAATCGAAAACCGGTTCTATATAGTACAAAACTGGTCGGTTGAGATGCCAGGCAGTCTTCCTCTTCCGACTCTCAGACCCGTATGCCCTGTTTTAACCCAACAACACATCGTTGACTCGCCTACTCCACCACTTGGGGAAATCAATTCATTTCTAACACCACATACTATGGATTTATGAAAGAAGGCTATGAGTAGATTGTCACGCCTCGACCTGGTTTGGTCGGATCCCCGTGATCAACCCGCCACTCTCCCAGTTTTTATATTTAAGTTGTGCTTATCATCCCAACCGGGTATGATGTTAGTAAACCTACTCACCCGTTAATGCCGTGAATTCCACTAGACCGGTTCTTTGTATTCACGCGAGCTTGTCCTTGCTGGCGTTCCTGGTACTTCGTGTTCCTACACGATATGAACATCTCAGTTTATTACCATTTTGCCCTTCATTTACAATTTGGTTAACTAAGTTAACATCCTTGCATGAGCAATTATTTCCTTTGATGCCCCTTTGGTGTTTGCTTAAGATAGAAACTTTTCTCTCTTCCTTGAAATTAGTCCCTTTTACAACCTTCACTTAAGAAATTCCTTTTCCTTAATATTATTTACTTCCTCCATGGAGTTTGTCATAACTATACATACCTTACCTCAGGGTATGTTCTTAAATTTTATTTCTCTCTTTGCTTAGAGCAACATTCTTCCCCTTGAGGTCCTATACTCAAGACTGGGAATTCCAAGATAACTAACCATTTTCGTGTCTAGTTAACCACTTGATCATTGAAACCCTTAGCTCGTCGTCCTATAGAGCATTTCGTACTTATTTCCACAGATTTCTTTATCACCACCTTTTCGTCCCATTTCGACTCTTCCTCCATTCGTTGTCTATTATAACTTCGGTCTAAATTATTATATTTGACCTCGTTATGCTTATTAGCCGACTCTTCCTTACTTTGAGTCATATTCTCCTCGGGTTGTTGGGCTTACATGCCCTTATAGCATGGCATTTTCTAGGACCCGTCTTTGTCCATTTGATTTCTAGAATATCTCCTGAAGTGTCTCTCTTAGCTTTTAGACCTTTCAAGGATTGTATAACTTCATTCCTCTTTTCTTTTGGTAGTATTCCTCAACTATCATTTTTTTTTACCATTATTAACTCCACTTACTCAATTGTGTTGGTTCTCCTTACCCACTCATTCCTTTTTGACTTCCTTATTGAGCATTTTCGGTTCCAATTAATTAAATTCCCAGATTTTTTACCGACATGCTGGGTTTCATCCTTTCTTAGATCCATCATCATTCCCAATGATATCCTCTACTCAAGGGTTTTCCTTTGGCCTTAATCCCCTCTAATTTGTTCGCAACCACTTCACAATTCTTTATTTTTCTGGTCCAATCATCTGTGCAGCTGTATCACTCGTTCTTCATGCCTATCCTATTATTGTCCATCATAGAGTGTAGTCTTTACTACATCTCATTCCTTCTTAGGGTTTTGTTTATTCTATTTGGCTATCTATCGTTATTAGTTTTCCTCTTTCTACTTGGTTCTCCTGTTCCCTCCAAACAGGTCAGCCTGGGCCATTAGGATACTTCCTTCCTTGGAAACATTTCCTAATTAAGGGTTGGTTCCTTTCACTCCACATTGTGTCTATCCACCCATCAATAATTCCTTAAGTTTAATTTCCTTCTTAGGACCTTATTTTTCCTTGGTACTCAACTTTTCCATCTCAACCAACATTTCATTTGTGAGCTTATCGTTCCTTCTATTTTGGTTGGTTCCATTTCCTCTCAATTGGGATACACATGTCTTTTTGGGGCTTCCTTCCTTTGTAGAATTCTTTCCCTTTCTCTGGACATTCCTTTTTACATTTGCTCTAGGGGATTTCTACTCTTGATGTTGTATTCTCCTATTTACCTTTGCTCCTGAGGTCTTGCAGGACATTTTTATACTCTATTCGTATCCTCATTCATACCTAATACCTATCTATTTCCTTAGAGAGTGTACAAATCTTCCTTTTTTCAAGATTTCTTGAACATTATATGAGAAACTTGCCTATTTCTTTCTTAGCTTGAGTTTGGTTGTTAATTTGGCCTTTTGGTCCCTTTAAGGATTTCTTTCATCCTTCTCTTTCAGAGTATTTGACCTTTCTGCCTCTCTTCCTTGTCAGAACTTACATCATGGTTCTTTCATGTATTAGCTGGTTAACTGCCCCCCCTCCACCAGTCCCTTGGTTTTGGTCTTCTTAGGGCAGTTGTCTTCTCGAGTACTCCTATCCTTAATGTCATCTCACAGACCATTTTAGGGTGTAGTCCTTTCTACTTCCCGATCTTCCTTAAGTATGTTAGTCAGAGACTTTGATTTTTGACTTTTCTGCTTTTTCCAAAAGAGGTAGTACTTTAAATTTCTATCACTTTTCCAAATCAAGTTAGTCTTGGCCTCTGATACTTCCTTCCTTCAAGTAGTTTCTAATGAGGGCTTGGCTCCTTACACATCCGCCAACCAATGATTCCTTTTCACAACGTATTCCTTCTCTTCTTCACTCTCACTGTGTCATTCCCTAGAGTTTTGGGGGACGTTTTTTTGTGTTTGCCCCTTATGAGAGGGTTCTAAGTATGCTTCTCACGTACCTTATCCCTATTCATGAGGTATCCTACTCGGTTTGACCTTCTTAAGAAGTTTTTGTATTCACCTCGTCTTTTCTTGACCTCTTTTTGAATTGTTTATGTTACCCGCTCCATGGTATCAGTCTCCAATCCTTCATGTCCTTCGTGACCTTTGAGGAGGTATTGCCCTGAATCTATGAGGTGTGGAACACCCCTTCTTTCCTTACACCTATAATAGTCCAACTTGGTACTTGTCCTTTAGTAGGGTTAGGCATCTCTTCAGCTAATGTCCCATCGTTATTCCCTTACATGGATTGTTGTGGTTCTTCCTTTCCTTCGAGTGGGGCTTTTTCTAGGGTTACTATTGGTTTGGTGCTTTACCGTTCTTGAGTCTGATTACTTTGATAGTTTTCTAGCTGAATCACCTTTGCTAAGGGTCATGGTAAGAGTCCTCCTAGGTTTCCTGATTCATCTTCCATCACTGGGATGCGACTCTTGCTTAGTTTCTAGGATAGTGTGGGTTTATTTTATTTTCCTTAGGCCATATTCCTAGTAAGATCACATCTAGAAGATAGAGTTTTGGGGAATTTGAATCTTTTATTAACATGGGGATACAAAAGGTTGGGCTCTCAGCCCTATCACAGAAAATGGTCACAAATTAACTAGGGAGCTATGAAATTCTTGATAAGCATCCTCCGTTATACTTAGGGTTGTGCCATCAATAGGTCCTAGCACCATTCTCCAGGATGCATCCCCATTTGGTCTGTCGACATTTCTGCCACGTCTCAGGCATTTGGGAAGCTTCTAGGGTTGTCTCCCTACGAAGGTCGGGTTTTGAGTAGAGCCCTTCCAAGTTTTCCTGGTTCCTCTCCTAGGAGCCATTTGAAAATTTTAGGATAAATCCTATTAGTTACTATATTTTCTAGTCTTGATTATGTATTCAAGGAAACAAGCTTTGATACCACTTTAGTTGTCACGCCCCGACCCTATTTAGTCGAATCCCCGTGATCAACCCGCCACCCTCCCGATTTATTAAAGGATTTCCCCTTATTGTAAACCGTAAAGAGTAAGGCGTCCTTTAACCTGCACCTTTTCCTGGAATAGCATAATCAAAACTACATGAAATTTAAAACTTTACATACGTGTCTTACATGCATTTTAGTTGACGGTCTTTAAGGGTAGGCTTTCTGGGATTTCCTGAAAGGGATATAAGGGGTGAACACTTCCGACAAAATCTTTCTTTGTAACTCATCACACCAACCAGATGTGATGATAGATCCGTTCACAACCAATATGCGAGTTTTTCCTTTTTGGTAAAGAAGCTCATCATACCAATTGGGTATGATGTTTAATTAATCCCACTTACAATCCGGTAAGTGGGTTTTCCTTTAATAAAAGTGCTCATCACCCCAACCGAATATGACGTTAGAAAATTCCCATTCACCTGATGACTGTGATGTGGTCGTCCCTAGCCAGATTTCCAAGTCCACACTAGCTCTCATGCTTGCATTCTAGTCCCAAGTGTCCCTACACGGTTTGGGTATCATTATCAGTTAGGGTTCGACAAGACATCCTTCTTTTTTTTCCCTCACGTATGGGCGACTAGGCCCAATTATTGGTTTATTGCACTTAGGTCCCTAAAGTTCTTACTTCTTGACTTTAGGTCCCTAGTATTAAAATTTTCCCCAAATCAAGTCCCAAGGTCATCCATTATCCTCCTTGGGTCCTTAATTTACTTAAAATTGTGAGCGGGGCTTAAGTTTTACAAATTCCCAATTTGGTTCTCAATTTTTCTAAAATTACCATTTTGCCCATACTTTCCAAAAATAGCCATTTGGCACCAAATCTTTTGAAAACTGACCAATTGGTCCTCCAACATCTTTCTCATTACTAATTGACCTTCAATTTTGAGAAATTGCATGAAGGTCCCTCAATTTTTTGAAATCCCCAAATTTCTACCCATCTTTACTGACCGAATTTGATTTCTTGAAATTGACCATTCAAACGAAATTAATTGCTCCAATTGATGGCATGGATTGGTTTCTACACTTCCCTAGAATCAAATGAAGCTTCGAATTGAAGAATTTGGGTCCTAAACGAGCTTAAACAGAGCTTCACCAAAAAACTATACGTAGAGAGAGAGTTTCGAAAGATTACAGTCAAAGGTGAGATGGTCTGAGCTCTTGATCTGGGAAGGTAGCTCTAGTCCTTAGGGTCCTTCTAGGATCAAGAATTACTACAACTAATGTCCAGATCAATGAGAATTTAGTTAGTGAAGTTCAACACTTTCTCTCTCTAGAACTGATCTGTAACGACTGAGGAGAGCCGAATTGGCTTACCTTACACCTCTATGGAGATCGTGTGATGGCCGTGGGGACTATGGGGAGGCTTGGTTTAGCCGAAGGAGGTTTGAATTGGTTGAATTTAGATCGGCCAAAACAGGGCAGCTTTGAACCGATGAAGCTACTTAATTGATCGATTCCGCCCGCGCTTCTCCGACGATCCTTGGGTCGAAGGGAGGTTGCTGTCAAGTAGCTAACTTACTCTGGAGTCTGTAGGACCCGACCTTGCCTTCTAAGGATGTTAAAAGTGCCCAAGTTGGAGCTCTCGTTTGAGCTTTGCTTGAAAATGGAGCACTTTGGAGAGGAGGACGGTTTGAGGTGTGTGGATGATGAATAGAGGGGAGCTCGGGGACCCTCTGCCCGACCAGTTTCCATAATGGTCGAGCTTATCCTCACCCAAAAATGCCCAAATCAGAGGGAATATTCCTTCACTGGGAAAGGAAAGTTTTTGAACCAATGAATAGTGCTATCATCCCAAGGAAGAAGATGACACTATTCCGGACCTGACCGATCTAGTGTGAATAGGTTCAATGGAAAAAATCGGCTAGTTCAGGCCCAATTCAACCAGTTTTCTCATATCTAAAAATTTCTAAATTCATTTTCTATCCAATGGTAGCTTCAATTTGTCCATTTGAGATCTCTAAGCCACATAGAAAAATGAATTACCTAATCTAGTTCATTATGGTTCAAACTTGTTAAATCTGGTTCAGGTTCGGTTCATCCTAAACTGGTTTGGTTTTCCCCTTCAATTGACTTCCTGGTTCCTCCCCATGATTTTCATGACTCTTTTGGGCACATGGAATTTTTCAATTTTCCATTTTACCCTTCTTTACCGTTTTGGTTTGTTGAATTGTTTGGTTTTCTCTTTGGAATCGACCGGTTCTTTCCTGGTTTTTCTCATTCTTGAAAGGATGAGGTTTACAACTCTCCCATCCTTTTAGGGGTTTTGTCCCCAAAACATTTACATTTCAAATAGTTCGGGGTATCCATCCCTCGTGACACTTTTGGTTTCCTAGGTCTCCTCTTGTACTGGTCCGTTTTGATAAAGTACCTTAACCATGAGAATCTTCTTGTTCCTCAAGTTCTTGTCTCTTCAATCAATGATTTGCATTGGTTCTGCTTGATAGGTCAGATTCTCTTCTAACTCGAGTGGGGGTTGGTCCAACACATGACTGGGGTCTGGTTGGTACTTTCAGAGTACTTAGATGTGGAATACATCATGTAAACTTTGTAAGTTTAGAGGTAGTTCAAGTTTATAGGCGACTGGCCCTACCCTTTGGATTATGGTGTAGGGATCGATATACCTATGTTTCAACTTTCCTCATTGTTGGAACCTAAGTATTCCCCTCCATGGGGATACCTTGAGAAATACTTGGTCTCCCACTTCAAATTCCAAGTCTCTTCTCTGATGGTCTGCATAACTCTTGTCACGCCCCAACCCGGTTTGGTTAGATCCCCGTGAGCAACCCGCCGCTCCCTTAGTTCAAGAGGAGTTTCCCTCTTCTTTTAAACAAGAGGAGCTAGATGAAGTTTCAAATATTGTTCCCTGGAATAACGTAAATCAAACTAAAGCAAGCTTAAAAGAACTTTAAGCATACCTGGCGGATGATACATCTTTCTAACTTCTCTTAGTTGATTTCTTTACTCTTGAAAATGGATAAAAGGAGGGGGTGGGTTTCTACAACTCAGTGAGCAGGTGTTAGGAGCGAGTTTTTAAAAATAATATGCTTAGTTTATCAAAAACCACGCCATGGTTTGCCATTCCTTTATGAGGATTTTCTCAAAACTCAAACTACATGACTTTTTCTATTTTTATTTTAGGTGTATTTAGCTCTACTAGTTTATCCCCTTGCCTTGAGAGGCGTTTAGCACACAAACACATGCCCTTTATTAGGAAGGGTACAAACATTCACAAGGCAGTCCCATACTACACCCACTTGGGGATCAGCGTGACTTTGTTGTCCACCCTAACAAAAGTCTCAAACTTCTACCTTAAGTCTGAGTGGACGTCCTAGACTTTCAACCCTCAGACCCGAATTTTACTTTGTGTCCATATGAGGATGGAGACATCATCCTAACCCCACTTCGGTCTCATGCGCAAGAAGCTCCCAGAGCTTCATAACTAACTAACACGACGATCTACCCTTATCTCTACCATGTCATCCAGCAGCCCTTAGAACCCATCATTACCCTTTGGGCATCTTGATGGTCCCGTACCATGAGTGCATGTACAAACAATAGTTTTTCATGATTAAGCCATTCTCTTTAGTGCCGACGGTCCAACAACCCTAACACTCAACCCGACCTGCAACTGTTTATCTAGGCCGGTCCATTGAGTTGGCCCTGACGCACTACCGCCAACCCATCGAGCATTCTCGGTTGTGTCTCAATATTGTGGTGAATCACACAATAATTTTCCATTTTAAATAGGAGTTTTCATGGCTCTTCCAAATCATGTTTGTTTACAGGCTCCAGCTTCTGCCCACCGGCCTTGGGCCCACTACACATGTTTTTCCAAAAACTAGGCCGTGAGCCCTATGAGTTCAAAAACCGATGCCCCTGGCCTATTAGAGCTACTCTAGATCCTGTCAAGAAGGTATCCCAAGTTTAAGCAGTTGTCACACAGTCAATGGAGAACACTTCTGATAAAATTACTTTTAATTCATCACACCAACCGAGTGTGAAGATGGATCCACTTACAACCGGTATGCTAGTTTTTCCTTTCCTTAAGTAAGCTCATCATACCAACTTAGTATGATGTTTATTTAATCCTACTCACAACTGGTAAGTAGGTTTTTAGCCTTTAAAACGTGCTCATCATCCCAACTGATATGATTTATAAAAGTTCCCACTCACCCAATGACTCTAAAGTGCTCGTCCCTAGTTGGTTCTCCAAGTTCAAGTCTGGCTCCCTTGTTAGCATTCTTGTCTCAAGAGTCCCTACAGGGTTTGACCACTCTTATACGTTAGGGTTTGGCGTAAAAGCTTCTTAGCTTTTTAGTATTGGCTACTAGGCCCAAATTTCTTGGTTTATTACACTTAGGTCCCTAAAGTTCATACTTTTTAACTTTAGGTCCCTAGTGTTAAATTTCCCCCAAATTAAGTCCCAAGGAATTCCAATATTCTCTTTGGATCCTTAATTTACTTAAAAATTTGAAAGGGACTCAAGTTTTCCAAATTCCCAATTTGGTCCTCAAATTTTCAAAAATTATGGTTTCACCCCTACTTTCCAAAAATAGCCATTTGGCACCTAATATTTCGAAAATTGACCAATTGGTCCCTAAACATCTTTCTCATTTCCAATTGGCATTCAATTTTGAGAAATTGTATGGAGGTCCCTCAATTTTTCGAAATCCCCAAATTTTCCCCAATTTCTACCCCCTTTACTGACCAAATTTGATTTCTTCAAATTAACCATCCAATTAGGGTTATTTCTTCAAATTGACGGTATAAATTAGTTTCTACACCTCCATAAAATTTAATTGCACTTTGAATTACAGGATTTGGGTCTGAAATGAGCTCAAATGGAGCTTCGCTAGAAAACTGGATATAGAGAGAGAAAGCTTCGAAAACTTACCGTTGGGGGCGCGACAATCTGAGTTCTTGATCGGGGTTGACAACTCTTGTCCTCGTGGTCCTCCTAGGATCAAGAATTGGGGAAATTACTATCAAGATTAGTGGAATTTGATTGAAGAATTTCATCACTTTCTCTCTATAGAACTGAACTATGACAACGGAGTAGGGCCGAATTAGCTTACCTTTCGCCTCTGTAGAGGTCGTGTGGTGGCTGTGAGGGCTATGGGAGGTCTCAACTTGGCCGTAGGAGGTTAGAATTGGCCACATTAGTACAATTGGTCCATTGGAGCTGCTTCACTATTTGAGCTCACCGATGCTTCTCTAGTAATCCTCAAGTTAGTTAGAGGTAGGCATCAGGTGGCTAACTTTCTCTCGAGTCTGTAGGACCTAAATTTGGCATATGAGGCTAGAGGAAGTGCCCAAATCGTAGCTCTTATTTGAGCTTCACTAGAGAATAGAGCACTTTAGAGAGAAGAGAGAATTGAGGTGTGTAGAGGATGAAGGGAGGGGAGCTCTTTATATAGGGAGCTCAGGGACCCTCTACCCAACTAGTTTTCATACTGGTCATGCTCATCCTAATAAGAAATTGCCCAAATCAGAGCAAGTTTCCATTAGTGAGAAAAGGAAAGATTTTCTTTCCTTAATGAGTAGTGTTAAGAAAACCAAGCTTTCTCTCTCTAGAAAGTTTTTCCTGCGAAGCTCCATTTGAGCTCAAAAGTGGGTCAATTCATGTCATTCAAAGGTCAGAATGCTCATAGGGAGATGGGGAAAATGATTAGTAGCATGATAGGGGGAATTAACCAAGTTTAAGTGGTCAATTGAATAAATGATAATTCGAGGGGTCAAAGTGTAATTTTTGGAAAATTGGGCAATTTGGGGATTTTCAAAAAATTGGGGGCCGAATTGAAATTAAAGGAAAATTGGGAGACTTTTGTGAAATTAACTTCCAATTGAGGACCAGTTGGTAATTTAGATGAAATTGAGGGCCAATTAGTGATTTTGAGGAAAATTGGGGATCGATTGGTAAATTTGAAAAAAATTAAGAATGAGTTGGTGATTTTGGGAAAATTAGGGAACTAAGAGGGAAATTGGAAACCTTATGAAATTGGTTAAAGATAATATTGAGCATTAGGGACCTAAAGGTAAAATTATGAACTTTAGGGACCTAATTATAATTGAGGCATAATTAAGAACCTGAGTGCCTATACGTGCAAGTATGAGGCCATTCGTTTCAATTTTTTTGATGTGAATGCTCAGACCATGTAGGATGGGCGATTCTAGGACTCGTGTAGAGGAGCACATAGCCAACCAAGATTTGACCAGAAATGAGTCACGTCGTACCGGGTGAGTGGATTTCTGACATCTTACCAGATTGGGATGATTAACACATTTTCAATTTGAAAATCATTTTCCAGAAATAGTTTCTTCTGATTATGTGAACCTGTTTAAACCTTTCGGGAGGCATTTTTGATGAGTGATGGTATTGCTCTAGTGGGCTCAAAGCCTCGGTTTTGAAACTAATATGGCCCAAGGCCTAGTTTTAAAAAAACTCATGAAGTGGGCCCAAGGCCAATGTGAATGGGCTTACTCCCTTATATAAAATCTTGATTCCTAAGCATTATGGAAATTCACCAAAAATGGTTAAGTTGTGTGATAAAGCCACCCAGCCGAAGCCGAATCATAGAACTCGTTGGGCTAGTAGCTACCGAGCTAAAGTTGGGTCGTTGAACTCGTTGGGCTGATAGTTACCGAGTCGAAGCTAGGTCATTGAATTCATTGGGATGGTGACACCGAAGATAAAGGTGTAAATTAAAAGACTTTTATTTATGCATGTTGAGATATAGAACTATCGAGGTGTCCGACATGGGGTATTGTTGGTTCTAAGGGCTGGTGGATGACTGAGGGAGCATAAAGGAAGTTTTGTCATCCAGTAAGTCTCGAAGCTCGGAGAAGCTTCATGCACATTGAGACCTAGGTCAGAGGGGTAGGGGCCTCATTCCACCATAGGGGACACGGAGAAATTGAAATCTGGAGACTGGGTAATTGATGCTCGCACAAACTTCGGGTAGAAGATATCACCTTCTACCAAGGTAGTCAGTAAAGTCACTCTAGGCCACAAGTGAAGCAGTCGAAGACTACTCTACGGATGCGTGAACCCTTTGTGATAATGGGCGTGTGTGATTGTATGCTAAACCAAACTTGAGCAAGGGGAAAATGTTAAAACATTGTTCTAATGAGGAGTTAAACCTACTAAACTCGTAAACAAGAAGGAAAGTAACTATAAACCTATTTTTATCTTCACAAAAAAGTCACCATAACACCAACTCACTGAGTTATAGAACTCACCCCTTCCCTAAACCATTTTTCAGGAAAAATCTCCCGTCAAGAAAAGCGGAAGCTAGGGAAGCAAGTTAGAGGTACAACGAACAAGTAAATTCTTATTTAGTTGTTTTATTAATTTTGTTATAGAAAACAAGCGTACTTCTACGCCTTTACCTTCCCCAGTCTATTTGGTAGAAATACTAATGTAGTACGGGAAAGGGTGGCGGGTTGATCACGGGGTTCCAACCAAATTGGGTTAGGGTGTGACAGTTATAGGAAACTTTATCCTATCGAGTGGAGCCTGTGTACTTGCTTGACCACTAGGAGAATAGTCTTTGCAACAAGAAGATCCGTTGGTAAGGTCCTATGGTGAAATAGGGAGGTAGATGAGGAGACCTAGGAACCCGAAGTAAGGATGAAGGAAAAGTATCCGAGACTATTCAGACTCTCCCTTGACCCGATGATATAAATAAGAAATATTGATGAAACAAATACAACCATTTTTGGGGAAAAAACCCCTAAATCCAAATTTAAAGGTTCTTGATTCCATTCAATGTGAAATCGAATGTAGAATTTTTAGTTATTATTATTTTCTCAAGAACTAGCAGAAAAGGGGGTGAATCAGGACAAAAACCACTGAACCAACTTAGAAATGCTCCATAAACCAGTTCGCTACAATGCAAAACTGGTTGGCTAAGAGGTCGATCACATGCACACGTGACATGTGCACGGTCACGTGTACACGTGTCATGTTCCTCGCCCGTCTCTCAAACTTGAATATCCTATTTTAACCCGACAGTGCATCATTGACCCACTGACTCCACTACTTGGGGAAATTAATTCATTATGAGAACCACATGCTATAAAATTTTGAAAGAAGGCTATAGGTAGATAGTCACACAAGTCTAGATGACAACTGTAACACCCCGACCTGGTCTGTTGGAGTCCGATGATCAACCTGCCACCCTTCATTGTTCGATCTAGTATTTCTACCAAATAGATTGAGGAAGGTAAAGGCGTCGAAGTACCTGTTTCCCATAACAAAGTTACAAAACAACTAAATAAAATATACCTGTTTGCAGTACCCTTGGCTCTCTTCCTAGCTTTGCTCTTCTTGGTGATGTATTTCTCCTAAAAAAGGTTTAATGGGAGGGGGGGGGGTAGGTTTCTACAAGTTAGTGAGCAGGGGTTGGAAAGTGAGTTTTCAAACAAATAGTTTTATCGAAACATTTTTATACTTTTAGTTTATTGTAATATGAGTTCATGTCTTCTTTAACATTTCCCCTTGCTTAGGAGGTGCCTCAACAAACAATCACACGCCGTTTCTATCATAGAAAGGGATCACACGTCTATAGAACAATCCTCGACCATTCCACTTGTGGTTCGATGCATCTTTACCGTCACCTGGATAGAGGTGAACTGCCTCTTCCTTGAGTTTGAGTGGACATTAATAGTCTGACCCTCAGACCTTAGTCATGTCCGCTTTGTTGGACGAGACCTCATTTCCCCTCCGGCCTCGATATCGAGACATCCTTTCCCCTCTAGCCTCGGTTTGAGTGCTTCATCATGTCCGCTTTGTGGGACGAGACCTGATTTCCCCTCTGGCCTCGATCTCAGTGCGCAGGAAGCTATCAAAGCTTCATGATTGACTGGCATGACATAGCTACCCTTATTGCATCTAGGTTGTCCAGTAGCTCGTAGGACCCATCGACTACCCCTCATGGGCGTCTTGATGCTCCCAGATTCCTCATGTATGCATACAATAGTTTTGATGTATTAACCATGCTCTTTGGTGCTAACGGTCCAACGACCTCGACACTCAACCTGCCTTGCAGCTGTTTTCCTTAACCAGCCCATCGACCTGGTCTAGGCGCACTGACACTAGCCAATTGAGCCTTGTTAGTCCTATATTGGTCCCACGAAAAAATCACACAACAATTCTAGTTTTTTTTGAGAGTTTTCATGGTTCTTATAATTCACGTTTGTCTACGGGTCCAATCCGTGAACATTGGCCTTGGGCCCACTTTACGAGTTTTCCAAAAATTGGGCCTTCGACCCTACCCTTTTGAAATTCGAGGCTTCGAGCCTATCTGAGCAATTTTAGCTCCCATCAGGAACGTCTCCTAAAATATTTAAGCAGTTTCACGCTGTTAGGGGATCCATTCTTGGAAAAATGATTTTTCAAACTTAAAAACGGTTGTCATCACCCCCAACTGGGTATGATGCTGAAAATCCCACTCACCTGATAATAGTGACGTGGCATTCCCGATGAGTTCTCGAGTTGTGGTCCGCTTCCTCGTGTCAGTACTTGAACAATTCGCTCTTGCATGGTTTGAGCATCCATATCAAGAGAATTGACATAAGTGACCTTATACTTTCTGGTATTTGCGCATAGGTCCATACACTATGCCTTAATTGTAGTTAGGTCTCTTAAAGTTTATAACTTTACATTTTAGTCCATGATCTTCATTAATCTCAGTTAAATCCCTAGGACTTTCAATATTTCCTCACAGACCCTTAATACTTCCAAAATTACTAATTGGTCCTCAATTTTTACAAAATTTCCAATTGGCCCTCCATTTCATCCAATTGCCCAATTGTGCCACAACTGGAAGTTAATTTCATGAAAATGCCCCTAATTTCCTTAAATTACAATTTAGACCCCAATTTTCTAAAAATCCCCAAAATGCTCAATTTCTCAAAAATTGCAATTTGGTCCCTAAATCATACTTTCATTCAATTGACCCCCAAAACTTGGTTATTTGCTTCATTTTTTATTTGAATAATCTTCTCTATGTTTTTCTCATCATTTCAGGCTTTGAACCACTTGATTTGGCTAAATAATGAGCTTAAACGGAGCTTTGCTAGAAACATTCGGTTTAGAGAGAGAAAGCTTCTATATCTTACCGGTGAAGGTCTAGTGACCGGAGCTCTTGCTTTCTCTAAATTGCTCTCCTCCCGGGGATCCTCCTTGGATCAAACCGCGCCTCAATTGGTGGCTTGAGCAGTGTGAATTTCTTAGTTTCATTTTTCACAAAAATGCATTGTGAATAGTGTTTTTTGGTGAAGGGGCGACAGAGAGGCTTACTGTATTAGCTCGGTGGAAAATCGAAGGACCTCTAGGTGGAGTGTAGGGGGTTTGGCTTAGCCGCAATTGGCCATGCTGATCGGTCATCCGTTGATCATTGACCAAACACGTGAAAGTCTCCCATTGGCTACCCGTGCTTGCATGTCTGTTGACTGGGTGCCGTTGACTAGACCGGTTCATTGAACGGTCAGACCATTGACCAGTTGTAAACCCCATCCCTTATAGATAAGAAAACCGGGGAAAGAACCGGTCAACTCAAAAGAGAAAATCGAAATGGTTCATGAACCACAACCGATAGAGAAAGGGTAAATTGAGAAATTTACAAATCCCAAGTGTTCCAAATAGTCATAAAAACAATGGAAAAGAACTTTGGGACAAATTGGAAGAGAAAACTAGACCAGTTCAGGTGAACTGGACATGAACCGGATTGAAATTGTTTGAACCATCATTGAACTGATTTCTTAGTTCATTTTTCTAGGTGAAATAAAATATTCAAATTGGGGAATTGAAGCCACCATTGGATAGAGAATGAATTTATTTGAATTTAGAAAGTTTTAATTTTTAGAAAATCGGTCGAATCATGCTTGAACCAACCAGTTTAAGCATTGAACCGGTCGGTCCGGATCGGAACAGTGTTGCCTTCTTCCTTTAGATGACGACATTCATTCAATGTTGAATGGACATCGCCAGTGAAGAGGAATCATCTCTGTTCTGGCTGTTTCAGGTCATGAATGAGTTTAACCAAGATGCTAAATGGTCGGGAAGAGAGTCCCTAAGCTCCCTATATAAAGAGCTCCTTTCCATTCATCCTCCTCACACCTGAAATCTCCATTCTCTTACAACTACGCCATTTTCCAGTGAATTTCGAACCATAGCCCCGACTTGGACAGTTTTCTTAACCTCAAAAGGCGTGGTAGGTTTCTTTAGACTCCAGGGGAAGTCAGCTATGTGATAGCAACCTCTGTTCGGTCCGAGGACCATCGGAGAAACACTGACAGAATGAAACATTAAAGTAGCTCCGAAGGACCAAAGTTGCCCTGTTTCAGCCGAGATTAAATCGACCAAATTTAGTCCTCCTCCATCCAAATCAAGCCCTCTTGACACGTCTATGGCCCTCATACAACTTCCACTGAGCTGAAAGGTAAGCCAATTCAACCCACCTTAGTCATTGCAGGTCGGAGTTAGAGAGAGAAACTACGCAATTTCACTGACAAAATTCACCTTCAATTCAGGGTCAATTGTAGGAATTCTTGATCCTTGAAGGTACCTCAGGAAGAGAGCTTCCTTCCCTGATAGAGTGCTCGGACCGCCGCACCTCCGACGGTAAGCTTTTGAAGCTTTCTCTCACTACGAATAGTTTTCCGGTGAAGCTCCGTTTGAGATCAAATTGGACCCAAATGATACGGTTCAAAGCTGAATTGAATAGTATGGAAGTATAGAAACTGATCAATATCTTCAATTTGAGCAAATAACTCCGATTGAAAGGCCAATTTGAAGAAATCAAATCCGATCAGTTTGAAGGGGAGAAATTGGGGTAAAATTTTGGGATTTCGTAAAATTGAGGGCCAATTGGCCATGGAAAAGATGTTGAAGGGCCAATTGGTCAATTTTTGGAACAATTGGGGCCAAATTGCCATTTTTGAAATGTAGGGGCAAAATGGTAATTTTTGAAAAGTTGGGGACCAAATTGGAAATTTTACAAACTTGAGCACCTTAAATAATTTTGAGTAAATTGAGGACCCAAAGTGAATTTTTGGAAGTATTGGGACTCAATTTGGGGAAAAGTTAGCATTAGGGACCAGTGGCACCCAAGATATTTAAGGAAAGACAGGAAAAAAGGACGCCTTACTACTCGCGGTTTGAATGAAACCTTTACGGACCAAAAGGAGTGGCGGGTTGCTCATAGGGATCTGACCAAATCGGGTTAGGGCGTGACAACTTGAGTGGTATTAGAGTCTATTTTCTCGAATACATTATTAAGACTATATAACATAGTAACTAAAAGGAATAAATTTTAAAATTTCAGATGGCTCCCAAGAGAGGAACTAAGAGAATAAGAGCCGTAGTTTCTGACACTGCCCAACAACCCCTCCCTATAGAAACTCCTAGAAAAGCCCAAACGGGTCCACTTGGACTAAGCTTAGAACATCAAAGACTATATGAAGACTTCACCCGAGTGTTTGGAAGACCTAACCTCACTTCGGAAGTGGACATCAACTTCCAAGTTGAGCCCGAGAAAGTACAATCCCATCCCACTTCTGTTAACAACACTCCTATATTTGATATTCCCAGATACCTTAAGACCCTTTGTCAATTAGAATGTTAGTCGTTCTTAGGCGAGAAGGATGCTGGAGCCACTATGGACTGGCTGGCCAACATTAAGAAACTTATGAGAATAATCAGGATTTCACCAAAGGAGATGGTGATCCTAGCAGAATTCTTCCTGGAAGCTAGTGCGAAAAGGTGGTGGGACAATATCAGGAGCTTGCACACCACCACACCCACTTGCGAACAATTTGATGGGAAGTATTCAGAGGAATATTTAGCTATGCATCTGATCAATGAGAAGATGCAAGAATTCTCCCGACTATGATAAGGATCCCACACCATCTCAGAGTATGAGACTAGATTTAATGAGCTAAGATCTTTTACTCCAGACTTAGCTTGACTGACAGATATTTGCCAACGGTTCTTGGACAATCTCAAAATGGACATATGAGACCGAATGGGAGTACTAGGATGCCCCATGGATTTGGTAGCCATCATCAGCATGGTCGATGAATGTGAGCATCTAGTACAAATAAGACGTCGCCGGATAGAGCAGGCTAGCCAACAGGAAGGAGGACAAAACAGCTAGAGAGATCAAAAGGAGTCTAGCGGGCAGAGATGGGGGACAAGAATGGGGTCCTTTAGGAGAAATGATAGTTATCTTGCCCAAAGAGAAGCAAGTACAACCCCACAAAGGAGAAACCCCTATTGCACTAGGTGCCAGAAAAGCCATGAAGGGTCATGTCGAGCATGTTTTGAATGCGGACAGCTCGGACACTTTGCAAAGAGTTGTCCAGCTCCTCGAGGTAATACACAACGAAGTACCCATCAACCACCTCAAGGGAACCGAAAGGCACTAGATGGAGAATAAGACATATCCACTATGTCAAGGGTACTAACCAGAGTATACAACCTCATCCAGGAGGAAGCACAAAATCATTCTTGCTAGTACTTACCAAAGCTCCCGTAGACAAATATAGCTAAAAACCTATAATTCGTTATCATTATAATAAATAAAAGTTCAATTTCCTACAAAAATAAACTTGTGATGAGATACAAGTAAAAGAAAATCCTAAGGCCATACCCACCAAATCTCCAAAGAAAGGGAAACATGAAGGATGGCATCCGAGGATGTCAGGAAAGTAAATTTAAGGTTAGATGCCCTCAAGGGCAAATATAAAGGAATTACGGGAAAGAAGGGAAAGGATTCTCCCAAGGAAGGAAACCTTGGGGATGCATGTTCCAACTAAGAATTAATGGACCAAGTGACGAAGGATGAGGAGATGAAGTGCATGCTGAGGTGTAAGAACCAAGGGAAACAATAAGTAGGAAGATAGCACCAAAGGACGTCGTGAAAAGTAAGAATGAGTGGGCTACCCATAATAAGGAAATATAGGGAAGAACATCCGAGAAACCTTGGAGAAGTAAGCCCTCCAATTCAGAAGTGGTTAAAGGGAAACAACCACTAACATCAAGGCTAGTTGTGGTCCACACTCACTTAATAGAGCCCAAGGTGTGGACAGCTGGATATAAAACATAGTGTTAGGAACCAACCTATTAATAGGAGTTCCTCGAAGGGAGGATAAGGAACAAAAAGGAGATGAAGGACATGGAAGGATAAAGAGCGGACAACCATACCGATCTCCAAATGATGTAAGAATGGAAAGAAGGAAAAGCCTCAAAGGAGCATTAGGGAGGTTGAACCAGGATGGGAGTACCTAGGTAGAAGGATAAAGGTAGGAAGTGTGACCTTAAAGGGAAAATTTCCAAACTAAGTAACTGACAGATTGATCATAAGAGGCTTAACCCGAAATAAGGAATCTCATAATGAAGCATAAGGGGTTGATGGTATATCAGGACGGCCAAGTGTAACATGTTTCGGAAGAACAAAGAAGCCAAATAGGGATTTCAGAAGAACCTAGTGGAAGGAAACAACTAGTAATAACAAGATGATCAAAGAGAATAAACGATGCCATAGGAAGGACTGGGAAGTAATAGAAACTACACTCTAAGAAGGGCAATAGGATGGACATACTTTGGAGTACACGAAATATGACCCGACGATCGAAGATACCTCAGATAGGAAAGTAAAGGGTGAACTGTGAAATTAAGGATGGTGAATGATTAAAGGTGGGCAAAATCTCTAATTCAAAAGGGTGTAAGAATGCGAAGGAAGAAAACCTTCAAGGAATATTAAAAAATTCGAACGTATAGCACCAAAGGGGGAAGTCTTTACTTTGAAGGACATAGTAGAGAATGAAAACCATTAAGGAAGAACTCCCCGAACAACGGAAATCGTGAAATGTTCATGAGCAAGTAAGAGTGGGTTTAGGAAAAAGGAAAATCCTTGAGTAAAGGATGCCACTAGAAATAAGGAAGGACGTAAGATGGGAAGAATCCTAGTGTGTCAGTAAATAATCAGGAAACCCAATAATTTGCACCAAAAAGACTCAATAAGGATGTTGGGAAATCATGAGTGGGTAAGGAAAATTGACACGGTTATGTAAGGCATTACGTCATAGGCATGAATGATGATTGGATAATGGTAAAGGTAGTAGAGGAATATTACCAGACGAAAAGAGGGATGAAGTTATATGATCCCTGAAAGGTTGGAAAGTTGAGAACAACCCTAAAGGAAGTGTTATAGAAATTTAATGGACAGAGACATGTTTGGTTACATGTCATGCTATAAGGGACATGTAAGCCCAATAGTCCCAAGGAAAAATGTGACTGAAGTAAGGAATAGTTAGTTAGTAAGCATGACAAAGTCAAACATAATTTGGACCGAAGTTGTAATAAATAACAAATGGAAGAAGGGTTGAAATAAGACGAAGGGGTAATAGCACCAAAACCCATGAAAACAAATACATAATCCTCGGAAGAACAACAAACTAAGGGTTTCAAAGATCAAGAGAATATCTAGACACGTGAACAATTGGGCATTTTGGAAATCCAAATCTTGAAGTCTTGGGCAAAAATCCCAAGAGGAAGAATCTTGCCCTAAGTAGAGGGAGAAGTGAACCTAAGGATGTGTCTTTGGAATAGTGGGTAAGACATGCCTAGTTAATGATAACCTCCATGGAATGAGTAAACAATGGAAATGAAAGGAAATTCCTTAAGTGCGTATTATAAAGGGGCTAAGTGAAAGAATAAACGAAGTGTTAGCATGTCAAGCAAAACCCAAGTGGACATCAAGGGAAATTATTCTCGTGGCAAATGATGTTATTTTGGTTATGGAGACAAAACTCCTAGTAGGAGGGGAAAGTTGTAAACCATGTCCCTTATAGATTAGAAAATCGAGGAAAGAACCGATCAACTTAAGAGAGAAAATTGACCTAGTTCATGAATCATAACTGATAGAGAAAGGGAAAATTGGGAAATTTACAAATTCCGAGTGACCCAAAGAGTCATAAAAACCATGTAAAAGGACTTTGGGACAAATTGGAAGAGAAAACCAGACCGGTTCAGCTGAGCTGGACCTGAACTGGATTGAAACGGTTTGAACCATCATTGAACCAATTTCTAAATTCATTTTTCTAGGTGGAATTGAAGCCATCATTTGATAGAGAATGAAATTATTTGAATTTAAAAATTTTTAATTTTGAGAAAATCGGTCGAATCAGGCCTGAAGTGGCTGGTTTAAGCATCGAATCTGTTTGGTCCGGTTCGGAACAGTGTCGTCTTCTTCCTTTAGATGACGACACTAGTTATTCAGTGCTAAACAAACATCGTCGATGAAGAGGAATCATCACCGTTCAAGCTGTTTTAGGTCATGAATGAGTTTAACCAAGATGCTAAATGGTCGGGAAGAGAGTCCTCGAGCTCCCTATATAAAGAGCTCCTCTCCATTCGCCCTCCCCACACCTGAAATCTCCATTCTCTCAACTACTCCTTTTTTTGGTGAAGCTCGAACTAGAGCTCCGACTTGGGCAGTTTTCTTAACCTTAGAAGACAAGGTCAGGATCTTTAGATTCCAGGGGAAGTCAGCTATCTTATAGCAACCTTCGTTCGATTCGAGGATCGTCAGAGAAGCGCGGACGTAATCAAACAATGAAGCTGCTTTGAAGGACCAAAGCTGCCCTATTTCGGCGGAGCTGAAATCGGCCAAATTCAGATCTTCTTCGGCCAAACCAATCCCTCTCGACACTCCCATGGCCCTCATACGACCTCAACTGAGCTGAAAGGTAAGCCAATTCGACCCTACTCAATTGTTGCAGGTCAAAGTTGGAGAGACAAACTACGAAATTTCCCTGACAAAATTCACCTTTGATTTGGGGTCAATTGTAGGAATTCTTGATCCTAGAAGTTACCTTAGGAAGAGAGCTACCTTCCTCGAAAGAGAGCTCGGACCACCGCACCTCCGATGGTAAAATTTCAAAGCTTTCTCTCTCTATGCAGAATTTTCCAGCGAAGCTCTGTTTGAGCTCAAATTGGTCCCAAATGACACAGTTCAAAGCTGAATTGAATCGTATAGAAGTGTAGAAACTGATCCATACCTTCAATTTAAGCAAATAACCCAAATTGAATGGCCAATTTGAAGAAATCAAATTCATTCAGTTTGAAGGGGAGAAATTGAGGGAAAATTTTAGGAAAATTTGGGGATTTCGTAAAATTATGGGACCTCTTTGCAATTTCCAAAAATTGAGGGGCAATTGGCCATGGAAAAGATGTTAGAGGACCAATTGGTTGATTTTTGGAACAATTGGGGCCAAATTGCCATTTTTGGAAAGTTTGGGCAAAATGGTAATTTTTGAAAAGTTGGGGACCAAATTAGAAATTTGGAAAACTTGAGCCCCTTAAACAATTTTGAGTAAATTGAGGACCCAAAGTGAATTTTTGGAAGCGTCGTGTCTCAATTTTGGAAAAATTTAGCATTAGGGGACTTAAAGTAAAGGAAAATGAACTTTAGGAACCTAAGTGTAAGGGATCTGAATGCCAGCAAGGGTAAGCTAGCGTGGAGGCAAAAGTTGACTAAAGAAGAATACGTCATAGTTATCGAGTGAGTGGGTTTATTCACATCATAACCGGTTGGGGTTGTGAGTACATTAGTAATGAAAAATCACTTATATATGGAATTTTAACATCACACTTGGTTGGAGTGATACGCGATCTAAGCGAAAAGTAGTTACCGGTTGTAAGTAGAAGAAATCATACCCGATTGGTATGATGGACTTCCTGGAAGGAAGGAGAAACTCGCTCGCCGGTTGTAAGCAGAGGTATCATCACATCCAGTTGGTGTGATGAAGTGAAAATTATATTTTTGTTAGAAGTGTTCTCCCATGACTGTGTGCCAATGCTTGAACTCTTTGGGAGACCTTCTTGATGGGAGCTAAATTAGCTCAGATAGGCTAAGGGTCTCAATTTTTGAACTTATGGGGCTAAATGCCTTGTCACGCCCCAACTCAGTTTGGTCCGATCCCTGTGATCAACCTGCCACTCTTCCAGTTTACCAAGGGTTGCCCTTTCTTATAAACCACAAGGAGTAAGGCATCCTTTTTAACCTACAACTTTCATGGAATAATATAGGTGCATTAGCTAGTGGTCATTGGGTAAGCATTTCGGGATATAAGGGAGGGGGTGAGTACAATGACTTAGTGAATGGGTTTTCAAAGTTTAACATTTAGGAAAAATATTTGAATCAGAGTGTGCCAGTCTCCTTATTTTCTTTTAAAAACATATTTCATTCTCAAATTCGATTTTTATTGCCATTTCTCATTATCACGGTGTGTTTATCACCCAACTCACATCCTTAACCATGAAGGTAAAACACACAATCGCAGGATAGCCCGTCCACTATATCCATTTGTAGCGTCGGAATGACTTTACTGGCCACCTAGATAGAAGCACGTCCACTTCTACCTTGAGAATGAGTGGATGTTCGCAACATCCAACCCTCAATCTTGTAACAAAGCTCCGTGTCCATACGAGGACAGAGACCTCATCTTGTCCCCTACCCTGGTCTCATGCACTTGAAGTTACTCCGAGCTTTGCAAGACTTATGGTACAACTAACTGCCCTTATATCCATTGGGTTGTTTAGAACCCTAGGATGCATCACTACCCTTCTTGGACGTCATGAAGGTCCCGTAACACAGTGCATGCACAATCAATAGTTTTTGACATAATGCCATATAATCTATGGTGCCACTGGTCCAACGGCCTCGACCCTCAACTCGACTTGCAGATGTTTGTCTTGACTAGTCCGAAGACTTGTCATGTCGCACTGCCGCTAGTTGATTGAGTATCTTGGTCCTATCTCGGTACCATGGCCAAACAACTCATTACTTAAGTTTTCATGGCATTTTAATCATGTTTGTTTACAAGCTCCTGCTCGTGCCAACTGGCCTAGGGCCCAATATTCGAGATTTAAAAAATCAGGCATATTAGCCCCCGAGTTCCAAAACTGAGGCCTCCGGCCTAACAGAGCTATTCGAGCTCCCGTCAAGAAGGTCTCCAAAAATGTTTAAGCAATGGCACACAGTTAAGGGAGAGCACTTTTGACAAAATATACTTTTCAACTGTCCATCATACCAACCGAGTATGAGGACATCTCCGCTCATAACCGATGAACGAGTTTTCCACTTCCTTCGAGAAAGTTTCATCATACCAATTGGGTATGATCTACTTACAACCGTTAAGTAGTTTTTTTCGCTTGATTTCCACATCACCCCTCTCAGGTGTGATGATTAAAATACCACTTAGAAGTGGGTTTTCATTTTCGAGGTGCTTATCATCCCAACCTGGTATGATATTAAATTCCCACTCACCCATTAACACAGTGAATTTCTCTCGACCGGTTTTTGTATTCACGCGAGCTTGTCCTTGCTAGCGTTCCCGATAATTCATGTTTCTACACGATATGAACATCCTTATTCGTTATACCTCGACCTAATAGCCTTTATTCATTCCAAATGAATGAAAAAACTAGACTTTTCATTTATTTGCAATTAGGTTCCTAAAGTTATTTTTCTTTAACTTTAAGTCCCTAATGCCATTTTTTCCTCAAATAGAGTCCCGAAACTTTTAAAATTCGCCTTGGGACCTCAATTTATTCAATTTCACAAAATGGGGTTCAATTTCCCTAATTTCCAATTTGGTCCCCCAACTTTTCCAAAATTACCATTTTGCTCCTACTTTATAAAAATGGTAAGCTTTGCCCCAAAAATTCCAAAATTGCCCAAGTGGTCCTCCAACATCTTTATCATGCCTAATTTGTCCTCAATTTTATTAAATTGTACTTTAGTCCCTCAAAATTTTGAAATTCCTAAATTGCCCCCAATTTTCCCCAATTTCAACCTTCTAATCGAGCTGAATTTGATTTTATCAAATTGATCGAATAAGTGAGTTTAATTGTTGAAATTGAAGTTAGATTAGAGTTCCTACACATTCATATGATTCAATTGCACTTTGAATCGCACGATTTTTTTGCTAGAATGAGCTCAAACGGAGTTTTGTTGAAAAACTGGACTTAGAGAGAGAAAGCTTCGAAAGTTTACTGTCGGGGGCACTGCGGTCTGAGCTTTCAATCTGGGCAGGTAGCTCTTTTCCTGAGGTTACACCTAGGATTAAGAATTGTATCAATTGATGGGGAATTGAGTGAGAATTTTATCATCGAAGTTCTGCCGGTTCTCTCTTTGGCGCTGGTCAAAAATTTTAGAGGGTAGTTGAATTGGCTTACCTTTCAGCTCTAATTAAGCCATTGGAGCACTGCAGAGGTGTTGGGAGGGCTTAGTTTTTCCTAAGAACAGCTTGAATTGGCCGATTTGAACTAGGCCAAAACAAAGCAGCTTCGGTCCGTCGGAGCTACTTCACTGTTCGATCATGCCGACGCTTCTCCGGTAACCCTCGGAGCAAATGGAGACTACAGGTGTGTAGTTGATTTCTCCCCGGTTCTAAAGAACTCGACCACATCTTCTTTGGCTTAGAAAAAACCCTCTATCGGAGCTTTGGTTTGAGCTTCACCTGAAATTGGAGCTGTTGAGAGAGAATGAAATTTTTAAGTGCGGAGAGGATGAATGAGGAGAGGCCATTTATATAGGAAGCTCGGAGACTTCTTGTCCATCTGATTGGCGCCTTAATGGCAGTTATTCGTTGTCTGAAACTCCCTGGCTAGAGACTTTTCAGCTTTGCCGACACTGTGCGATTTTCCGGCGAGTGAACAGTGCTATCATCTGAAGGAAGAATACGATACTGTTTCGAACCAGACCGTACTGATCTGAACTGGGTTAAAGCTTAAACCGGCCGGTTCACCCCCGATTCGACCGAATTTTTGAAATCTAAAAATTTCTAAATTAATCTAAATTCATTTTCTATCTAATGGCAGCCTCAAATCTCAAATTTGAATTTTCTACACCACCTAGAAAAATAAATTTAGCATATGGTTCAATAGTGGTTCAAACCGGTCCAAACCTGTTCACCTGAACCGGTTTGGTTTTCATGTCCAATTAATCCTACAGTCCTTTTTCTTGACTTTTGTGACTCTTTAGGTCACTCGGAATCGATAAATTTCCTGGCTTGCCCTTTCTCTATTGGTTCTGATTCATGAACCATCTCGGTTCATAAACCAGTTCAATCTAATTGGATCGGATTCATCTGAACTGGTCTAGTTCTTCTCTTCCAATTTGTCCTAAGGTTCTTTTCCAAGACTTTATGAACCCTTTGGGTTACTCAGGAGTTGTAAATTTTCCAAATTGCCCATTCTCTAATGATTGAGTTTGCGAATCGGTTTAGTTTTTCTTACTCGGTTTGACCGATTCTTTTCCTGGTTTAACTCAATAGGGCGGGGTTTACATGTTCGGTTTTGGAAAATAACATAAAGTGGGCCTAAGGCCAGTGGGCATGAGCAGGAGCTCGTAAACATACATGAGATGTGGAAGCCATGGTAACTCTTAATGAAATGGTTATGTGATTTTTCCATGGTACCAAGACAGGGCCGACACACTCAATGGACTAGTAGCAATGCGTCAGGGCCAGGTCGACAGACTGGCCTAGACAAATAGCTGTAGGTCAGGTTGAGGGTCAGGGCCGTTGGACCAAAAGATAAATGAATATGTGAAAACTGTTGTTTGTCATGCTAACAATCAGAAAGCTCGACGTAGCTTCTTGTGAATGAGACTGGGGTGGGGTCGAGATGAGGTCTCCATCCTCATATGGATATGAAGTATTTTGGGTCTGAGGGTCGAATGTATGGGACATTCACTTAGACTCTGGGTAGAAGTCAGGGACTTATACCAGGGTGGATGGTAAAGACGCTCCAATCCACAAGTGGGTGCAGTTATTGTAGCTGGATCTCGCGAATGTGTGTGTACCCTTCCTGATGAAGGACATGTGTTATTTGTGAAATACACCTAATATGGAAACGGGAAAAAAGGTTTTAAAAACCTTGGAAAGGATTTGATAATCCTTGGAAAAGAATTGGTAAACCTTGGAAAATTGTTTTGAAAAACCAAAAATTTGAGGAAAGATCCTCTTAAAGGAAACAAGAATTTTGGCACACTTTGATTAAAGTTGTTTTTTTTTTTTATGAAAACTCACTCCCAACACCCACTCACTGATTTGTAGAACTTACCCCCTCCCTTTATCCCTTTCAGGTAACCAAGGGGAAACCAAAATTTAAAGACCTACTTGTAAGACAAGTATGTTAGTTTTAAAATATTATGTTTTGTATAATGCTATTTTAGGAAAGACAAGAAAGAAGGACGCCTTACTCCTCGCGGTTTAAAAAGGATGAAACCCTTTACGGACCAAAAGTAGTGGCGGGTTGCTCACAGCGATAAAACCAAATCGGGTCGGGGCGTGATAGGTCCGGTCCAATCGAGTTTGTTGTCCCGAATTCGAAAATCTACTGTTTCGGACCTGATTCGACCGGTTTTCAGAAATTTAAAAATTTCTAAATTCATCTAAATTTAGTTTTATCTAATGGTGGACTCAATTTCCCAACCTAACATTTTTAAGCCATCAAGAAAAATGAATTATTGAACCAGTTCAATATGGTTCATCTCTGTTCAGTTCGGTTTGGGTCTGATTCACCCCGAACCGGTCCGGTCATCAATTCCACTTCCCGGTTCTTTCTCATGATTTTTTAGTCATTTGGAATTTTCCAATTTGCCATTTTAACCATTTTTTTAATCATTTTTGGTTCCTTTTTCAGCTTGGTTTTCTCAAAACCGTTGGTTCTTTCCTCGGTTTACTTGGTCTAGGCGATGAGTTTCATAAATCTCCCCTCCTTTTAGTAGTTTTGTCCCCAAAACTTAGCCGTCCATCCTTGACATTGAAAATTGATTCTCTTCCGGTCAATTTGAGGTTTGATTTGACACCTTGTTGCTCTGGTTACCCCTTTTTGTTTACTCATCGACTCCATTATAATTAGTTCTTTTGACTTGCCTTACCCCTGTGTCCAAGTAATTTCCTCAGTCCAATGCTCCCTACCATTAAGGGTCAAGCCTTTCCTTTTTTTGGGGAGGGAGGGGGTTGTCTGGAATTTGGGAGTTTTAGATTGTTCGATTGTCCTCGGGTCTTTTGTTCCTTTAGCTCGGTGTGCATTTGAGTATTTCGTATTTGCGTTCTCGGGTTTCGGTGCTATCCCGTTCTTGTCCTATGTTGGTCATTTATTTCATTCGTTTGTCACTTTCTTGTTTGGTTCCTCCATTTCTAATTATCGGGTTTCCCATCCACTCCTTGACTTACTGATATACTTGTGAATTTCTCCCTTTTCGTCCTCCCTTGCGTCCCATGACCTCCTTACTAAAGAACTTCTTTTAATCATATCCATCTTTACTCACTCGTGACCATTTCACGGTCCCTTAATCTGAGTTGCCTCCTTAAGGTTTACTTGTCCATTCCTTGACTTCACATGAAGGAGTTCCCTTCGTTGGTTTTATCTCCTACTATAAACCTTGCCCTTTGGAGTTAAGGAAAATCGGGAAAAGAACCGTCAAACCAAGTGTGGAAACTGAACCGGTTCACAAATCCCGACCACTAGAGAACAGGCAAATTGGGAAATTTACAATACCCGAGTGACCCAAGGTGTCATAAAAACCTTGTATAGGGACTTTAGGACAATTTGGGAAAAAAAACCAAACCGGTTCAAGTGAATCGGATCCGAACCGTATTGAACCGGTTTGAACCACTATTGATCCGGATGCTAAATTCATTTTTCTATGTGGCTTAGAAAATTCAAATTTGAGAATTGAGGCCATCATTGGATAAAGATTAAATTTAGATGAATTTAAAAATTTTTAATTTTGAAAAACTCGGTCGAATCTGGCCTAAACCGACCAATTTAAGTGTTGAACACAGTTCCTATCGGTCCGGTCTAGTATGAAAGAGTGTCGTCTTCTTCCTTCAAATGACAACACTATTCACTCGCTAAAAAATTGAAGCAGTGCCGACAAATATGAAAAGTCTTCGACCAGGGAGTTTCATGCAATGAATGACCACCATTAAAGCACCAATCAGACAACCAAGAAGTCCCCGAGCATTCTATAGAAAGAGCCTCTCCTCTGACATCATCCTCACACTTGAAAACTCCACTCTCTCCCTACTCTTCCATTTTTTAGTGAAGCTCGAACTAGAACTCCAACTGGGGCATTTTTTTGAGCCAAAGAAGGCGTGGTCAGGTTCTTTGGATTCAGGGAGAAGTCAGCTACACGCCTGTAGTCTCCATTTGCTCTGAGGATTGTCGGAGAAATATCGACGTGACAGAACAGTGAAGTAGCTCCGGTGGACCGAAGCTGCCCTATATCGACCGAGCAGAAAATAGCCATTTTGAGCCCTTCTTAGGCCAAACTAAGCTCTCCCAACACATCCTCAACCCTCATACAACCGAATTAGAGTGTAAAGTTAAGCCAATTTGGCCCCCTTTGTAAATTCCGATCAGTGTTAGAGAGAGAATTGACAAAACTTCACTGACCAAATTCTCCATCAATTCGACATGAATTGATGCGATTCTTGATCCTAGAAGGAACTTCAGGACAAGAGCTATATGTCCAGTCGAAAGCTCGGACCATTACGCCCCCGACGAAAAGCTTTCGAAGCTTTCTCTCTCTAAGTCCAATTTTTCGGCAAAGCTCCATTTGAGCTTATTTCGATGTTAATTCATGCGATTCAAAGTACAATTGATTCGTATGGATGTGTAGGAACTCAATTTCACCTTCAATTTCAACAATGAACTTTGATTGATCGGTCAATTTGATAAAATCAAATTATGGTCAGCTTGAAAGGGGGAAATTGGTGGAAAATTTTGGGGGGAAATGGAAAATTCAAAAATTCAAGGAACTAAAGTGCAATTTCCCAAAACTGAGGGTCAATTGGGCTTGGAAAAGATGTTGGAGGACCAATTGGTCAATTTTTAGAATTTTTGGGTGGAATTTACCATTTTTGTACAGTAGGGGCAAAATGGTAATTTTGGAAAAGTTGGTGACCAAATTGGGAATTTGGAAAACTTGAACCCCTTTTTATAATTTTGAATAAATTGATGTCCCAAAGTGAAGTTTAGAAGTTTCGGGACTCAATTTAGGGAAAATTGGCATTAGGGACCTAAAGTTAAAGAAAAAAACATTTGGGACCTAATTGCAAATAATTGAAAAGTTATTGTTCTTTATTCATTCATGCTGAATGAAGGCTATTAGGCCAAAGGATAATGAATAAGGATGTTCATATCGTGTAGGAACACAAAGTACCAGGAACACCATTAAAGACAAGCTGGCGTGGAGGCAAAAAGTCGGTTAAGAGGAAATTCACTACACTATCGGGTGAGTGAGATTTTTATATCATACCCGATTGGGATGATAAAAACCTTAGAAATGAAAACCCACTACTATGTGGAATTTTAACCATCACACCTGAGTGGAGTGATGTTGACATTATGCAGAAAAACTATTTACCGGTTGTAACTGGATTATACCTGGTTGGTATGATGAACTTCCTGAAAGGAAGTAGAAAACCCGCTTATAAGTTATAAGCGGAGATGTACACACACCTAGTTGGTGTGATGGACAGATGAAAATATTATTTTGTTGGAAGTGTTTTCCCCTGACTATGTGCCACTACATAAACCTTTTGGGAGACCTTCTTGATGGGAGCTCAAAATGCCCATATAGGCTGGAGGCCTCGATTTTGGAACTTAGGGGCTAATATGCCCGATTTTGAAAATCTCGTACAGTGGGCCCAAGGCTAGTTGGCATGAGCAGGAGATCATAAACAAACATGAGCTTAAGCCATGAAAACTTTAAATGAAAGATATGTTTGGCCATGGATCTAAGATAGGACCAACATACTTGATGGACTGGCAGCAATGCGACATGACAGGTTGACAGACCCGTCGAGACAAACAACTGCAGGTCGAGTTGAGGGTCAGGGCCGTTGGACCAATGGCACCATAGATTAAATGGCTTATGTGGAAAACTATTTTTTTGTTCATTCACTGAGGTACAATGTCACGCCCCGACCCGGTTTGGTCGGATCCCTGTGATCAACCCGTCACTCTCCTGATTTACTTGGGTTTCCCCTTATATTATAAACCGTAAAGAGTAAGGCGTTCTTTAGACCTGCACCTTTTTTTAGGAATACCATAAATCAAAATTGTATAGTAATTTAAATTAATCGTACCTGTCTTGTAGGCGTTTAATTGCACAAGTCTTTTAAGGTTAAGCTTTCTGGGACTTCCTGAAAGGGGTATAAGGGAGGGGGTGAGTACAACTACTCAGTGAATGGGATTCAAATCTTTTGAATTAAAAAAAACATTTATATGGAGTGTGCCAGACTCCTTTCTTTTAAAAAATCCCTTCATTAAAAAAAATTCAGGTTTTTCGATTATTTCTTAATTACCGGTGTGTCATTACCCAACACACATCCTTCATCATGAAGGTTACACACATTCACAAGTCAGTATCACTATTGAACCCGCTAGCTTCAGAGCGACTTTTCCTGCCACCCGAATAGAAGTACGACCACTTCTACCCTGGGAATGAGTGGATGTACGCGATATTCGACCCACAATCCCGAAATCACTTCTTCGTGTCCGTATGAGGACAGAGACCTCATTCTGTCACCACCCCTGTCTCATGCGCTTGGTGCTACTCCAAATTTCGCACAAACACCTTGAACGACGAACTGCCCTTATTGCCACCAGGTCGTCAAGTGCCCTTAGGACGCATCACTACCCTTCATGGGCGTCTTGATGATCTCGCACTCACAGTGCATGCACAAACAATGTTTTCTCATATTGCGATGTAATATGTGGTGCGACTGGTCCAACGGCCCCAACGTTCAAGTCAACCCGCAGTTGTTTGTCTTGACTGGTCCGTCGACATGTCATGTCTCACTACCGTTAGTTAACTGAGCTTGTCGGTCCTATTTAGGTACCATGACCAAACAATTCACTTATTAAGTTGTATGGCACATATATCATGTTTGTTTACGAGCTCTTGCTTGTGCCAACTAGCCTTGGGCCCACTGTACGAGATTTTCAAAATCGGGCATTTAGCCCCCAAGTTCCAAAACCGAGGCCCCCGGCCTATCAGAGCTATTCGAGCTCCTGTCGAGAAGGTCTCCCAAATTGTTTAAGCATTGGCACACTGTTAGGGGAGAGCACTTCAGACAAAACATATGTTTTCTCTATCCATTATACCGCTCGGTATAAGGACACCTCTGTTCATAACCGATGAACAGGTTTTCAACTTCCTTCGAGGAAGTCTCATCATACCAACCGTGTATGATCTACTTACAATCGGTAAGTAGTTTTTTCGCATGATTTCTACATCACTTCCTCTAAGTAGTGATGTTTAAAATACCACTAAATAGTGGGTTTTCATAGCGAGTTACTTATCATTCCCAACCGGGTATGATATAAAATTTCCACTCACAACCGGTAAGTGGTTTTAAAATTTTAAGTTGTGCTCATCATCCCGACCAAGTATGATGTTAGTAAACCCACTCACCCGTTCATGTTGTAAATTCCACTAGACCGGTTCGTTGTATTCACGTGAGCTTGTCCTTGATGGTGTTCCTGGTACTTCGTGTTCCTACACGATATGAATATCTCGATTCATTATCCTTTGGCCTAATCGCCTTCATTCATTCCAAATGAATGAGAAAGTCAAACTTTCATTTATTTGCAATTAGGTCCCTAAAGTAATTTCTCTTTAACTTTAAGTCTCAATGCCAGTTTTTCCTCAAATTGAGTCCCGAAACTTCTAAAATTTATCGTAGGACCTCAATTTATTCCATTTCACTAAAAGGGGATTATTTTCTCAAATTTCCAATTTGGTCCTCCAACTTTTCCAAAATTACCATTTTGCCCTTCCTTTACAAAAATGGTAAGTTTTGCCCCAAAAATTTCAAAATTTCTCAATTGGCCCTCCAACATTATTTTCATGCCCAATTGGCCCTCAATTTCATAAAATTTCATTTTGGTCCTTCGAATTTAAAAAATCCCCAAAATTTCCCCAATTCTCCCCCAATTTCAACTTTTCAACACTGCTGAATTTGATTTTATCAAATTGACTGATCAAACACCTCTAATTGTTGCAATTGGAGTTGAAATTGAGTTCCTATATGTTCATACAATTCTAAGGAACTTTAAATCATAGATTTTAACGCCAGAACGAGCTCAAACAGATCTTTGCCGGAAAATAGACTATAGAGAGAGAAAGCTTCGATTTCTCACCGCTGAGGGCATGACGGTCCGAGCTTTCGATCTGGGTAGATAGCTCTCATCTTGAGGTTCATTCTAGAATCAAGAATTGCTTTGATTGATGCCGAATTGAGTTAGAATTTCATTATTGAAATTCTACTGGTTCTCTCTCTAGCACCGTCTAGAAATTGTAGAGGGGAGCCGAATTGGCTTACCTTTCAGTCGTAATTCGGCCGTGGGAGGGCCGAGGATGTGTTGGGAAGGCATGGTTTGGCCTGAGGAGGGCTGAAAATGGCCAATTTCAACTCGGCTAAAATAGGGCAGCTTAGGTCCATCAGAGCTGCTTGACTGTTCCATCATGTCGGCGCTTCTCTAGTGATTCTCGGATTGATTGGAGTTTGCTATCAGTTAGCTGACTTCTCCCCGGTTCTAAAGAGCCTGACCTCTCCTTTCGAGGTTAAGAAAAATATTCAAGTCGAAGCTCTGGTTTAAGCTTCACTGGGAAATGGAACAGTAGAGAGAGAGAGAGAGGGAAGTGTTCGGGTGTGAGGAGAATGAATGGGGATGACCTCTTTATATATGTGTAAAACCCGTGTATTAAATGGGAGAGATTTATTACTAGTATTAATATTTCCATAAATTATTGGTATTAATTACAATAATTTAATTTCGGTATTAAATTATTTGTATTAATTCCAATAATTTAATTTATGTATTAAATTATTGGTATTAATTACAATAATTATATATATATATATATTAATTTATGGTTATTTATGATAAGTCTTGTTACAAAAAGAAATCATACTTGGTTATTTAGAGTTCTTATGGATTCTTGTTCACTTGAACCAATTTGGTTTTTCTCTTCTAATTTGTCTTAAGTTTCTTTTCCAAGGTTTAATGAATGCTTTGGATCACTCGAAAGTTGTAAATTTCCAAATTGCTTGTTCCCCAATGATCGGGTTTGTTAACCGGCTCAATTTTCTTACTTGGTTTGACCGGTTCTTTTCTCGGTTTTCCTTAACTCAAAAGTGCAGGGTTTACATACAAGAACTTCAAGATGCCCAAGTGGGGTAGTGATGTGTCCTAGGAGCTAGTGAACGACATGGTGGAGATAAGGGCAGATTGTCGTGCCAGCAGTCATGAAAGCTCGATTTAGCTTCATGCACATGAGACCGTGGTGGGGTTAGGATGAGGTCTCTGTCCTCATACGGACACAGAGTTTTCTTTACGGGATTGAGGGTTTGATGTCATGGACATCCACTCATTCTCAGGGTAGAAGTGGACGGCGCTAAGGGTTTCAGCGATAAAGAGAATAATTGGATACAAGAATGATTGGACATCTTGGAACTCCCAATCCTAAAATTTTGAATAAAGAACCTCAAGTGAAAGGATTATTATTTAAGGACTTAGGGGTGCAAAATTAAGGATATAGCTTTAAACCCTCGAGTAAAGTATGCCTAACTTAATTGAGCTCCATGGAATGGATAATGAGAAGGAAAAGAAAATGTATAAGGGTGTGTTATACCAAGACTAAATGGAAGTAACCAAGAAGGTTGCCTGTCAATAAACAACAAGTTGATATCAAGGGAAGTCCTTCCCAGTACGAAAGATGTTGTATAAGTTTTGGGGACAAAACTCCTAAAAGGATGGGAGAGTTGTAAACCCCGCCCTTTGGAGTTAAGGAAAATCGGGAAAATAACCCGTCAAACCAAGTGAGAAAACCAAACCGGTTTAGAAACCCCAACCACTAGAGAACGGGAAAATCTTGAAATTTACAACTCCCGAGTGACCCAAAGAGTCATCAAAACCTTGGAAAGGAACTTTAGGACAATTTGGGAAAAAAACCAGACCAGTTCAGGTGAACCAGATCTGAACTGGTTTGGACCATTTTGAACCACTATTGAATCAAATGCTAAATTCATTTTTCTAGGTGGCTTAGAAAATTTAAATTTGAGAATTGAGGCCACCATTGGATAGAGAATGAATTTACAAATTTTTAATTTTGAAAAGCTCGGTCAAATCAGGCTTGAATTGACCGGTTTAAGTGTTGGACCCAGTTTGGACCAGTCCGGTCCAGTTCGAAATACTGTCATCTTGTTCCTTTAGATGATAGCACTATTCACTCACCGAAAAATCGAAGCAGCATCGGCGAAGATGAAAAATCTCCAGTCAGGGAGTTTCAAGCAATGAATGACCACCAATAAGGCACCAATCGGACGACCAAGAAGTCCCCGAGCTTCCTATATAATGAGCCCATATAATGTGGTGGCTGAGATCATGTGGTTTTGTTTGGTTTCTCTAGGAGCGGTAATATCTGTTCGACAGAAGTTTATCGTTGGTTAGGGCTCTAAGGCTTTTAGTTTTGAAACTTTGTTTAGAAAATCTTGCTCTGATACCAACTAAGTTGTCATGTTCTGATCCGATCTGTTGGAGTCCGGTGTTCAACCTGCCACCCTTCCTCGTTATGTCTAGTATTTTTACCAAATAGACTGAGGAAGGTAAATGCGTTAGAATACCTGTTTCCCATAACAAAGTTACAAAACAACTAGATAAAAGATACATGTTTGCGGTACTCTTGGCTCTCTTCCTAGCTTCTGCTCTTCTTGGTGATGTATTTCTTCTAAAAAAGGTTTAATGGGAGTGGGGGTGAGTTCCTACAACTAAGTGAGTGAGGGTTAGGAAGTGAGTTTTCAAACAAATAGTTTTGTCGAAATGTTTTTATACTTTTAGTTTATTGTAATATGAGTTCATCTCTTCTTTAACATTTCCCCTTGCTTAGGAGGTGCCTCAACATACAATCACGTGCCTTTTCTATCATAGAAATGGATCACACATTCGCAGAATAGTACCTGACCGTTCCACTTGTGGTTCGATGCGTCTTTATTGTCCACTCAGATAGAGGTGCACTGCCTCTACCCTAAGTTTGAGTGGACATTAATAGTTCGACCATTAAACCTTAATCATGTCCGCTTTGTGGGATGTGAGACCTTATTTCACCTCCTGCCTCGGTCTTGAGACCTCCTTTCCCCTCTAGCCTCAGTGTTAGTGCTTCATCATGTCCGCTTTGTCTAACGAGATCTCATTTCCCCTCCGGCCTCAGCCTTAGTGCGTAGGAAGATATTAGAGCTTCATGACTGACTGGCACGACATACCCGCCCTTATTGCATCCAGGTCGTCCAACAGCCCTTGGGACCTATCGACTACCTATCTCGGGCATCTAGATGCTCCCGGATTCCTCATGCACACATATAACATTTTTAATCTATTAACCATGCTCTTTGGTACCAACAGTCCCGACACTTAACCTGCCCTGTAGCTGTTTGCCTTGACCGGCCTGTCGACCTAGTCTGGGTGCACTGCCACTAGCCCATCGAGCCTGGTCGGTCCTATTTTGGCCACGTGACAAATCACACAACAATTCTAGTTTTTTTAGAGTTTTCATGGTTCTTATAATTGATGCTTGTCTACGGGTCCAACCCGTGCACGCTAGCCTTGGGCCCACTTCATGATTTTTCCAAAAACTGGGCCTTTGGCCATACCCTTTTCAAATTTGAGGCATGGAGCCTATTAAAGTGATTCTAGCTCCCATACAGAATGTCTCTCACAATGTTTAATCAGTTTCACACAGTCAGGGGAGACCATTCCTGGAAAAATGATTTTTCAAACTTAAAAATGGTTCTCATCACCCCCAACCGGATATGATGCTGAAAATCCCACTCACTTGGCAATAGTGACATGGCCTTCCTGGTGAGTTCTCGAGTTGTGGTGCGCTTCCTCGCGACGGTAATAGAACAATCGGCTCTTGCATGGTTCGAGCATCCATATTAGGAGAATTGACATATGAGACCTTATACTTTCTAGTATTTGTGCATATGTTCTTACACTATGCCTTAATTACAGTTAGATCCCATAAAGTTTATAACTTTACATTTTAGTCCATGATCTTCATTAATCTCAGTTAAGTCCCTAGGACTTCCAATTTATCCTCACAGGCCCTTAACTCTTCAAGAATTACTAATTGGTCCTCAATTTTTTCAAAATTACTAATTGGTCCTTAATTTTCCCAACAGTACCAATTGGTCGTTGAACTTTAAAAAATTGCCAATTGGCCCTCCATTTCATCTAATATCCCAATTGGACCCCAATTGGAAGTTAATTTCATGAAAATGCCCCTAATTTCCTTAAATTGCAATTCGAATCCTAATTTTACAAAAATCCCTAAATTTCCCAATTTCTCAAAATTTGCAATTTGGTCCCCAAATGACACTTTCATTCAATCGGTACCCAAAACATGGTTAATTGCCCTCATTTTTTATTTGAAATATCTTCTCTATGTTTTTCTCGTCATTTCAAGATTTGAACCGCTCGATTTGGCTTGAAAATGAGCTCAAACAGAGCTTCACTAGAAAAATTCAGTCTAGAGAGAGAGAAATCTTCGATATCTTACCGGTGATGGTCCAACGATCGAAGCTTTTGATTTCTTTGAATTGCTCTCCTCCCGGAGATCCTCCTTGGATCAAACCATGCCTCAATTGGTGGCATGAGCAGTGTGAATTTCTTAGTTTCAATTTTCACAAAAAATACTATGTGAATAGTGTTTTTTGGCGAAGGGGCGATAGAGGGGCTTACCGTGTTAGCTCGAGGGAAGGTCGGGGCACCTCTACGTGGAGTGTAGGGGATCTAGCTTGACAGTAATTGGAGTGGGAAAGCTCGAAGTAGGCTGTAGGAGGTTGGCTATTTTCTGGTCGATGCGTAGCAACACTGTTTTAGCTTCCTCTCTCTTCCTTGGTGACTTCAAGCTGAACAGAGGTTATGGCTAGAAGAGGGCAAATGGATCCCGAAGCCCAAGTCCTCAAGAAGTGGGCAAGACAATAATTTTGCCAAAACTTAGGGCCCTTTGGGAAATTAATGAGAAATAGATCTTGGAACAGTTCTAATGTCTATTTGGGACTAAAATGAGACTCAAGGAAACTTGAGGGAGCCAGTAGAAAGACTTGGGAAAGTCTAAGGTTCAAAAAGAGGAAATTGTAAAGTATAAGGGCAAAATATTAATTTCCCCAAATTAAGGAACAAATGAGAAATTATGGAAAATGGAGCCACTAGGTGGTTAGTTAAGAAAATATGAGCACTTCGTTAAGTGTTAGGTGATAAGAGAACGAGTGTAGGCCTAAGAGGTTATCCTAAGAGAAGGTTAGACCGACGGTCAAGGTCATCGACAAACGAGTCGAGTAATAAAAAAACCTAAAATGGGCTAAACCTTATAACCATAAAGAGAGTACGAATGGGTAAACTGTGAATGGTATGAAGAAAGACTCACCATATTGTTGTTATACCTTGCAAAGAATGCAAGAAGCACTCACGTAGAATCAAGAATGTTATTCCTAAAACCCCGTGGGACTAACAAGTTCCTCAGATAGAGGTGAGTGAGTTTGACGGCAAGTCCTATTGGACTAACTAGGGCTTTAATTAAAATGCTTGTGTGATTCTAAGTAGAAGAATAACCTTAGAATTCATATAAGTAGTGCAAATAAATAAATCCATGCTCACTAAAACAAACATGATTGAAAGGTTAAACTAAAATTTGGTCATAAAACTGGGGCATGTGGCATGAATCCGGGTATGAGAAATCAGAATGATTGTGTGGCCTTGAGCCCTAGGTGAAATTGGGGAGATGGCTAATGAATGGTTGGGCTCCCAATATACATAATATGTTAATTTGGTGATCAGGTCACAAAACATGCTGTGAGACTCGAGTCATGGTTCAGAGGGTCAAATTATGTGATATGGTGAGATAGCTTCGTAATGGGCCGGACTCTCGATGGTTGTTTACATAATTTTGGGGAGTTGACCTAGTGAGGGCCTAAACTCCCAAGCATCTCCATGTTTTAAGCATGTGTATTTGATACATTTTTTTTATGTGTGTGTAATCATGAGAAGCCAGGTGAGAAAATGATCCCAACAACCAGTAACGAAATGCACTGAGCACCATTACGTGAGTAGCCATGTCACGTCTCAACTCGGTTTGGTTGGAGCCTTGTGATCAACCCACCACTCTTCGGGACCTTGAGGAGGATCCCTCCCTAGGTCAAGAGGAGTCAAGCATAGTACCTGTCATGTTTTCTCTAGAACATCATTAAACAAAACTAAAAGTTTAATTTGTACCTAATTCAGATTCTAGTGAAGGGGAGCTTTCGCGTAGTTTTCTTTTTCCCTGAAAAATGTTAAGAAGGAGAGGGTGAGTTCGACAACTCAATGAGTGGGAGAGATCTTTAGAAATAATTTAATTTGTCAACTTTAAGGATTTTAACATTTCACATTCAACAATTCTCAGGTTTTGCACACAATCACACGCCCTTCCTATCATAGGAGGGATCACACGTTCGTAGAACAGTCCCCGACTGTTCCACTTGTGGACCAGAGCTCCTTTACCATCCACCCTGATAGAGGTTAACTGTGTCTATTCAGAGTTTGAGTGGACCTTGCTCGTTCGACCCTCAAACCCTAATCACTTCATGGTGTCCACTTTTTGGGACAAGTCCTCATTTCTCCAATTACCTCAGTCTTAGTGCGTATGAAGCACTCCGAGCTTCTCAATATACTGGACGCCAAACCACTCTTATGCACCTTGGGTCATCCAGCAGCCCTTGAGATCCATCACTACCTCATACCAGGTGTGCTGATGGCCTCATATCTCATAATGCATGCACAATCAAGAGTCTTTTTCATTTATAGCTATTATCTTTGGCCCTCCAGCGCAAGGATCTGTTAGCTTGGCTTCGACCCAACAAGTTCGATGACCTGGCTTCAACTTAGTAGTGGTTTGGCCCAACAAGCCTAACATTCCAGTGTTGGCTCAGTGGGTATCACACAAAATTACCCATTAATTAGAACTTTTAGCAATATTTATTAATGCTGATTCTGGATGGGTCCATACTCATGTCCATTAGCCTTGGACCCACTTACATTACCGAGCCTAAGCCCCAGAATTAGCTCCCAAATGTTTTAAGCAGAGTCATCTAGTTAGGGGAGGCTAATTTCGAGAAAATAGTTTTCAAGGTAAGCTGTCATTCCAATAGAAATTGGCGTTATAGAGTTCCCACTTACCAGGTAATCGCGACGAGGTTGTCTTGGCGGAACCTTATTTTATGGCGCATTTCCTAGAGCCGGTGCCTAAGGTAGGCTGTCCCTACATGACATGAATATCCATATCAGGATGCTTTGCCGACGAGGTTGCCTATCTTCAAGTATTTGTGGATAAGTACTCACAATATGCCTTAATTAAGATTAGGTCCTTAAAGTTTATCCTTTTACATTTGGGTCCCTGGTAGCGCCTTTATTTCAATTAAGCCCCTATGATTTCCAATTAACCTTCTAGGGTCCTTAATTTTACCAAAACCGCCAATTGGTCGTCAATTTTTCCAAAATTGCCATTTCGTCCCTAATTTCCCCAAAATTTCCAATTTGGCCCTTTAATTTCTCAAAAATTTCCAATTGGCCTTCCATTTTATCCAATTTGCCTAATTGGACCTCAATTGGGAGTGAATTTCATGAAATTGCTCTTAATTTCATCAATTTACCATTCAGCCCCCAATTTTCAAAAAAATAACCAAATTGATTAAATTTCTCAAAATTGCAATTTGGTCCCTAAATCACAATTTTGTTAAATTGACCTTCAAAACTTTGTTAATATCCACCATTCGTGATTTGGATCACCTTCTCTACATTTCCCTCATCATTTTAAACCTCTGAACCACTTCATTTGGCTTAGAAAGGAGTTCAAATGGAGCTTCGCCAGAAAATGTAGTCTAGAGAGACAAAGCTTAGATATATTACCGGTGAGGGTCTAGTGACCAGAACTTTGTCCATCACTGAGTTGCTCTCTTCGTATGGATCCTCCTTGGATCAAATCACACCTCAATTGGTAACCTGAGCAGTGTGAATTTCTTAGCTAAATTTTTACAAAATTACGTCATGAATAGTATTTTTTGGCAAGGGGTGGCGGAGGGGACTTACCTTCTTAGCTCGAGGGGAGGTCGGGGCACCTCTAGGTGGAGTTTGGGGGGGTCTGGTTTGGCCGAAATTGGCCCGGGGATGACTCAAATGGAGCTTCAAAGGTTTGGGCTATTTCCTGGTCGTGGAGTGGCAGCACTTTTTGAGCTCCCTTGCTCCTCCTCAGTGGTCCTCATGCTAGAAGGAAGGTGTAGCTAGGTAGAGGACTTCCTCCTAGTTCCAAAGACACTGAATGTGGCCTTGGAGGTCGAGAAAAGTCCCTTTGCAGGAGCTCTAGTTTGCCACTTGCTAGAAACTAGTACACTTCCTCTTCTTCGCTCAATTATGGGATGGTGTGAACAAATGGAGAAATGCTCTTTATATAGGGAGCTTGACAACTTTTTAGGCTATAGACCGACATGATACTCGACCCCCACCCTGTTCACTGGCGACCTGACTAGAGTAATTTCCAGGTCGTCAGAGACTCCCCTTCCCTTGCTCTCTCTCCTTTCTGTCAGTGGACAGAGGTTGAAGACAATGATGTGGCGGACAAGCAACATTGCACATTGTGATTGGCCAGTTTTTCTGACATGGTGATCTAACTCAGCCACTATGTTAGCCCTTGACCAGTTGATCGAACATGTGGTAGCTTCCCTGTAAACTTCGCCCTTTTTAGTTAAGGAAAACCGGGAAAAGCACCGGTCAAACTGAGTAATAAAATCGAACCAGTTCACAAATACAATCATTTGGGAACGGGTAATTTGGAAATTTACAACTCTCGGGTGATCCAAATTTAAAACCGTGGAAAAGAACCTTAGGACAAATTGGAAGAGAAAAACTAGACTGGTTTAGATGAACCAAAACCAATAGAGAAAGGGCAAATCGGGAAATTTATGGATCCCGAGTGACCCAAAGAGACCCAAAAGTCATGTAAATAGACTTGAGAATGAATTGGAGATGAAAACCAAAATGGTTCAAGTGAACTAGATCCGAACCAGATTGAATCATAACTTGCGATTGAAAGTGCTATTGAATCATATGAAGAAGTAGGAACTCAATTTTAACTTCAATTTCAACAATTAGAAGTGTTTAATAGGTCAATTTGATGAAATCAAATTTGGCTGTGTTAGGAAGTTGAAATTGGGGGAAAAATTGGGGATTTTCAAAAATACGAGGGACCAATATGCAATTTTGTAAAATTGAGGGTTAATTGGGCATGATAAGAATGTTAGAGGGCCAATTAAGCAATTTTATAATTTTTTGGGGTAAAGCTTACCATTTTTGTAATGGAAGGGTAAAATGGTAATTTTGGAAAACTTGGGGGACCAAATTGGAAATTTGGAAAATTAAACCCCCTTTTTGTGAATTTGAATAAATTGAGGTTCTAAGATAAATTTTAAAAGTTCCGGGACTCAATTTGAGAAAAAAACAGGCATTAGGTACCTAATTGCAAATAAATAAAAATTTTGGTTTTCTCATTCATTTGGAATGAATGAAGGCTATTAGATCAAGTGATAATGAACAAGGATGTTCATATCTTGTACGAACACGGAGTACCAGGAACACCAGTAAGGACAAGCTCGCGTGAATACAAAGAACCAGTCAAGTGGAATTCACTACATTAACGGGTGAGTGGGCTAATTTACACTTTATACTCGGTTGGTGTGATTAGGACTTTTATTTAAGGAAAACCTACTTACTGGTTGTGAGTGGGATTTTATGTCATACCCGGTTAGGGATCATAAGTACCTCGAAATAAAAACCCACTATTTAGTGGTATTTTAAACATCACAACTTAGAGGAGTGATATGAAAATCATGCGGAAAAACTCTTTATCGGTTGTAAGTAGACCATACCTGGTTGGTATGATAAAACTTACTCGGAGTAAGTGGAAAACCCATTCATCAGTTATTGTCACGTCTCGACCTGATTTGGTCGGATCCCTATGATCAACCCGCCACTCTCCCGGTTTATTAAAGGGTTTTCCCTTATATTATAAACCGTAAAGAGCAAGGCGTTCTTTAAACCTACACTTTTTTCCAGGAATATCATAAATCAAAATTGCATAGTAATTTAAATTGATCGTACTTGTCTTGCAGGCGTTTAATTGCGCAAGTCTTTTAAGAATCGGCTTTTCGAGACTTCATGAAAGGGGTATAAGGGAGGGGGTGAGTACAACTACTTAGTGAATGAGTTTCAAATCTTCTAACTTTTAAGACAAATATTTATATGGAGTGTGTCAGACTAATTTCTTTTCAAAATTTCATCATTTAAAAATTCAGGTTTTTCCATCATTTCTTAGTTACCATGGTGTGTTATCACCCAACACACATCCTTCATCATGAAGGTTACACACATATGTAGGTCAGTACGACTACTGAAGCCACTAGTGGCTTTGGAACAACTTTACCGGCCACACGGAAAGAAGCACGACCACTTTTACCCTGGGAATGAGTGGGTGTACGTGACATCTGACCCTCTATCCATATGAGGATAGAGACCTCATCCCGTCCTCACCTGGTCTCATGCACTTGGTGCTACTCCAGATTTCGCACATACACCTGGAACGACGATCTGCCCTTATACTCACCGGGTCGTCCAGGGCCCTTAGGACACATCACTACCCCTCTTAGGTGTCTTGATGATCCCATACTCACAGTGCATGCACAAACAAAATTTTCTTAAATTGCCATGTAATATGTGGTGCCATTAGTCCCAACGGTCCCGACTTTCAACTCAACAGATAGTTTTTTGTTTTGATTGGTCCGGAGATCGGTCATGTCGTATTGCTACTAGTTGTCTGAGTATGTCGGACCTGCCTTAGTACCATGACCAAATAATTTACTTATTAAGTTTTAATGGCACATATATATCATGTTCGTTTATGAGCTCCTTCTCATGTTCATTGGCCTATGGCCCACTGTTCGAGTTTTTTCAAAAGCTGGCATTCTAGCCCTCAAGTTCCAAAACCAAGGCCTCCGGCCTATAAGAGCTATTCGAGCTCCCATCAAGAAGGTCTCTCAAATAGTTTAAGCATTGGCACACAGTCAGGAGAGAACACTTCCGAAAAAATAGGTTTTCACTGTCCATTATACCGACCGGTACAAGGACATCTTTGTTCATAACCGATGAACGAGTTTTCAACTTCCTTCGAGGAAGTCTCATCATACCAATCGGATATGATCTACTTACAACCGGTAAGTAGTTTTTCCGCATAATTTTCTCATCACTTTCTCTAAGTGGTGATAATTAAAATACTACTAAACAGTGAGTTTTTATACCGAGGTACTTATCATCCCCAACTGGGTATGATATATAATCCCACTCACCCGATAGTACAGTGAAATTCCACTTAGTCGAGTTTTGTCCTTAGCAAGCTGGACCTCGACTGGCGTTCCCGATGTCTCATTCTCCTACACGAAATAAATATAACTATTAATTATTCTTTGGCCTAATAGCCCTTATTCGTTCCAAATGAATGAGAAAACCCAACTTTACATATATTTGCAATTAGGTCCATAAAGTTATTTTTCTTTAACTTTAAGTCCCTATTGCCGAGTTTTTCCTAAATTTGAGTCCCAAAACTTTTAAAATTTTTCTTAGGACCTCAAATTATTAAATTTCACACAAAGGGGTTTAATTTCCCAAATTTCCAATTTGGTCCCTCAATTTTTCCAAAATTACCGTTTTGCTCCAAAAATTCTAAAATTTCTCAATTAGCCCTCTAATATTCTTATCATGACCAATTTACCCTCAATTTTAGAAAATTACATTTTGGTCCTTCAAATTTTCGAAAATACCCAAATTTTCTGCCAATTTCAACTCTTCAACACTACCGAATTTGATTGTATCAAATTGACTGATCAAACACCTCTAATGCTTGAAATTGGAGTTGAATTTGAGTTCCTACATGTTCATATGATTCTAAGGAACTTTGAATCGCAAATTTTAACGTAGGAATGAGCTCAAACGGAGCACAAACTGTAGAGAGAGAAAGCTTCGATTTCTCACTAGTGAGGGAGCGATGGTCAGAGCTTTCTATCTAGGCAAGTAGCTCTCCTCAAGAGGTTCTTCCTAGGACTAAGAATGACATTAATTGATGTCAAATTAGATTAGAATTTCTTCATTGAAATTTGGCCGACTCTCTCTAAGAATTATATGAAATTGTAAAGGGGAGCCGAATTGGCTTACCTTTCGGTCCTAATTCGTCCGTGGAAGGACTGATGAGGTGTGGGAGAGCTTGGTTTGGCCTGAGGAGGGCTCAAATTGGCCGATTTCAACTCGGTCAAAACATGGCAGCTTCTATCTACCGGAGCTGCTTCACTGTTTGATCACACTGGCACTTCTCCGGCGACTCTCGGGACAAACGGATGCCACCACCGTGTAGCTGACTTCTTCCCTGTTCTAATGAACCTGACCTTGCCTTCTTTGGCTTAGAATTGACCCTATATAAGAGCTCTGGTTCGAGCTTCACCGAAAAACTAAGCAACTGAAAGAGAGTGAGCTTTTCAGGTGTGGAGAGGACGAATGGAGAGTGGCTCTTTATATAGGGAGCTCGAGGACTCGTTGGCCATCCGTTTGGCATCGTTATGATAGGAATTGAAGACCTGAAACATACCAAATGGAAGTGTTTCTTCTTCGCCGGTATTTCTTCAGTTTTCCAGCGAGTGAATAGTGCTGTCATCCTGAGGAAGAAGATGACACTATTCCGAAACTGACCGGACCGGTCCGAATCGGGTTCAAGCTTAAACTGGCCGGTTCACCCCCCATTCAATCGAGTTTTTCAAATCTAAAAATTTCTAAATTTATCTAAATTCATTCTCTATCCAGTGGTGGTCTCAAATCTCAAATTTGAAAATTTTAAGCCACATAGAAAAATGAATTTAGCATCCGATTTAATAGTGACTCAAACCGGTCCAAACTTGTTCAATCCGATTCGGGTCTGGTTCACCTAAACCAGTTTGGTTTTCCCTTCTAATTCTTTCTAGTCCATTTTCATGACTTTTGTGACTCCATAGGTCACTTAGGTTCCATAAGATTCCCGATTTATCATCTCTTTATCAATTTTGGTTCATAAATCGACTCGGTTCTTAAATCGGTTCAATCCGGTTCGGGTCCGGTTCACCCGAACTGATCTAGTTTTTCTCTCCCACATTGTTCTAAGGTTCTTTCCCAAGGATTAAGTTCTCTTTGAATCACAAGGATCCATAAGCTTCCTGGTTTACCCATTCTCTATTGGCTCCAGTTCATGAATCAACTCAGTTCATAAACTGGTTCTCTCTAGTTTAGACCCGGCTCACTTGGACTGATTTAAGACCCCAAATGAATTTAGAAAATTTTTATATTTGAAAATTTTTTTCGAATTGGGGGTGAACCTGTTAGTTTAAGCTTTAAACTTGGTTTAGACTGGTTCGATCCGGTTCAGAACAGTGTTGTCTTCTTCCTTCAGATGACAACACTGTTCACTCACCGAAAAATTGTGCAGCGCTGACGAAGCAGAAAAGTCTCTGGCTAGGGAGTTTCATGCAATGAATGACCACCATTAAGGCACCAATCAGATGGCCAAGAAGTCCCTGAGCTTCCTATATAATGACCGTCTCCCCATTCATCCTCTTCACACCTGAAAACTCCATTCCATCTCAACTACTCCATTTTCCGGTGAAGCTCAAACTAGAGCTCTGACTTGGGCACTTTTTTGACCCAAACAAGGCGAGGTTGGGTTCTTTAGAACCTGGGAGAAGTTAGCTACCCGCCTATAGTCTCCGTTTGCTCTATGGGTCGCTGGAGAAGCGCTCACGTGATAATACAGTGAAGCAGCTTTGACGGACCGAAGCTACCCTATTTTGGCCGAGGTGATATTGGCCATTTTGAGCACTCCTCAGGCCAAACCAAGCCCTCCTAACACCTCCACAGCCCTCCTATAGCTGAATTAGAGCGGAAAGGTAAGCCAATTTGGCTCCCCTCTACAATTTCTGACCGGTGCTAGAGAGAGAACCGATAGAAGTTTGATGCTAAAATTCTCATCCAATTCGGTGTCAATTGATGCAATTTTTTATTCTAGGATGAACCAGAACGAGAGCTATCTGCCCAGATCGAAAGCTCCGACTGCTGTGCCCCCGTTGATGAGTAATTGAAGCTTTCTCTCTCTACAATCTATTTCCCGGTGAAGCTCCGTTTAAGCTCATTCCGGCGTCATAATTTGTGATTCAATGTGCTATTGAATCGTATGAAGATGTAGGAACTCAATTTTAACTTCAATTTCAACAATTAGATTGACCTTCATGATGAATGATGTGTGTTGGGTGATGACACACCATGATTAATAAGAAATGGTGATAAAATCATAGATTTGAAATGAAAGGATTTTTGAAAGAAAATAAGGAGTCTGGCACACTCCAATACAAATCTTTTTCCTAAAAAGTGAAATTTCGAAAACCATTCACTAAGTAGTTGTACTCACCCCTTCCCTTGTATCCCTTTCCGGAAATCCCAGAAAGCTTACCCTCAAGGACCACTAAATAATATGCCTGTGAGACATGTATGATAAATTTTAAATTTTATTCAATTTTGATTTATGTTATTCCAGGAAAGATGCAAGTTTAAAAGACGCCTTACTCTTTAAGATTTATAAAAAGGTGAAACCCTTAAATAAACTGGGAGAGTGACGGGTTGCTCACGGGGATCCAACCAAACTGTGTCGGGGCGTGACACTCCCATTGGTTGTTCATGTCTACGTGGCAAGTTGACAGGTTGTTTGACCATTGACTAGACACATGGCATCCTCCCATTGGCTACATGTGTCTGCTGACTGGGCACCGTTGACCATTGACTGGGTTCCCTACCTCGGCTACTTGAGTATTCGATTGACTGGGTTCCCTACCTCGGCTACCTGAGTATTCCACTGACTGGTTTCCCTACCTCTTCTACCTAAGTATTCCATTGATTGGGTTCCCTACCTCGCCGTTGACCATTGACCATCCTCCCATTGGTTACCTGAGTATTCCCTTTCACGGTGACACTTTAAGAAATACTCAGTCCCCTACGTCGAACTCTAGGTTCTTCCTCTAGTGGTCGGCATAACTCTTCTGTCGATCTGGAGCTGCCTTGAGTCAGCTCCTTATTATCTGGATCTTCTCAATTGCATCCTCTATCAACTAAACCTTCTCAAGTCTTCTTTCCCCTATCTCTTCCCAAAATTGGGGTGCACGACAAGGTCATCCGTAGAAGGTCTCGTAGGGTGCCATCTGGATGTTGGCTTGATAGCTATTATTGTATGCAAATTCCATGAGGCATAGATAGTCCTCCCAGACCTTGTTCATTGTCAAAATGCATGCCCGGAGCATGTCCTCTAGGGTTTGGATGGTCCGTTCGGATTGCCCATCTGTTTGGGGGTGGAAGCCAAATTTTCATGTGGAGTTTAGTTTTGAGGACAACTTTTAGGCTGGGCCAAAACCGAGAGGTTAACCTTGGGTCCCGATCTGATACTATGCTGACGGGGAGCCCGTGGAGTCATACAATCTCCCTCATGTACAAGGCGGCTAGCCTTTCTATCGGGTCTATCATTCTTATAGGTAGGAAGTGGGCGAACTTTGTTAGCCGATCTAAGATGACCCATATTGCATCCCGACCTCTTTTTGTCACTGGCAACCTAGTTTCGGGCCGAACGACTGGGCTGGCCATTAGGCTACCTTGGCTCTTTTCTAGGCTCAGGTCCACTCTCAAGCTATGCAACTGGCTTAATAGGGGTAGGTAGCTAGTCCTCATCGAGGCCACTCCCATGTGATACTTATAGTAGAGTGTGTCGGCTACCACGTTGGCCTCGCTGGGGTGGTACTCGATCGTCAAGTCATGGTCCTTTACCAACTCCAGCTGCCTCCGCTACCGTAGGCTGAGTTCATTTTGGTTTAGGAAGTACTTTAGGCTCTTGTGGTTAGTGTATATGCGACATTTAACCCCGTACAAATAGTGACGCCAAAGCTTGAGGGCGAATAATATTTATACCAACTCGAGGTCATGTGTAGAGTAGTTCTTCTTGTGGGGATTCAATTGTCGCGTGGCATAGGCAATGACCCTTCCCTACTGCATTAGGACACATCCTAATCCTTATTCGGATGCATCACTGTACACCATATACTCCTCAACATCTGAGTTGGGTAAGGCCAGTACTAGGGTCATCGTCAGTCGGGTCTTGAGCTCCTAGAAAGACTCCTCACACTTTGCATCCCACTTATAATCCACTCCATTCCTCATGAGGCAGGTTAATGGAGCTACACTTTTCGAAAAGTCCTCCACGAACTTCCAGTAGTATCCAACGAGTTTGAGAAACTACGGACTTCGGTTGGGCTGGAGGGTGCCTTCCAGGTGGAGATAGTCCCTATTTTTGCTAGTCCACCTTCATTCCATCCTTTAACACTATATGTCCCAAGAAGCCCACCTCTTGCAGCTAAAACTCACACTTTGAGAATTTGGTGTAGAGCCAATTTTCTCGTAAGGTACTTAATGTGGTCTCTAGGTGTGCCTGGTGCTCCTCTTCGGTTCAGGAGTATATGAGGACATCGTTTATAAACACGATCACAAAATTGTCCAAGTACGACCAGAACACCTTTTTCATCAGGTCCATGAAGGCTATTACTCTAAACTCATAATGCCCACATCGTGATAAAAATGCGGTCTTTCGTATATCCTCCTGAATCTTCAACTAGTGGTAACTCGATCGTAGGTCGATTTTGGGGAAGTAAGCTGCCCCTCATAAATGGGCGAATAGGTCATCTATTATAGGGAGGGGGTACTTATTCTTAATAGTCACCTAGTTTAGCTTCCGATAGTCAATGCAGAGTCTCATGCTTTCGTCTTTCTTTTTGACGAATAGAACTAGTGCACCCAATGGGGATTGGCTCGGGAGTATGAAGCCCTTCTCTAGTAGTTCATCCAATTGGTCCTTCAGCTCCTTAAGATCAGCGGGCACCATACGGTAGGGAGCTTGTGAAATGGGGTGGGTTCCTTGCACCACTTCAATTACGAACACTAGCTGGTGATCTGGGGCAAGCTGAGTAGCTCTTCCAGGAAAACATTGGGGTAATGGTTGACTATAGGGATTTCTTCTAGCCCTTTCTCTAGTGAATCCTTGCAAGTTATCTAGGCAAGGAATACCTTACACTCATTTTGTAGTAAGTCTTGCGCCTCCATGCAGGACAGTTGGTGTATTTTGTCTCTTTCCTTGTCCCCTTCAATTTGAAACTTCTTCTTTTGAGGGGCGCGCATAAGGTTATCCTCTTATTTCCGCAGTCTAGTTGGGATTGATGTGTGCTTAGCCAGTCCATTCCCATAATGACCTTTACTTCCCTTAGCGGGAGGGGAATCAAGTTGGCTTCAAAGGTTATTCCTCTCACCTGCATTCCACATGCTTTAAGGAGCTTGTGTTACTCTAGTGCCACTCCCAATGGTGTAAGGACATAGAGGGGTGGGGTGAGAGGAGAGAGAGTTTCTTAGGGAGGTCAAGAATTAGGGTCTCCTTGATGAAGGATCGCTCTGCCCCTAAATTGAAGAGAGCTTATATTTCTTTCCCAAACATTTTCAAGAAGTCTAAGGGAGATTTAAGAGAACCTGTGAGGAAATGTGTTTTATTGAATCGAAGAAAAAGAGACCACAAGACTTGAGACTACAAACTCACTTCAAAGGGAAGGTTGGGATGTACCAGCCACTACGTTAGGGTCCTTTCAGCTTCATCTTGGGTTAAGTTGTAGACTCAGACCAGAACTCGGGTGGGCACCTCCCTTCCCCCATGGGGTGCCCTTTGAATTCCGGGCGGTGGTTGGGGAGCGTTTCATGTGATGTTATCCCGTGGCATTGGGCAATTCCTTATGTAATGTTTGAGTTGTTCGCACCTGTAGCACTTTGCACAAGCACCTTCATGGTTTTTTTTTGGTACCTGGGGTAGTAGAGGCCTCGGAGGAGGTGCGTTCACCGACCTTTCCTTCCTTCTTGGGAGGCTTGGTCTGTTCCCCCATGATGGCCTACCTTGTTCCCTCGGGCCTCCTCTACTAGTTTGACCCCTTTCTTCCCTTTGCCCGCTCTACTCTATCATGCAGCACCTTATTTGGACCAGCCACTCACACTCGTGGGCCATGCTAATGATGGCAGCCAGGTAGTTGGGGCATCCCAAAACCCCCATCCGATCTCTCACGTCCATATTGAGACCGTCGATGAACTTTTGGCAGATGTCTGCCGATCCTGCCAAATCAGAGGTGAAGGGTATCGACTCATTAAATTTGGTCTCATATTTTTGAGACCGTGCATGCTACTTGTTGGAGCCGAAAAAATTCCACCTTCTCGTTGATCAGGTGGGGAGCTAGGTACTCCTATGAGTACCTTCCTTCAAACTCCTCCCAGGTGGGGGTGACGGGAGAGAGACTCCTTACATTATCCCACCATCGTTTTGCGCTGAACTACAGAAAGAACTCCACCAGCATCACCATCTCTTCTGAGGGCGTCATTATGATCCCCATGAATTTCTTGAGGATTGCCAGCGAATCTATGGCGGCCCCAACATTCCTCAGTGGTACTGTTCGAGCTTCATCATTCCTCCTCAGTGGCTCTCCAGCTGAACAAAGGGTATGGCTAGTAGAGGACTTCCTCCCGATTCCGAGGACATCAAATGTGGCTTTGAAGACTGAAAAAAGTCCCATCGTCAGAGCTCTGATTTGCTGCTTGTCGAAAACTTGCACACTTCTTCTTCGCTCGATCGTGGGATGTTGAGAATGGATGAAGGGGTGCTCTTTATATAGGGAGCTTGGTAATTGTTCTAGTTATCCGCCGGCATAAGACTCGACCTTTGACTCAGCCATCGGCAACTTGACCGAAGAGTTTTTTGAGTCGTCGGAGACTCTAGCTTTTCTGGTCTCTCTCTCTCCTCCGTTCTCTTTGTTACCATGTGATTTGGCCATGGTACTAATATAGGACCAACATACTCGATAGACTAGCGGTAGTGCGAGAAGACCAGGTCGATTGACTAGTCTAGACAAATAGCTGCAAGCCAAGTTGAGGGTCATGGCCATTGGACTAGTGGCACCAAAGATTAATGGTTTATATGAAAAACTTTATTTGTGCATGCATTGAGGTTCAGGACCATCAATACGCCCAAGATGCTTGTGATGCATCCTAGGGGCTACTGGACGACATGGTGGAGATAAGGGTAGTTTGTTGTGCTAGTAGTTAGTGAAGTTCTATGTAGCTTCATGCGCATGAGACCAGGGTGGGGTTGGGATGAGATCTCTGTCCTTATACAGACATAGAGTTTCTTTTTCAGGTTTGAGGGTCAGATGTCGTGAATATCCACTTATTCCCATGGTAGAAGTGGATGGGCATCTATCTAGGTGGCCGGTAATGTTGCTCTAACGCCACAAGTAGGTGTAGTGGATGCGCTGCCCTGTGAATGTGTGATCCCTTCATGATGAAGGGCATGTGTTGAATGTTAAACATACCGATTGTGAGGAAATTGGTTTTGAATAACCAAAAATTCAAGTAAAGAATGGTTTTAAAGAAAATAAGGAGTCCGACACACTCTAATTCAAAGTATTTTATAGAAAATAATATTTCAAACACCCATTTACTGAGTTGTCGAACTCATCCTCCCTTTATTCCTTTTCAGGTAATTGAGGGAAAAACCTACCTACAAACATTCCGCTAGCTAAACCTGCAAGACATGTATGTAAGTTTAATTTATTTAGTTTTGATTATTGTTATTCCAGGAAAGGTACAGGTATAAAGGACGCCTTACTCCTTCCGGACTAAAAAAAGGGAAAACCTTTAATAAACCGGAAGAGTGGCGAGTAGCTCATGGGGATCCGACCAAATCGGGTCGGGGCATGACAACTTGAGTGGTATCATAGCCTGTTTCCTCGAATACATTATCACAACTATATAACATAGTAACTAAGAGAAAATTTTAAAATTTTCAAATGACTCCCAATAGAGAAACCAAGAAAACTAGGACTGGAATTACCAACACCACCCAACACACTATCCCTGTAGGAAGATCACCCTAAAATACCCGAGAAGTCACAAAGAACCAAGAGATGTTAGATGGAAGTATCCAGGAGGATGGTGCCAAGACCTGTTGAAGTCACAATCCTGAGTACAAAGGGAGCCAAGCCTAAGGCCATGAACACCATCAAGGGCTTATAACCTTACCAAGGAGGACGCTTGTAAACCCTGCTCATTGGAATTAAGGAAAACCGGAAAAGAACTAGTCAATCCAAGTGAGAAAATCGAACCGGTTCACAAAACCAATTATTGAGGAACGGGTAAATTAGAGAAATTACAGCTCCTCTGTGATCCAAAAAGGTTCATAAACCTTCAAAAAGAACTTTAGGACAAATTGAGAGAGAAAAACTAGACAGGTTCGGGTGAACCAGAGCCGAACTGGTTAATGAACCAAGCCGGTTTATGAACTAGAACCGATTGAAATAGGGCAAACTGGGGAAATTATTGATACCAAGTAACTTAAAGAGTCACATAAGTCATGAGAAAGGACTTATGGATGAATTGGAGATGAAAACCAAGTTGGTTCAAGTGAACCGGATCTGAACCGAATTGAATCGGTTTGGACCGGTTTGAACAACTATTGAACCAAATATTAAATTCATTTTTCTAAGTGGCTTAAAAAATTCAAATTTGAGATTTGAGGCCACCATTGGATAGAAAATGAATTTAGAAATTTTTAGAGTTGAAAAATTTGGTCGAATTAAGGGTGAACCGACCAATTTAAGCTTTGAACTCGGTTCGGACCGGTACGGTCCGGTTCAGAATAGTGTCGTCTTCTTTCTTCAGATGATAACACTGTTCACTCACCAAAAAATTGAAGTAGTGCCAACGAAGAATAAATGTTTCCATTCAGTACATTTCAGGCATCAATTTCTGTCATAAAGGTGCCAAACGGATGGCCGACAAGTCCCTGAGCTCCCTATATAAAGAGCCCCTCTCCATTCATCCTTCCCACACCTGAAAACCTCACTCTCTCTTAGTTGCTTAGTTTTCTGGTGAAGCTTGAACTAGAGCTCTAATATTTGGTCTTTTCTAAGTTAAAGAAGGCGAGGTCGGGTTCCCTAGAACTGGGGATAAGTCAGCCACGCGGTGGTAGTATCCATTCGCTTCGAGGGTCACCGGAGAAGCGTTAGCGTGATTAAACAGAGAAGCAGCTTCGGCGGACCGAAGCTACCCTATTTTGGCCGAGTTGAAATCGGCCAATTTGAGCTCTCATGAGGCCAAACCAAGCTCTCCTAATACCTCCTCATCCCTCCTACGACCGAATTAGAACTAAATGGTAAGCTAATTTGGCTCCCCTCTGCAATTTTTGACCGGTACTAGAGAGAGAATCAGTAGAATTTTGATTATAGAAATCTCACCCAATTCGACATCAATTGATGCAATTCTTGATCCTAGGAGAAATTTTAGGAGGAAAGCTATCTTCCCAAATTGGAAGATCGAACTGTTGCGCCCCTGACAGTGAGCAATTGAAGCTCTCTCTCTACGTTCTATTTCCTAGTGAAGCTTCATTTAAGCTCGTTCTAGCATTAAAACTTTCGATTTAAAGTGCAATTGAATTGTATGAAGATGTAGAAACTCAAATTTAACTTCAATTTTAACAATTAAAGGTGTTTGGTTGGTCAATTTGATAAAATCAAATTCGGCTGTGTTAAAAAGTTTAAATTTTAGGGAAAAATTGGGGATTTTCAAAAAGTCGAGGGACAAAAATTCAATTGTATAAAATTGAGGGTCAATTGGGCATGATAAGAGTGTTAGGGGACCAATTGAGAAAAAATTATAATTTTTGGGATACAACTTACCATTTTTGTAAAGGAAGGGCAAAATGGTAATTTTGGGAAAAATTAGGGGCCAAATTGGGAATTTGGGAATCTTGAACCCCTTTTCATAAAAATGAACAAATTGAGGTCCCAAGGGGAATTTTAAAAGTTTTGAGACTCAATTTGGTGAAAAACTGTCAATTGGGGCCTAAGGTAAAGGAAAAATAACTTTAGGGACCAAATTACAAATATTTGAAAAGTTGAAAATTTAGTCATTCATAATGAATGGAGGAGATCAAGCCAAATGACAATGAACAACAATATTCATTTTGTGTAGGAACATGAGACATTGGGAACACCAACTAAGATTAAGCTCGCAAGGAAAGAAAATCGAATAAGAGGAATTTCACTGCACGATCGGGTGAGTGGGATTTTTATATCATACTCGGTTAGGATGATAAACACCTAGAAAATGGAAACCCACTGTTAAGTGGTATTTTAAACATCGCACATGATAAGAGTGATGTGAAAATCATGTGTAAAAACTACTTACTGGTTATAAGTTGATCATACCTGGTTGGTATGATGAAACTTCCTCGAAGGAAGTGGAAAACCGATTCATCGGTTATGAGCGGAGATGTCCTCAAACTCAGTTGGTATGATTTACAGTTAAAAGCATATTTTGTCAGAAGTGGTCTCTTCTGTCTGTGTGCCACTACTTAAATAATTTGGGAGACCTTCTTGACGAGAGCTCGAATAGCTCTGTTAGGCTAGAGACCTTGGTTTTGGAACTTGGTTGCTATTCTGCCAAAATTTTGAAAATCTCGAATAGTGGGCCCTAGGCCGATTGGCACGAGCTGAAGCGCGTAAACAAACATGATTTATATGACATGAAAAATTAAGTAAATGAATTGTTTGGCCATGGTACCAAGATAGGATCAACATACTCAGTCAACTAGCGGCAGTGCGGCATTACAGGTCTCCAGATTAGTCAAGATGAACAGCTGCAGGTCGAGTTGAGGGTCGGGGCCGTTGGACCAGTGGCACCACAAATTATATGGCATCATGTGAAAAATGTTGATTGTGCATGCATTGTGTTTACTGAACCTTCAAGACACCCAAGAGAGGTAGTGATGAGTCTTAGGGCTCTGGACGACTCAATGGATATAAGGGCAGTTTGTCGTACCAGAAATCTAGCAAAGCTCAACGCAACTTCAAGCGCATGAGACCGGGGTGGGGTCAGGATGAGGTCTCTATCCTCATATAGACACGAAGATTTGTTATGGGATTGGAGGTTGGATGTCAAAAACATCCACTTATTCTCAAGGTAGAAGTGGACGTATTTCTATCTAGGTGCCTGGTAAAGTCGCTCTGACACCACAAGTGGCTTCAGTGGACGGGCTGACCTGCGATTTGTGTGTTTTACCTTCACGACAAAGGATGTGTGTTGGGTGATAACACATCGTGGTTAATTAGAAATGGTGATAAAAACTAGAATTTGTAATGAAAGTTCTTTTTTGGAATTAAGGAGTCTAACACACTCCAACTTGAAAACAATTTTTATAGAAACTTCATTTTTAAAATATCCATTCACTAAGTTGTAGAAACTCACCCCTATTTTCCATCCCTTTTGAAGAAATAGAGAAAATGACGAGGAATAACACCGAGCCTTACCCTCTATCAGGTATGCTTAAATTCTCTTAAATTTACATTTTATTTGATATATGTCTTTCTAGGGAACAATGTTGAAAGTACGCTTGGCCCCTCTTGAGTAAAAGAAGGGGGAATCCTCTTGAACAGGGAGAGTGACAGGTTGTTCACACAGATCCGACCAAACCAGGTCAGGGCATGACAACTACTGTGGTATCAGAGCGTAGTTCCCTTGAAACATTATCTGTCATGCCCTGACCCGGTTTGGTTAGATCCCCATAATCAACCCATCACTCTCCTAGTTTATTAAAGGGTTTCTCCTTATTATAAATCGTAAAGAATAAGGCGTCCTTTAAACTTGCACCTTTTCCTAGAATAACATAGATCAAAACTGCATAATATTTTAAATTTATCATACTTGTATGACAGACGTCTTAGTTGATGGTCTTTAAGGGTAGTCTTTCTGAAATTTCCAGAAAGGGATATAAGGGAGGGGTGAGTACAACGACTCAGTGAATGGGTTTTCAAAATTTTTAACTTTTAAGAAAAAGATTCGTATTGGAGTGTACTAGACTCCTTTCTTTCAAAAATCCTTTCATTTAAAATCTCGGATTTTACCACCATTTCTTATTAATCACGGCGTGTCATCACCCAACACACATCCTTCATCATGAAGGTCAAACACATATTCACAGGCCAGTACATCCACTAAACCCACTTGTGGCGTCAGAGCGACATTACCGGACACCTTGATAGAAGCACGTCCACTTCTACCCTAAGAATGAGTGAATGTTTACGACATCTGACCCTCAATCCTGAAATCAATTTTCTATGTTCATATGAGGACACAGACCTCATTCCGTCCCCACCTCGGTCTCATGCACTTGATTCTACTCCAAATTTCGCATGGTCACCTTGCATGACGAACTGCCATATACCCACCAGGTCGTCCATGGCCCTTAGAATGCATCACTACCCCTCTTAGGTATCTTGATGGTCGCGTAATCAGAGTGCATGCACAATCAGTATTTTCTTATCATGGCATATAATCTATGGTGTCACTGGTCCAACGGCCCCAACCCTCAACACAACCTGTAGCTGTTTGTCTTAACTGGTCCGTCGATCTGTCATGTCGCACTACCACTAGTTTATTGAATATGTCGGTCCTGTCTTGGTACCATGGACAAACAATTCATTTATTTGGAGTTTTATTGCATATGTCTCATCTTTTTCTATGTGCTCCTGCTTGTGCCAATTGGCCTATGGCCCACTATTCGAGATTTTCAAAACCCGGAATATTAGCCCTCGAGTTCCAAAACCGAGGCCCCCGACCTATAAGAGCTATTCAAGCTCCCATCAAGAAGGTATCCAAAATTATTTAAGCATTAGCATACAATCGAGGGAGAGCACTTCCGACAAAATATGTTTTCAACTGTCCATCATACCAACCGAGTATGGGAACATCTCCGCTCATAACCGATGAACAAGTTTTCCACTTCTTTCGAGGAAGTTTCATCATACCAACCGAGTATGATCTACTTACAACCGGTAAGTAGTTTTTTCGCATCATTTTCACATCACTTCTCTAAATTGTGATGTTTAAAATACTACTAAATAGTGGGTTTTTCATTTCAAGGTACTTATTATTCTTAACTGGATATAATATAAAATCCCACTCACCCTTAAATGAAGTGTATTCCACTCGACCAATTCTTTGTATTCATGTGAACTTGTCCTTATTGGAGTTTCCGGTACTTTGTGTTCCTATACGATATCAACATCTTTGTTCATCATCCCTCGACCTAATATTCTTTATTCATTCCAAATGAATGAGGAAACCAAACTTTTTATTTATTTACAATTAGGTCCTTAAAGTTATTTTTCCTTTAACCTTAAGTCCCTAATGCCGGTTTTCCCTCAAATTGAGTCCCAAAAATATTTTTAAATTTATCTTAGGACCTCAATTTATTCAAATTCACAAAAAGCTTTAATTTCCCAAATTTCCAATTTGGTCCCCCAGCTTTTTCAAAATTACCATTTTGCCCTTTCTTTACAAAAAAGGGAAGTTTCACCCCAAAAATTCTAATTTCAACTCCTTAACACAGTCGAATTTGATTTTATCAAATTGACCGATCAAACACATCTAATTGTTGAAATTGAAGTTAAAATTGAGATCCTACATCATCATACAATTCAATAGCACTTTCAATCGCAAGTTTTGAAGTCGGAACGAGCTCAAATAGAGCTTTGCCGAAAAACAAACCGCAGAGAGAGAAAGTTTCGATTTGTTACTGGTGAGGGCGCGGCGGTCTGAGCTTTCTATCTGGGCAGATAGCTCTCATCATGATGTTAATTATAGAATCAATAATTGCATCAATTGACGCTGAATTGAGTTAGAATTTCATCATCAGAATTCTGTTGGTTCTCTCTCTAGCACCGGTGGAAATTGTAGTGGTTAGCTGAATTGGCTTACCTTTCAGTCCTAATTCGGCCGTGGAAGGGCTGAGAAAGTGTTGGAATGGCTTGGTTTGGCCTGAGGAGAGCTCGAATTGACTGATTTCATCTCTGTCGAAATAGGGCAGCTTCGGTCTGCCAGAGCTTCTTGACTGTTCCATCACGTCGGCGCTTCTTTAGCGACCCTCAGATCAAACAGAGACTATAAACATGTAGCTGACTTCTCCCCGGTTCTAAAGAACCTGACCTTAACTTGTTTGGCTCAGAAAAGTGCCTAAGTCGGACCTCTGGTTTGAGATTCATCGGAAAATGGAGTAGTTGAGAGAGAATGGATTTTTCAGGTGTGGAGAAGATGAATGGGGAGGGGCTCTTTATATAGGAAGCTTGAGGACTTCTTGGTCGTCCCATTGGCGCTTTAATGGTAGTCATTCATTTCCTGAAACTCCCTGGTGAGAGACTTTTCAGCTTTGCCGACGCTGCATGATTTTCTGGCGAGTGAACAGTGCTATCATCTAAAGGAAGAAGTCAACACTATTCCGAACTGGACTAGACCAGTTTGAACCGGGTTCAAAGCTTAAACCGATCGGTTCACCCACCATTCGATCAAGTTTTTCAAATCTAAAAATTTCTAAATTAATCTAAATTCATTTTCTATCCTATGTTAGCCTCAAATCTGAAATTTGAATTTTTTAAACCAGCTAGAAAAATAAATTTAGAATCTAGTTTAATAGTGGTTCAAATTGGTCCGAACCGGTTCAATCTGGTTCGGATATGGTTCACCTAAACTAGCTTGGTTTTCACCTCCAATTCATTCTCAAGTCCATTTCCATGTCTTTAGGGACTCTTTGGGTCACTTAGAATCCATAACTTTCCTGGTGTGCCCTTTCTCTATCGGTTCTGGTTCATGAACCGACTCGGTTCATAAATCAGTTCAATCTAGTTGAATTCGGTTCATCTAAACCGGTCTAGTTTTTGTAGCTCGTTCCAATTGGCCTATGGCCTACTGTTCGAGATTTTCAAAACCGGGCATATTAGCCCCCAAGTTCCAAAATCGAGGCCACTAGCCTATAAGAGCAATTCGAGCTCCCGTCAATAAGCTCTCCCAAATCGTTTAAGTATTGGCACACAGTTAGGGGAGAACACTTCCGAAAAAATATGTTTACAACTGTACATCATACCAACTGAGTATGAGGACATCTCCACTCATAACAGATGAACGTGTTTTTCGCTTCTTTTGAGGAAGTTTCATCATACCCACCAGGTATGATCTACTTACAACCATTAAGTAGTTTTTCTACATGATTTTCACATCACTTCTCTAAATTGTGATGTTTATCATACCACTAAATAGTTGGTTTTTCATTTTGAGGTACTTATCATTCCCAACCGGGTATGATAAAAAATCCCACTCACCCATTAATGTAATGAATTCCACTCGATCGGTTCTTTATATTCACGCGAGCTTGTCCTTGCTGGCGTTCCTGGTACTTCGTGTTCCTACACAATATGAACATCTTTGTTCATTATCTCTCGACCTAATAGCCTTCATTCATTCCAAATGAATGAGGAAACCAAACTTTTTATTTATTTGCAATTAGGTACTTAAAGTTATTTTTCCTTTTAACCTTAAGTCCCTAATGCCGGTTTTTCCTCAAATTGAGTCCCAAATTTTTTTTTAAAATTTATCTTAGGACCTCAATTTATTCAAATTCACAAAAAGGGGTTTAATTTCCCAAAATTCCAATTTGGTCCCCCAACTTTTCCAAAATTACCATTTTTTCCCTTCCTTTACAAAAATGGTTAGTTTCACCCCAAAAATTCTAAAATCACTCAATTGGCCCCTCTAACATTTTTATCATGCCTAATTGACCCTCAATTTTATAAAATTGCATCTTGGTCCATCGAATTTTCGAAAATCCCCAATTTTCCCCAATTTCAACTCCTTAACACAGCTGTATTTGATTTCATCAAATTGATCAATCAAACACATCTAATTATTGAAATTGAAGTTAAAATTGAGTTCCTACATCTTCATACGATTCAATAGCACTTTGAATTGCAAGTTTTGACGCCGTAATAAGCTCAAATGGAGCTTCGCCGGAAAACAGACTGTAGAGAGAGAAAGTTTTGTTTTCTCACCAGTGAGCGCATGGCGGTTTGATCTTTCTATCTAGGCAAATAACTCTCATCTTGAGGTTAATGCTAGAATCAATAATTGCATCAATTGATGCTATATTGCGTTAGAATTTCATCATCAAAATTCTGTCGGTTCTCTCTCGAGAACTGGTAGAAAATTGCAGAGGGGTGCCAAATTGGCTTACCTTTTAGTCCTAATTCGCCGATTTCAGCTCGAATGAAACAGGGCAACTTCGGTCCGTCGGAGCTGCTTCACTGGTGACCCTCGTAGCAAACGGAGACTATAGACGTGTAGCTGACTTCTCCTCGGTTACAAAGAACCCGACCTCACCTTATTTGTCATAGAAAAGTGCCCAAGTCGAAGCTCTGGTTTGATCTTCACCAAAAAATGGAGCAGTTGAATGAGAATGGAGTTTTTAGGTTTGGAGATGATGAATGGGGAGGGGTTCTTTATATAGGAAGCTCGGGGACATCTTGGCTGTCCGATTGGCGCCTTATGGTGGTCATTCATTGCCTGAAATTCCCTGGCTGGAGACTTTTCAGCTTTGCCGACACTACGTGATTTTTCGGTGAGTGAATAGTGCTGTCATCTGAAGGAAGAAGATGATACTATTTCGAACCAGACTAGACTAGTCTGAATCGGGTTCAAAGCTTAAACCAGCCGGTTTACCCCCTGTTCGACTGAGTTTTTCAAATCTAAAAATTTCTAAATTTATCTAAATTCATTTTCTATCCAATGGTGGCCTCAAATATTAAATTTGAATTTTTTAAGCTACCTAGAAAAATAAATTTAGAATCTGGTTCAATAGTGATTCAAATTGGCCCAAACTATTTCAATCCGGTTTAGATACGGTTCACCTAAACCGGTTTGGTTTTCACCTCCAATTCATTCTCAAGTCCATTTCCATGTCTTTAGGGACTCTTTGGGTCACTCGGGATCCATAAATTTCCTGATTTGCCCTTTCTCTATCAGTTCCAGTTCATGAACCGACTCGGTTCATAAGCCGGTTCAATCTAGTTGGATTCGGTTCATCTAAACCGGTCTGGTTTTTCTCTTCCAATTTATTCTAAGGTTCTTTTCTAATGTTTTATGAACCCTTTGGATAACCCTGGAGTTGCAAATTTCCAAATTACCCGTTCCTAAATGATCGAGTTTATGAACCGGTTCGGTGTTTTTACTCGGTTTGACCGGTTCTTTTCTCAGTTTTCCTTAACTCAAAAGGGTGGGTTTACATTATCAATATTATGCCCTGAAATTAACCCCACTATAATATCATGTAGGGACCAATATGCAATTTTATAAAATTGAGGGTCAATTGGGCATGATAAGAGTGTTAGGGGACCAATTGAGCAAATTTTAGAATTTTTGGGGTACAACTTACCATTTTTGTAAAGGAAGGGCAAAACGGTAATATTGGGAAAATTTTGGGGCCAAATTAGCAATTTGGGAAACTTGAACCCCTTTTTGTTAAATTGAGGTACCAAGGGGAATTTTTAAAGTTTCATGACTCAATTTGGGGAAAAACTGTCAATTGGGGTCTAAAGTAAAGAAAAAATAACTTTAGGGACCAAAAGTGCAAATATTTGAAAAGTAAAAAATTCAATGATTCATAATGAATGGAGGTGATCAAGCCAAATGACAATGAACAACAATGTTCATTTGATGTAGGAAAATGAGACATCGGGAATGCCAACTGAGATTAAGCTCATAAGAGATGAAAATCGACTAAGAGAAATTTCACTGCACGATCGAGTGAGTAGGATTTTTATATCATACCCGGTTAGGATGATAAGCACCTCGAAAATGAAAACCCTTCTAAGTGGTAATATAAACATCACACCTGAGAGGAGTTATGTGAAAATCACGCGGAAAAACTACTTATCGATTGTAAGTAGATCATACCTAGTTGGTATGATGAAAATTCCTCGAAGGAAGTGGAAAACCCGTTCATCGGTTATGAGCGAAGATGTCTTCATACTTGGTTGGTATGATGGAAAATTAAAAATATATTTTGTTGGAAGTGCTCTCCCCTAACTGTGTGTCAGTGCTTAAACAATTTGGGAGACCTTCTTTACGGGAGCTCGAATAGCTCTATTAGGCCGGAGGCCTCAGTTTTAGAACTTGGGGGCTATTATGCCCAAATTTTGAAAATCTCGAATAGTGGGAGCTCGTAAACAAACATGACTTATATGCCATGAAAAATTAAGTAAATGAATTGTTTTTCCATGGTACCAAGACAGGACCAACATACTCAATCAACTAGCGGTAGTGCATCATGAGAGGTCTCTAGAGTTGTCTAGACAAACAGTTGCAGGTCGAGTTAAGGGTCAGGGCCGTTGGACCAGTGGCACCATAGATTATATGGCATCATGTGAAAAATGTTGATTGTGCATGCACTGTGTTTACGGGACCTTAAAGACGCCCAAGAGGAGTAGTGATGCATCCTAGGGCTCTGGACGACCCGATGGATATATTGGCAGTTTGTCGTACTAGAAGTTTTGCGAAGCTCGACGTAGCTTCAAGCACATGAAACCGGGGTGGGGTCAGGATGAGGTCTCTGTCCTCATACAAACACGAAGATTTGTTTTGGGATTGAGGGTCGGATGTTGCGAACATCCACTTATTCTTAGGGTAGAAGTAGACATACTTTTATCTAAGTGGTTGGTAAAGTTTCTCCAACGCGACAAGTGGGTTCAATGGACAGGCTGGCCTGCAATTTGTGTGTTTTACCTTCATGATGAAGAATGTGTGTTGGGTGATAAGACACCGTGGTTAATAAGAAATGGTGATAAAAATTGGGATTTGAAATGAATGTTTTTTTTAGGAATTAGGGAGTCTAGCACACTCTAACTTGATAACTATTTTTATAGATGCTTCATTTTTAAAATACCCATTCACCGAGTTGTAGAAACTTACCCCTCTTTTCTATCCCCTTTCATGAAATAGAGAAAATGACTAGTAATAACACCGAGCCTTACCTTCTGTCAGTTAAACTTAAATTCTCTTAATCATGCATTTTAATTGATATATATCTTTCCAGGGAACAAGGTTGAAAGTATGCTTGACGCCTCTTAAGTAAAAGAAGGGGAAAACTACTCTTGAATCGGGAGAGCGGAGGGTTGTTCATGAGGATCTGACCAAACCGGGTCGGGGCATGACAACGCTTGTCAAGAACCCCGTAGCTCCCTATCTATTTTGTAACCATATTTTTTGTAATGGGGCTAAGATCCCAACACATTGTACTACTTCTCCACTAATAAAGAAGTCCAAGTTCCTATAACCATATCTCTAAAATGATGTGCCCTTGCACCTCATCTATAAGAAGATTGCCCAAGAAAAGTAATCAAACAAACCCACGTTACTCTAGATACCATGGAGATTCCCATCCCAAATAAAGGAATGAATCATGGGAATTATTAGGCAAAGAAGGCACGACAAGAAAACCATTAAGGTAATTAAAGAGTCTAGGAGAACTCTTGGAGTAACAACTAGGCAAGGAAACAACATATTACAAGGTGTAAGGGAAATAGGACATGAAGTGAAGGACTGTCCCACACCACAAGGATTTACTACAATACTTTCCAAGAATAACGCCCCCACAGCTATAGGAATTCGAAAGGATACCATCCCATGAAACACCACTCCTGCTCGGAATTTCAACCACATCCAGGAGGAAGCTCTTTAAGATCCTAGTGTAGTGGCAGGAAGGAAAAAGGACTGAAGATAAGACCTCGATAAACCACAAATAGAACAAATGGTAGCTGAATAGAATTGTTCCTTAAGAAGAAATTTCCAGCCATTTAGGAGCAAAGAAGGGAACGCCTCCACAAGAGAAGATAAGCCAAGCATTTGACGACAAATGTGATGTCTCAAGATGGAAGTACGATTCACTTTGAAAAAAGCAGTGAAGCCAAATAGAAGTTTCGGACCAACATAGCGGAAGCAAGCAAGTCGTAACAACAAGATAGTAAAGTAGAATAAATGATACCTTAAGGAAGACCAGGAAGTAGTAAGGACTACACCCTCAAAAGAGTAGTAGGATGGACATTAAGGACAAGAAGGCTCGAGAGACAACTGCCCTAAGATAATTAGACTAGGGGAATGGTAGGGACGAGGCAGTTAATGAACTAATACTCGTAGAGGACATAATTTGAGCTCCAAGAAAGAAGGGAGCAGTGGAAAGGCCAAACATTTGGAAAAAGAAGGATGAAGGAAATCCTTAAAAAGACCAATGGCCAAGACCGGATTAACAACCAAACTCAAGCCCAGAGAGAGGCAGACAAGCCTCTCACATGATGACCAAGAGATCTTGAAACAAGGAGGATTTGAGCTCTCCCTAAAAGAAATAGACATGTACTAGGTACAAGTGGGGATGAGGATAGGGTACAAAAGTTGTGCCCGCAAGATTTCAAGAGTAAGGGTAAACAAGAGAAGACGACATCAAAGGATGTCAATTAAGGGTGGATATTCCCTAGGGCAAATGAAAAAGGAATTCCAGGAGAAAGAGGAAGAGTCGTACCAAGGAAGGAAACCTTGGAAAGGCATATGTAACCCAACTAAGAAGCAATGGAATCAAGTGAAGAGGGATAAGGAGATGAACTTGCAAATGAAGCGCATGTCGAGGTGAAAGAACTAGGGGAAGCATACTTGGAGGAGCCAAGGAATAAGTTAAACCGAAGGAATGGGTAAGTAGGAAGTTAGCATCAAAAGATGTCGTAACAAGTAGGAATGGGTGGACTACAATAATAAGGGAATAAAGGAAAGAACGTATGAGAAACCTTTGAGAAGTAAGCCCTCAATTAAGAAGTGAATTAGGGAAACAACCATTGACATCAGGATGGGTCATGGTCCACACTCACTTAATGGAGCCTAAAAAATGGAAGGATGGGCATAGTGTGGAATACACGAAATAAGACCAATAATCAGAAATTCCTTAGATAAGGAATAAGTGATGAAATGGAATTTTAAGATGAGGAATAATTTAAAGTGGGCAAATTCCTCAACAGAGAAGAAGGTGTAAGGAAATGAAGGAATAAATCTTCAAGGAATGGTAAGAAGGTTGAGCATGTAGCTCTTAAGGTTAAAAATCTCTGTTTTGAGAGATATAGTAGAGAATGAAACCACAAGAAGTGAACTCCCCAAACAAAATAATCAACATATAGACTAAAAAGGGATCGAGTCGAAATAATGAATCGTGAAATGGTCACGAGCGAGTAAGAGTGGATTAAGGAGAAAAAAGAAAGTCCTTGAATAAAGGACGCTGCTAAAGAAGAGGAAGGACATAAGAAGGGAAGAATCCTTGCATGTCAGTAAGTCATCGAGAAACCCAATGATTAGAATTGCAAATACCCAATAAAGAAGTTGAGAATGGACAAGTAGGTAAGAGAAATCAACACACTTATGTGAGACAAGATGTCAAAGGCATGATGGATGAGGGGATAACGATAAAGATAGTTGAGGAATACTACCAAATGAAAAGAGGGATGAAGTTATATGATCCTTGAAAGATGGGAAAGATTAGGACAACCCTCAAGGAAGTATTCTAGAAATCTAATGGACAGAGACAGGTTATAGAAAATGTCATGACTGTAAGGGGCATGTAAGCCCAACAGTCCTGAGAAAAATGTGACTCAAATAAGGAAGAGTCAGTCAATAGACATGATAAGATCAAATAAAAAAATTTGGACCGAAGTTGTAATAAACAATAGATGAGGGAAGGATAAAAATAAGACAAAAAGGGTGATAAAACCAAAACCCGTGAAAGCAAGTATGTAGCACTCGAGAGGACACAGAGATAAGGGTTTCAATGACCAAGAGACGATTAAGCAGCTTGGAACTCCTAATCCTGAAATTCTCAGCAAGAACCCTCAAGAGGAAGAATCTTGCCCTAAGTAGAGGAGGAAGTTAACTTAAGGATGTACCTTGGAGTAGTGGGTAAAAACATGCCTATTTATGATAAACTCTATGGAGTGAGTAAACAATGGAAAGGAAAAAGAAATTCCTTAAGTGAATGATATAAAAAGGGGCTAACTGAATGAATAACCAAAGAGTTAACATGTCAAGCAAACCCTAGGTTGACACCAAAGGAAATTATTCTTGATGCAAAGGTTGCTAATTAAGTTTTGGGGACAAAACTCCTAAAAGAAGGGGAGAGTTGTAAACCCAATCCCTTAAAGACAAGAAAATCAGGGAAAGAACCGGTCAACCCCGGTGAGAAAATAGAATTGGTTCATGAACCCCAACCCTTAGAGAAAGGGCAAAACGGAAAATTTACAAATACTAAATGATCTAAAGAGACATAAAAGTCATGGAAAAGGACTTTGGGATGAATTGAAAGTGAAAACCAGACCAATTTAGGTGAACCGGACCTAAACCTGTTTGAACCACTATTGAACCAGTTTCTAAATTTATTTTTCTAGGTGGCTTAAAAAATTCAAATTGGAGAATTGAAGTCATGAATGAATAGAGAATGAATTTAGATAAATTTTGAAAAACCCGGTTGAATCGACCGGTTTAAGCACTGAACTTGGCTCGGTCCGGTCTGATCATGTTCGGAACAATGTCGTCTTCTTCCTTCAGATGACAACACTGTTCACTCGCTGAAAAAGCGAGCAGTGCCGGTAAAGATGAAAATTCTCCGTTCAAGGTGTTTTAGGTCATGAATGATTGCCATAAAGGCACCAATCGGATGGCCAAGGAGTCCCCGAGCTTCCTATATAAAGAACTCCTCCTCATTCATCCTCCTCACACCGGAAAACTCCTCTCTCTCTCTCTACTACTCCAATTTCCAATGAAGCTCGAACTAGAGCTCCGACATTAGGGTTTTTCTGAGCCTAAGAAGGTGAGGTCAGATTCCTTAGACTCGAGGAGAAGTCAGCTACCCTGATCACCATTCGATCAGAGGTTCGTTGGAGAAGCATTAATGTAATCAAACAGTAAAGCAGCCCCGACAGATCGACACTGCCGTATTTTGGCAGATCTAAAAACATCCAATTTAAACCCTTCTCAGGCCAAACCAAGCTCTCACAACACTTTCACAGCCCTCATATGACTGAATTAGAGTAGAAAGGTAAGCCAATTTGGCTCCCATCTATAATTTTTTACTAGTGTTAGAGAGAGAAATAACGAAATTGCACTGACCAAATTCTCCCTCAATTTGGCATGAATTGATGCAATTCTTAATCCTAGGAAAAACCTTCTGTCTACTCAGATAGATAGTTCGGACCACCGCACCCCGACGGTAAGCTTTATCTCTCTAAGTCCAATTTTTCGACGAAGCTTTATTTGAGCTTAATTTGGATCCAAATGACGCGATTCAAAGTTCCATTGAATCATGTGGAAGTGTAGAAACCCAATTTTATCTTCAATTTCAACAATTAAACCTAATTAAATAGTCAATTTGATGAAATCAAATTCGGCCAGTTTGAAAGGGGGAAACTTCTGGGGAAATTTGAAAATTTCATAAAATTGAGGGACCAAAGTGCAATTCCCTAAAATTGAGGGCCAATTGACCATGAAAAAGATGTTGGAGGACCAATTGGTCAATTTTTGGATTTTTTGGGGGTAAAATTGCCATTTTTGTATAGTAGGGGCAACATGGTAATTTTTGAAAAGTTGGGGACCAAAATGGATATTTGGGAAACTTGAAGCTCTTTTTTTTTTATTTTGAATTAATTGAGATCACAAAGTAAATTTTAGAAGTTTTGGGAATCAATTTGGGGAAAAATTAGTATTAGGGACCTAAAGTCAAGGAAAAAGAACTTTAGGGACCTAAATACAAATAATTAAAAGTTTGGGCATTTTGTTCATTCTTGAGGAATGAAGGCTATTAGGGCAATTGTTGATGAACAAGGATGTTCATATCGTGTAGGAACATGAAAGATTAGTGAAACGCCAGCAAAGATAAGCTCGTGTTGAGACAAAGGTCGTTTTAGAGGAAAATACACTACACTTATCGGGTGAGTGGGAATTTTCACATCATACCCGGTTGGGCTGATGAGTACCTTGGAATGAAAAACCACTACTAAGTGGAATTTTAACATAACATCTGGATGGGGTAATGTGAAACCTACTTGGAAAAACTACTTAGCGATTGTAAGTAGATCATACCCGGTTGGTATGATAAACTTCCTGGAAGGAAGTGGAAAACCCATTTATCGGTTATAAGTGGAGATGTCATCACACCTGGTTGGTGTGATCGACAAGTGAAAAGATATTTTATTAGAAGTGTTCTCCCGTGACTGTGTTCCACTGCTTAAAGATTTTGGGAGACCTTCTTGAGTGGAGCTCGAATAGCTCAATTTGGTCATAGGCCTCGGTTTTGGAACTTGGGGGCTAGAATGCCCGATTTTGAAAATCTCGTACAATGGGCCCAAGGCCAGTTGGCACAAACAGGAGCTCATAAATAAACCTGATATTAAGCCATGAAAATATTAATGAATGATGTGATTTGGCCATGGTACAAAGATTGGACAGACATACTCGATGGACTGACAGTAGTGCGACAAGACTAGGTCGACGGACCGGTCTAGATAAATAGCTGCAGGTCAAGTTGAGGGTCATGATCGTTGGACCAGTGGCACCAAAGATTAATGGCTTATATGGAAAATGTTTTTCGTGCATGCACTGAGGTTTGGGACCACCAAGACGCCCAAGAGGGGTAATGATGTGTCCTAGGGGCTACTAGACAATATGGTGGAGATAAGGGCAGTTTGTCGTGCGAACAGTTAGGGGAGCTCAACATAGCTTCATGCGCATGAGACTAGGTGGGGTTGGGATGAGATCTCTGTCCTCATACTGATATGGAGTTTCTTTTTAGGTTTGAGGGTTGGATGTTGCGAATATCCACTTATTCCCAGGGTAGAAGTGGATGGACTTCTATCTAGGTGGCTGGTAAAGTCGCTTTGACACCACAAGTGGGTGCAGTGGACGGGTTGCCTTGTGAATGTGTGATCCCTTCATGATGAAGGGTGTGTGTTGATTGTTAAACAAACCGATTGTGAGGAAATTGATTTTGAATAACAAAAAATTCAAGGAAAAAATGGTTTTAAATTAAATAAGGAGTCTCGCATACTCCAATTCAAACTATTTTTTAGAAACTCATGTTTCAAACACCCATTCACTGAGTTGTTGAACTCAACCCCTCCCTTTACCCCTTTTCAGGTAACTGAGGGAAAAAACTACCTACAAACATTTTGCTAACTAAACCTGCAAGACAAGTATGTAAGTTTAATTTATTCAATTTTGATTAATGTTATTCCATGAAAGGTACAAGTATAAAGGATACCTTACTCCTTCCTTTCTAAAAGAAGGGGAAAACCCATAATAAACCAGAAGAGTGGTGGGGTTGCTCATGGGGATTCGACCAAATTGGGTCGGGCGTGATAAATCAGGTCTTCCTCGATCACTGGTGGTGGTTGATCTAGTACATGACTAGGGTCGGGCTCGTACTTTTACAGTATCGACATATGGAAGACGTCATGGATCCTCTCTAGGTCCAGGGCTAACTTTAGTCGGTATGCTACAGGTTTGACCCTCTAGGTTATGGCGTCTGGACCAATGTATCTTCGTTTCAACTTTCCTCTCTGTTAAAACGGGAGTATCCCCTTCCATGGTGACTCCTTAAGGAATACTCGGTCCCCTATCTCGGACTCCAGTGGTCGGCATAAATCTTCTTCCAATCCTAAGCCACCTTGAGTTAGATCCTTATTATCCAAATTTCCTCAGATGCATCATCTATCAACTCGACCTTCTCAAGTTTTGTTTCCCTTACCTTCTCCTAGAACAGGGGAGTGCAACAAGGTCACCCATAGAGGGCCTTGTAGGGTGCCATTTGGATGATGGCCTAGTAGCTATTGTTGTATGCAAATTCCATGAGGCACAAGTAATCCTCGCAACCCTTATTCCCTATTAGGATGCATGCTCAGAGCATGTCTTCTAGGGTTTGGATGGTCCGTTCGGACTGTCCATCCATTTGAGAGTGGAAGGTGGTGCTCATGTGGAGTCTAGTCCCAAGGGCAGCTTGTAGACTAGGCCAAAATCGAGAGGTGAACCTCAGGTACCGATCTGATACTATACTTATGGGGACCCCATGGAGCTGTACGATCTCCCACACATATAGGGCGGCCAGCTTTTCTACAAGGTATGTCACCTAGATTGGTAAGAAATGTGTGGACTTAGTCTACCGATCCACAATGATCCATATGGCATCCCAACCCCTTCTTGTTACTAGCAGCCCGGTCATGAAATCCATGGTAATATGCTCCCATTTCCACTTGGGAATCGGGAACAGTTGTAGTAGTCCGGAGGGTTTTTGGTGTTCGGCCTTAATTTGTTGGCTTGACAGGCATCTATCCACGTACTCGGCAATGTCCCTCTTCATCCCTTTCCACCAATATCATTATTTTAGGGTGATGTACATCTTGGTACTACCCAAATGCATGGTGTACATCGAGTTGTTTGCCTCCCCCAGTATCCCACTTTTTAATTCCCAATTGTTCGGTACTCAGACTCTTCCTTTGAAGGTCATTACCCTGTTGCTCCTTACCATGAGGTCTTGGGCTGGGCCATCCACAATCTCTCTCCAATGGGGATGGAGCTCCTTGTCTTCCTTTCGTAGAGCCCGAATTTGATCCACCAGGTTGGGTTGTACGACTAGGTTAGCCACTAGGTTACCCTGGCTCTCGTCCAAGTTGAGGTCCACTCTCAAGCTGCGTATTTGGCTTAATAAGAGTAGGTAGCTAGTATTTACCAAGGCCACTCCCGTGTGGTACTTGCGGCTGAGTGCGTCGGCTACCACATTTTCCTTATCGGGGTGGTACTCAATCATCATATCGTAGTCCTTTACCATCTATAGCCACCTCCTCTACCATAGGTTGAGCTCCTTTTGGGTTATAAAGTATTTCAGGCTCTTGTGGTTAGTGTAGATGCGGCACTTCACTCCATACAAATAGTGATGCCATATCTTGAAGGTAAACACAATGGTTGCCAGCTCGAGGTCATGGGTGGGGTAATTTTTCTAATGGGGCTTCAGCTATCGTGAGGCATAGGCAATAACTTTCCCCTGTTGCATTAGGCCACATCCTAATCTTGTTCAGATGCATCACTATAAACGGTGTACTCCCTAGTGTCCGCATTGGGTAAGGCCAACACTGAGGCCATTGTTGATTGGGATTTGAGCTCTTGGAAGGATTCCTCTCACGTAGCATCCCACTTATAGTTCACTCCCTTCCTCGCGAGGCAAGTTAATGGGGTCACAATCTTGGAGAAGTCTTCCACAAACTTCCAGTAGTACCCGGTTAGCCTGAGGAAACTAAGTGCCTCGGTTGGGTTGGTAGGAGCTTTCCAATTTGAGATGGTCTCTATCTTGGCTGAATTCCACCTTCACTCCATCCTTTGACACTATATGCTCTAGGAAGCCCACTTCTTGTAGCCAAAATTCACACTTAGAGAATTTGGCACATAGCCAGTTTTCTCATAAGGTACTTAGGGTGGTCTCTAAATGTGCCCAGTGTTCCTCTTCGGTTTAGGAGTATATGAGGATGTCGTCTATGAACATGACCATGAACTTGTCCAAGTATGGCTGAAACACCCGGTTCATCGGTTCCATGAAGGTCGCAAGTGCGTTTGTCAGTCCAAAGGGCATCACTCTAAACTTATAATGCCTATATTGTAATCAGAAAGTGGTTTTCTCTATATCCTCCTCTCAAATTTTAAGTTGGTGATACCCTAATCGCAGATCGATCTTGGAGAAATAGGCCGCCACTCTTAGCTGATCAAATAAGTAATCTATCTTGGGGAGAGGGTACTTATTCTTAATTGTTATGTGGTTCAATTTTCGGTAGTCGGTGTAGAGCCGCATACTTCCGTCTTTCTTTTTTATGAACAACACTGATGCACTCCATGAGGACTGACTTGGGCATATAAAACTTTCTCAAAGAGTTCGTCCAACTTGTCCTTCTATACCTTAAGTTCTACGAGCGCCATATGGTAGGGTGCTTGGGATATGGGGTGGGTCCCTAGCACCACTTTGATCACGGACTCTAGCTGGTGATCTATGGGTAGGTCGGGTAGTTCCTCCGAGAAGATGTCGAGATAATAGTTGACTATCGAGATTTTGGCTAACTCCTTCTCTGGTGAATCCTTGCAAGTGATTTGAGTGAGGAATACCTTACACCCTTTCCGTTGTAAATCCTATGCCTCTATGTAGGATACTAGGTGTATTCCTGCTCTTCCTGTATCTCCTTCAAATACTGCCTCTTCCTTCCCAAGGACGGGAAAGGTTATTGTCATGCCCCGACCCAGTTTGGTCGGATCCCCGTGATCAACCCATCACTCTCCTGGTTTATTAAAGGATTTCCCCTTATTGTAAACTGTAAAGAGTAAGGCATCCTTTAACCTGCACATTTTCCTAGAATAGCATAATTAAAACTGCATGAAATTTAAAACTTTACATCCCTGTCTTACAGGCATCTTAGTTGACGGTCTTTAAGGGGAGGCTTTCCAGTTTTTCCTGAAAGGGATATAAGGGAGGGGTGAGCATGACTACTCAGTGAATGGGTTTTTAAAAGCTTTTGACTTTTAAGAAAAACATTTATATGGAGTGTGCCAGACTCCTTTGTTTTAAAAAATCCCTTCATTTAAAAATTCAGGTTTTTCCACCATTTCTTATTTACCACGGTGTGTCATCACCCAACACACATCCTTCATCATGAAGGTTACACACAATCGCAAGTCAGTATCACTACTGAACCCGTTAGTGGCTTCAGAGTGACTTATCCTGCCACCCGGATAGGAATGAGTGGATGTACGCGACATCCGACCCACAATCTCGAAATCACTTCTTCGTGTTCGTATGAGAATAGAGACCTTATCCTGTCCCCACCCCGGTCTCATGCACTTGGTGCTACTCCAGATTTCGCATAGACACCTGGAACAACGAATTTCCCTTATAGCCACCAGGTCGTCTAGTGCCCTTAGAACTCATCACTACCCCTCATGGGTGTCTTGATGATCCCGTACTCACAGTGCATGCACAAACAATGTTTTCTTATATTACCATGTAATCTATGGTGCCACTGGTCCAACGGCCCCAACTCTCAACTCAACCCGCAATTGTTTGTCTTAACTGGTCCGTTGACCTCTCATGTCGCACTGCCACTAGTTGACTGACCATGTCAGTCTTATCTTGGTACTATGGCCAAACAATTCACTTATTAAGTTTTATGGCACATATATCATGTTCTTTTACGAGCACCTGCTCGTGCCAACTGGGCTTGGGCCCACTGTACGAGATTTTCAAAATTGGGCATTTAGCCCTCAAGTTCTAAAACCGAGGCCCCGACCTATCAGAGCTATTCGAGCTCCCGGCCTATCAGGTGCCAAATTGTTTAAGCATTGGCACACAGTCAGGGGAGAGCACTTCCGACAAAACATATGTTTTCTCTATCGATTATACACCCGGGTATAAGGACACCTCCGTTCATAACCAATGAACAAATTTTCAACTTCCTTTGAGGAAGTCTCCTCATACCAACTGGGTATGATCTACTTACAATCGGTAAGTAGTTTTTCCTCATGATTTTCACATCACTTTCTCTAAGTGGTGATGATTAAAATACCACTAAACAGTGGGTTTTTATACCGAGTTACTTATCACCCCCTACGAGGTATGATATAAAATTTCCACCCACAACCGGTAAGTGGTTTTTATCTTGAATTTGTGCTCATCATCCCAACCGGGTGTGATGTTAGTAAACCCACTCACCCATTAATGTCGTAAATTCCACTAGACTGGTTCTTTGTATTCATGCAAGCTTGTCCTTGCTGGAGTTCCCGGTATTTCACGTTCCTACACGATATGAACAACCTTGTTCATTATTACTTGGCATAACAGCATTCATTCATTTCCAATTAATGAGAAAACCCAAACTTTTAGTTATTTGCAATTAGGTCCCTAAAGTTATTTCTCTTTAACTTTAAGTCCCTAATGTCAATTTTTCCTCAAATTGAGTCCTGTAACTTTTAAAATTTATCCTGGGACCTCAATTTATTCAATTTCTCCAAAAAGGGGTTTAATTTCCCAAATTTCCAATTTGGTCCCAAAATTTTTCCAAAATTACCATTTTGCCCTTCTTTTACAAAAATGGTATGTTTTGCCCCAAAAATTCCAAAATTCCTCAATTGGTCCAACATTATTTTCATTCCCAATTGACCCTCAGTTTCATAAAATTGCATTTTGGCCCTTTGAATTTCAAAAATCCCCAATTTTTCCCCCAATTTCAACTCTTCAACACTACCGAATTTGATTTCATCAAGTTAACCGATCAAACACTTCTAATTATTGAAATTGGAGTTGAAATTGAGTTCTTGCATGTTCATACGATTCTAAGAAACTTTGAATTACAGATTTTAATGCTGGAACGATCTCAAACGGAGCTTCGCAGAAAAATAGACTGTAGAGAGAGAAAGCTTCGATTTCTCACTGGTGAGGGCATAATGGTCTGAGCTTTTGATCTAGGCAGATAGCTCACATCTTGAGGATCATCCTAGAATCAGGAATTGCATCAATTGATGACGAATTGAGTTAGAATTTCATCATTGAAATTTTGTCAGTTCTCTCTCTAGCACCGGCCAAAAATTGCAGAGAGGAGTCGAATTGGCTTACCTTTCGGTCCTAATTCAGCCGTGGGAGGGCTGAGGAAGTGTTGGAAGGGCTTGGTTTGGTTTAAGGAGGGCTCAAAATGGCCGATTTCAGCTTTGCCGAAATAGGGCAGCTTCGGTCCACCGGAGATGCTTCATTGTTCCATCATGTCGGCGCTTCTCTAGTGAATCTTGGATTGACTGGAGTTTGCTATCCGATAGCAGACTTCTCCCCGGTTCTAAAGAGCCTAACCTCTCCTTCCTTAACTCAAAAGTGCGGGGTTTACAACCCTTCCCTCCTTTTAGGAGTTTTGTCCTCAAAACTTAGTTAACGTCACTGCATGAGCAATCATTTCCTTTGATGCCCCTTTGGTGTTTGCTTAAGATACAAACTTTTCTCTTGTCCTTGAAATTAGTCACTTTTAAAACCTTCGTTTAAGAAATTCCTTTTCCTTAATATTATTTACTCCCTCCATGGAGTTTGTCATAACTAGACATACCTTACCTCAGGGTATGTTCTTAGATTTTATCTCTCTCTTTGCTTAGAGCAACATTTTTCCCCTTGAGGTCCTGTACTCAAGATTGGGAATTCCAAGATAACTAACCATTTTTGTGTCTAGTTAACCGCTTGATCAATTAAACCCTTAACTCGTCATCCTATAGAGCATTTCGTACTTATTTCTATGGATTTCTTTATCACCACCTTTTCATCCCATTTCGACTCTTCCTCCATTCGTTGTCTATTATAACTTCGGTCCAAATTGTTATATTTGACCTCGTCATGCTTATTTTCCGACTCTTCCTTACTTTGAGTCATATTCTCCTCGGGTTGTTGGGCCTACATGCCCTTACAGCATGGCATTTTCTAGGACCCGTCTCTGTCCATTTGATTTCTGGAACATCTCCTGAAGTGTCTCTCTTAGCTTTTAGATCTTTCAGGGATCGTATAACTTCATTACTCTTTTCTTTTGATAGTATTCCTCAACTATCCTTTTTTTACCATTATTAACTCTACTTACTCAATTGTGTTGGTTCTCCTCACCCACTCGTTCCTTTTTTACTTCCTTATTGAGTATTTTTTGTTCCAAGTAATTAAATTCCTAGATGTTTTACCGACATGCTGGGTTTCATCCTTTCTTAGATCCATCATCATTCCCAATGATGTCCTCTACTCAAGGGTTTTCCTTTGGCCTTAATCCCCTCTGATTTTTTAGCAACCATTTCACTATTCTTTATTTTTCTGGTTCAATCGTCTGGGCAGCTGTATCACTCGTTCTTCATGCCCATCCTATTGTCCATCATAGAGTGTAGTCTTTACTACATTTCATTCCTTCTTAGGGTTTTGTTTATTCGATTTGGATGTCTGTCGTTATTAGTTTTCGTCTTTCTACTTGGATCTCCTGTTCCCTCCAAATAGGTCAACCTAGGCCATTACGATACTTCCTTCCTTAGAAACATTTCCTAATTAAGGGTTGGTTCCTTTCACTCCACATTGTGTCCATCCGCCCATCAATAATTCCTTTAGTTTAATTTCCTTCTTAGGACCTCATTTTTCCTTGGTACTCGACTTTCTCATCTCAACCAACATTTCATTTGTGAGCTTATCATTCCTTCTATTTTGGTTGGTTCCATTTCCTCTCAATTGGGATACACATGTCTTTTCGAGGCTTCCTTCCTTTGTAGAATTCTTTCCCTTTCTCCGAACATTCCTTTTTACATTTGCTCTGGGGGATTTCTACTCTTGATGTTGTCTTCTCCTATTTACCTTTACTCCTCAAGTCTTGCAGGACATCTTTTATACTCTATCCTCATCCTCATTCATACCCAATACCTGTCTATTTCCTTAGGGAGCATACAAATCTTCCTTGTTTCAATATTTCTTGATCATTATGTGAGAAGCTTGCCTATTTCTTTCTTGGCTTGAGTTTGGTTGTTAATTTGGCCTTTTGGTCCCTTTAAGGATTTCTTTCATCCTTCTCTTTCAGAGTATTTAACCTTTCCGCCTCTCTTTCTTGTCGAAACTTACATCATGGTTCTTCCGCGTATTAGCTGGTTAACTGCCCTGCCTCCACCAGTCCCTTGGTTTAGGCCATCTTAGGGCAATTGTCTTCTCGCGTACTCCTGTCCTTAATGTCATCTCACTGACCTTTTTAGGGTGTAGTCCTTTCTACTTCCCGGTCTTCCTTAGGTATGTTGGTCAGAGACTTTGATTTTTGACATTTTTGCTTTTTCCAAAAGAGGTAGTACTTTAAAATTATATCACTTTTCCAAAGCAGGTTAGTCTTGGCCTCTGATACTTCCTTCCTTCAAGTAGTTTCTGATGAGGGATTGGCTCCTTGCACATCTACCAACCAATGATTCCTTCTCTTCTTCACTCTCACTGTGTCATTCCCTAGAGTTTCGGGGGACGTGTTTTTTTTGTGTTTGCCCCTTTTGAGAGGGTTCTAAGTATGCTTCTTATGTACCTTATCCCTATTCGTGAGGTATCCTTCTTGGTTTGACCTTCTTAAGAAGTTTTTTGTATTCCTCTCATCTTTTCTTGACCTCTTTTTGAATTGTTTATGTAACCCGCTCCATGGTATCGGTCTCCAATCCTTCATGTCCTTTAGTAGGGTTGGGCATCTCTTCAGGTAATGTCCCATCGTCATTCCCTTATATGGATTGTTGTGGTTCTTCCTTTCCTTTGAGTGGGGCATTTTCCAGGGTTACTATTGGTTTGGTGCTTTACCGTTCTTGAGTCTGATCACTTTGACAGTTTTCTTATTGAATCTCCTTTGCTAAAGGGTCATGGTAAGAGTCTTCCTAGGTTTCTTAATTCCCTGATTCATCTTCCATAACCGGGATGTAACTTTTCCTTAGCTTCCAGGATAGTGTGGGTTTTCTTTATTTTCCTTAGGCCATATTCCCAACAAGATTGCATCATTAGGAGAGAGAGTTTTAAGAATTTGAGTATTTTATTAACCCGGATACAACAGATTAGGCTTTCAGTCCTATCAAAGGAAATGGTTGCAAAATAACTAAGGAGCTATGGAATTCTTGATAAACGTCTTCCTCCATACTTAGAGTTGTGCCACCAATAGGTCCTAGCACCATTCTCCAGGATACTTCCTCATTTAGTCTTTTGACATTACAGTCCGGTCTCAAGCATTTAGGAAGCTTCTAGGGTTGTCTCCCTATGGAGGTAGGGTGTTGAGTAGTGCCATTCCAAGTTTTCTTGGTTCCTCTCCATGGAGCCATCTAAAAATTTTAGGATAAATCCTATTAGTTACTATATTTTCTAGTCTTGATTATGTATTCGAGGAAACAGGCTCTGATACCACTCTAGTTGTCACGCCACGACCCGGTTTGGTCGGATCCCCGTGATCAACCCGCCACTCTCTCGGTTTATTAAAGGATTTTCCCTTATTGTAAACTGTAAAGAGCAAGGCATCCTTTAACCTGCACATTTTCCTAGAATAGCATAATTAAAACTGCATGAAATTTAAAACTTTACATCCTTGTCTTACAGGCATCTTAGTTGATGGTCTTTAAGGGGAGGCTTTCCAGTTTTTCCTGAAAGGGATATAAGGGAGGGGGTGAGTACGACTACTCAGTGAATGGATTTTTAAAAGCTTTTAACTTTTAAGAAAAATATTTATATGGAGTGTGCCAGACTCTTTTGTTTTAAAAAATCCCTTCATTTAAAAATTCAGGTTTTTCTAGCATTTCTTATTTACCACGGTGTGTCATCACCCAACACACATCCTTTATCATGAAGGTTACACACATTAACAAGTCAATATCACTACTGAACCCGCTAGTGGCTTTGGAGCGACTTTTCGTGCCACTCGGATAGAAGTACGACCACTTCTACCCTGGGAATGAGTGGATGTACGCGACATCTGACCCACAATCCTGAAATCACTTCTTTGTGTCCGTATGAGGACAGAGACCTCATCCTGTCCCCACCTCGGTCTCATGCACTTGGTGCTACTCCAGATTTCGTATAGACACTTGGAACGACGAACTGCCCTTATATCCACCAGGTCGTCCAGTGCCCTTAGGACTTATCACTACCACTCATAGGCATCTTGATGATCACGTACTCACAGTGCATGCACAAACAATATTTTCTTATATTGTCATGTAATCTATGGTGCCACTGGTCCAACGGCCCCGACTCTCAACTCAACCCACAGTTGTTTGTCTTGAATGGTCTGTCAACCTGTCATGTCGCACTACCACTAGTTGACTGAGCATGGCGGTCCTATCTTGGTACCATGGCCAAACAATTCCCTTATTATGTTTTATGGCACATATATCATGTTCGTTTACGAGCTCCTGCTCATGCCAACTGGCATTGAGCCCATTGTACGAGATTTTCAAAATTGGGCATTTAGCCCCCAAGTTCCAAAATCGAGGCCCCCGTCCTATCAGAGCTATTCGAGCTCCCGTCAAGAAGGTCTCCCAAATTGTTTAAGCATTGGCACACAGTCAGGGGAGAGCACTTCCGACAAAACATATGTATTCTCTATTGATTATACTGCCCGTGTATAAGGACACCTCCGTTCATAACCGATGAACGGGTTTTCAACTTCCTTCGAGGAACTCTCATCATACCAACCGGGTATGATCTACTTACTATCGGTAAGTAGTTTTTCCGCATGATTTTCACATCACTTCCTCTAAGTAGCGATGTTTAAAATACCACTTAATAGTGGGTTTTCATACCGAGGTACTTATCATTCCCAACCGGGTATGATATAAAATTTTCACTCACAACCGGTAAGTGGTTTTTAATTTTAAGTTGTGCTCATCATTCCAACCGGGTATGATATTAGTAAACCCACTCACCCGTTAATGCCGTGAATTCCACTAGACCGGTTCTTTGTATTCACGCGAGCTTATCCTTGCTGGTGCTCCCGGTATTTCATATTCCTACACAATATGAACAACCTTGTTCATTAATACTTGGCATAACAGCCTTCATTCATTTCCAATGAATGAGAAAACCCAAACTTTTAGTTATTTACAATTAGGTCCCTAAAGTTATTTCTCTTTAACTTTAAGTCCCTAATGTCGGTTTTTCCTCAAATTGAGTCCCGTAACTTTTAAAATTTATCCTGGGACCTAAATTTATTCAATTTCACCAAAAATGGGTTTAATTTCCCAAATTTCCAATTTGGTCCCCCAATTTTTCCAAAATTACCATTTTGCCCTTTTACAAAAAAGGTAAGTTTTGCCCTAAAAATTCAAAAATTCCTCAATTGGTCCTCGAACATTGTTTTCATGCCCAATTGACCTTCAATTTCATAAAATTGCATTTTGGCACTTTGAATTTCAAAAATCCCCAATTTTTCCCTTAATTTCAACTCTTCAACACTACCGAATTTGATTTCATCAAATTGACCGAGCAAACACTTCTAATTATTGAAATTGGAGTTGAAATTGAGTTCCTGCATATTCATACAATTCTAAGAAACTTTGAATCGCAGATTTTATCGCTGGAACGAGCTGAAACGGAGCTTCGCCGGAAAACAGACTGTTGAAAGAGAAAGCTTCGATTACTCACCGGTGAAGGTACGGCAGTCCGAGCTTTTGATATGAGCAGATAGGTCTCGTCCTGAGGTTCATCCTAGAATCAAGAATTGCATCAATTGATGCCGAATTGAAAAACTGTCCCACATCACCAGGAGTCAGGACAATATTTTCCAAGAATAAACACCCCACAACTATAGGAAATCTGAAAGGATACCATCCCAAGAAACGTGATTCCATTTGCAACCATAAATCAGAGGAAACTCTTCAAAATCTTAGCAAAGTGGTAAGAAGGAAAAAGGGGTAAAGGTAGGACATCAATAAAACCACAAATGGAATAAAGGATAGCTTAAGAGAATTCCCCCTTTAAGAAGAAAATCCAAACAATTTAGGAGCAAAGAAAGGAGTGCATCCACAAGAGAAGACAAGACGAACATTTGATGACAAACGGGACGTATTGGGATTATAGGAATAAATCACCTTGGAAAAAGCAACTATGTCAAATAGGAAGTTTGGACCAACAGGACATGAGAAAGCAAGTCGTTACAACAAGATAGTCAGAGGGAACAAATGACACCCTAAGGAAGACCGGGAAGTAGAAGGGACTACACCCTAAAAAGGTCAGTGAGATGGATGTGAAGGACAGGAGGACTCGAGAAACAGCTGCTAAGAAACTTAGACCAAACAAATGGTGGAGGCAAAGCAGTTAACGAACAAATACTCGGGAAAGCCATAATGTAAGTTCCGACAAAGAAGAGAGAGGCAAAAAGGTCAAATACTCGGGAAAAGAAGAATACAAGAAATCCTTAAAAGGACCAAGGGCCAATTAACGACTAAACTCAAGCCAAGAAAGGAATAGGCAAGCCTCTCCCACAATGATCCTGAAACAAGGAAGATTTGTACGCTCCCTAAAGAAATAGACAGGTACTGGGTACAAATAAGGATGAAAATAGAGCATAAAAGATGTGCCTAAAAGATTTGAGGAGTAAAGGTAAATAGGAGAAGACGACATCAAGGGATGTCATTTAAGGGTAGAAATCCCCTAGAGCAAATGTAAGAAAAGAATGTCAGGGGAAAGGCAAAGAATCTTACCAGGGAAGGAAGCACCGAAAAGACATGTGTATCCCAATTTAGAGGAAATTTAACCAACCCTTATTTATGAAATGTTTTCCAAGGAAGGAAGTATTGTAATGGTCCATTATGACCTATTTGGAGAGAATAGGAGAACCATGTAGAAAGAGGAAAACTAGTAACGATGGACAACCAAAGATAATGAACAAAACTGGATGGAGTGAACCTTCCCAAGCAAAGTAATTGACACATAGATCGAAAGCAATTTTTGTAGAATGAAGAATCATGAAGTAATTTATGAGCAAGTAAAAGTGGATTAAGGAAGTTATTGAATAAGGGATGCCACTAAAGAAGAGAAAGGACATAAGAAGGGAAAAAATCCTCGTATGTCAATAATTATCAGGAAACCCAACGATTGGAATTGAAAGGACCCAATAAAAATGTTTGGAAAGGATGAGTAGGTAAGAGAAATCCATGCAGTTATGTGAGACATAACTTCAAAGGCATGATGGATGAGAGGATAACGGTAAAAAGGATAGTTGAGGAATGCTATCAAAAGAAAAGAGGGATGAAGTTATATGATCCTTGAAAGGTCAAAAAAAAAAAGCTAAGAGAGACCCTCAAGGAGATGTTCTAGAAATCTAATGGACAAAGACAGGTCCTAGAAAATGCCATGCTGTAAGGGGTATGTAAGCCCAACAATCCCGAGGAGAATATGACTCAAAGTAAGGAAGAGTCAGCTAATAAGCACGACGAGGTCGAATATAAAAACTTGGACTAAAGTTATAATAGACAACGAATGGAGGAAGGGTGAAAATGGGATGAAAAAGTGAGAATAAAGAAAACCATGGCAACCAGTACGTAATGCCCGAAAGAACATTAAGCTAAAGGTTTCAACGACCAAGGGGTTAACTAGACATGGGAATGGTTAGGTATCTTGGAATTTCCAATCTTGAGTACAGAACCTCAAAGGAAAGAATGTGCTATAAGTAAAGAAAGATATAAATCTAAGAATATACCCTAAAGGAAGTAAATAATATAAAGGAAAAGAAATTCCTTAAGTGAAGGATGTAAAAAAAGAATTAATTAAAAGAACAAGAGAAGACTTTGTATGTTAAGCAAACACCAAAGGGGCATCAAAGGAAATGATTGCTCATGCAAGGATGTTAACTAAGTTTTGGGGACAAAACTCCTAAAAGGAGGGGAGAGTTGTAAACCCCGCACATTTGAGTTAAGGAAAATCGGGAAAAGAACCGGTCAAACTGAATAAGAAAACCAAACCGATTTACATTTGGCAATAAGCAATATCGAAATTTACAACTTTCGGGTGATCCAAAGGGTTCATTAAACATTGGAAAATAAACTTAAGACAAACTAAAAAATAAAAACCAAATTGGTTCAGGTGAACTAGATTACATAAGAACTTCAAAGTTAAGCGTGCTTGCTTGAGAGTAATGTGAGGATGGGTGACCTCCTAGAAAGTATGAATTTATTTTGTAACCCGAAATTTTGGTAAAAAATTTTTATGTACGCCTTATCATAATTAACTATAAATTAATATATATTTAATTAATGTAATTAATACCAATAATTTAATACCTAAATTAAATTATTAGAATTAATACAAATAATTTAATACCAAAATTAAATTATAGGAATTAATACCGAAATTAAATTATTAGAATTAATACCAATAATTTAGGGTAATATTAATACTAGTAATAAATCTCACCCATTTAATACATAGGTTTTATACCTATATAAAGAGGTCATCCCCATTTCATTCTCCTCACACCTGAACACTTCTCTCTCTCTCTACTGCTCCATTTCCCGGTGAAGCTTAAACCAGAGCTTCGACTTCAACATTTTTCTTAACCTCGGAAGGAGAGGTCAGACTCTTTAGAATCGGGGAGAAGACAGCTATCTGGTAGCAAACTCCAGTCAATCCGAGAATCGTTGGAGAAGCGCCGGCATGATGGAATAGTGAAGCAGCTCCAGCGGACCGAAGCTGCCCTATTTCGGCCAAGCTGAAATTAGCCATTTCAAGCCCTCCTCAAGCTAAACCAAGCCTTCCCAACACTTCCTCAGCCCTCCCATGGCTGAATTAGGACCGAAAGGTAAGCCAATTCAGCTCCCCTTTACAATTTTCGATCGGTGCTAGAGAGAGAGTCGACTGAATTTCAATGGTGAAATTCTAATCCAATTCTGCATCAATTGATGCAATTCTTGATTCTAGGATGAACCTAAGGACGAGATCTATCTGCCCAGATCAAAAGCTCGGACTATCGTGCCTTCACCGGTGAGTAATCGAAGCTTTCTCTCTCTATAGTCTGTTTTCCGGCGAAGCTCCGTTTGAGCTCGTTCCGGCAATAAAATCTACGATTCAAAGTTTCTTAGAATCGTATGAACATGCAGGAACTCAATTTTAACTCCAATTTCAATAATTAGAATTGTTTGATCGATCAATTTGATGAAATCAAATTCGGTAGTGTTGAAGAGTTGAATTAGGACCGAAAGGTAAGCCAATTCGGCACCCCTTTACAATTTTCGATCGGTGCTAGAGAGAGAGTCGACCGAATTTCAATGGTGAAATTCTAATCCAATTCTGCATCAATTGATGCAATTCTTGATTCTAGGATGAACCTCAGGACGAGACCTATCTGCCCAGATCAAAAGCTCGGACTATCGTGCCTTCACCGGTGAGTAATCGAAGCTTTCTCTCTCTATAGTCTGTTTTCCGGCAAAGCTCCGTTTGAGCTCATTCCGGCGATAAAATCTACGATTCAAAGTTTCTTAGAATCGTATGAACATGCAGGAACTCAATTTTAACTCCAATTTCAATAATTAGAAGTGTTTGATCGATCAATTTGATGAAATCAAATTCGGTAGTGTTGAAGAGTTTAAATTGGGGGGAAAATTTTGGGGATTTTCGAAATTCAAAGGGCCAAAATACAATTTTATGAAATTGAGGGTCAATTGGGCATGAAAATAATGTTGGAGGACCAATTGAGGAATTTTGGAATTTTTGGGGCAAAACTTACCATTTTTGTAAAAGAAGGGCAAAATGGTAATTTTGGAAAAATTGGGGGGACCAAATTGGAAATATGGGAAATTAAACCCCTTTTTTGGTGAAATTGAATAAATTGAGGTCCCAGGATAAATTTTAAAAGTTACGGGACTTAATTTGAGGAAAAACCGACATTAGGGACTTAAAGTTAAAGAGAAATAACTTTAGGGACCTAATTGCAAATAACTAAAAGTTTGGGTTTTCTCATTCATTGGAAATGAATGAAGGATGTTATGCGAAGTAATAATGAACAAGGTTGTTCATATCATGTAGGAACACAAAGTACTGAGAACACCAACAAGGACAAGCTCGCATGAATACCAAGAACTGGTCTAGTGGAATTCACGGCATTAACAGGTGAGTGGGTTTACTAACATCATACCCGGTTGGGATGATGAGCACAAATTCAAGATAAAAACCACTTATCGGTTGTGGGTGGAAATTTTATATCTTACCTCGTAGGGGGTGATAAGTAACTCGGTATAAAAACCCACTATTTAGTGGTATTTTAATCATCACCACTTAGAGAAAGTGATGTAAAAATTATGCGGAAAAACTATTTACCGGTTGTAAGTAGATCATACCCGATTGGTATGATGAGACTTACTCGAAGGAAGTTGAAAACTCATTCATCGGTTATGAACGGAGATGTCCTTATGCCAGTCGGTATAATGGACAGTAAAAACCTATTTTGTCGGAAGTGTTCTTCCCTAACTATGTGCCAATGCTTAAACTATTTGGGAGACCTTCTTGATAGGAGCTCGAATAGCTCTTATAGGCCATGGGCCTCGGTTTTGGAACTTGAGGGCTAGAATGCCCAGATTTTTCAAAATCTCGTATAGTGGGCCTAAGGCCAGTTGGCACTAGTAGGAGCTCGTAAATGAACATGATATATGTGCCATAAAACTTAATAAAGTGAATTGTTTGGCCATGGTGCCAAGATAGGACCAACATGCTCAATCAACTAGCAGTAGTGCGATATGACAGGTCAACGGACCAGTCAAGACAAACAACTGCGGGTTGAGTTGAGAGCAGGGCCATTGGACCAGTAGCACCACATATTACATGGCTTGATAAGAAAACATTGTTTGTGCATGCACTATGATTACGGGATCATCAAGACGCCCATGAGGGGTAGTGATGTGTCCTAAGGGCCTTGGACGACCCGGTGAGTATACGGGCAGATCGTTGTTCCAGGTGTCTGTGCAAAATTTGGAGTAGCACCAAGCGCATGAGACCGAGGTGGGGACAGGATGAGGTCTCTGTCCTCATACGGACACAAAGAAGTGATTTTGGGATTGTGGGTTGGATGTCACGTACATCCACTCATTCCCAGGGTAGAAGTGGTCGTACTTCTATCTGGGTGGTAGGAAAAGTCGCTCCGAAGCCACTAGCGGGTTTAGTAGTGATACTGACTTGCGAATGTGTGTAACCTTCATGATGAAGGATGTGTGTTGGGTGATGACACATTGTGGTAACTAAGAAATAATGGAAAAACCCAAAATTTTAAATGAAGGGATTTTTTGAAAAGAAAGGAGTATGGCACACTCCATATAAATGTTTTTCTTAAAAGTTAAAAGTAGACCTTTGAAAACCCATTCACTGAGTAGTCGTACTCACCTCCTCCCTTATATCCCTTTCAGGAAATCCCGGAAAGCTTACCTTGAAAGACCATCAACTAAGATGCCTGTAAGACAGGTATGTAAAGTTTAAAATTTCATGCAGTTTTGATTATGCTATTCCAAGAAATGATGCAAGTTTAAAGGACGCCTTACTCTTTACGGATTATAATATGGGGAAACCCTTTAATAAACTGGGAGAGTGGCGGATTGATCACGGGGATTCGACCAAACCGGGTCGGGGCGTGACAAGTTTGCTCCTACACAACAAGACTATTGATATTAGGATCCTGGACTAAGGGACCGCATCTTTTTAGGTGTTTGCATACAGGCATGTACATTTTGCCTTAATTTCAATTTGGTCCCTAAGGTTTATATTTTTACCTTTAGGTCCTTATAGTTCCTTCCTTTCATTTAAGCCCCTAGGATTTCCAATTATCCTTCTTGGGTCCTTAGTTTTGTCATAATTGCCCATTGGCACCTTAATTTTCCAAAATTTCTATTTAGTCCCTAATTTCCCAAAAATTGCCATTTGACCCCAAACTTCTCAAAATTTGCAATTTGGTCCTCCATTTTATCCAAATTGCCCAATTAGCCCTCAACTGTGAGGGAATTTCTTGAAAATGTCCTTAATTTTATTAATTTTCCATTCAGTCCCCAATTTTTGAAAAATCCCCAATTTGCATTTTGGCCCTCGAATCTCAATTTCATCAAATTGACCATCAAAACATGGTTAATTGTCTCCATTCATGATTTGGATCACTTCCTTTATGTTTTCCTCATCATTTTAAGCTCTGAATCGCTTCATTTGGCTCTGAAATTAGCTCAAACAGAGCTTAGGATATCACTACGTTGCTCTCGTCCTGGGGATCCTCCCTGGATCAAACCACACCTCAATTGATGACATGAGTAGTGTGAATTTTAGTGTTAAAATTTTTGCAGAACTTGGCAGCAAATAGTGTTTTCCAGCGAAGGGCAGCAGAGGGAGCTTACCTTCTTAGCTTGGGGGAAGGTCAGGACACCTCTAGGTGGTGTGTAGGGGGTCTAGTTTGGTTACAATTGGTCGTGGGAAGGCTAGAAGTGGCTATAGGAGGTTGGGTAGTTTTCTGGCTGAGGAGCAGTAATACTATTCAAACTTCCTCATTCCTCCTCGGTGGCTCTCAAGCTAAACAGAGGGTATGGCTAGGTAGAGGACTTCCTCCCGATTCCAAGGACACCCAATGTGGCTTCGGAGACTAAGAAAAGTTTCGTCGTCGGAGCTCTACTTTGCTGCTCATCATAAACTTGCACACTTCTTTTTCTTTGTTCAATTGTGGGATGCTAAGAATGAATGGAGGGGTGCTCTTTATATAGGGAGCTTGACAATTGTTTAGGCTACCTGTCGGCATAAGACTCGACCTCCAACTCAGCCGCCGGTGACCTGATCGGAGAGTTTTAAGAGTCTTTAGAGACTCCAGCTTTTTTGGCCTCTCTCTCCCCTCCGTTCTCTCTATTAGTGGCTAAAGGTTAAAGACGATGATGTGGCAAACGTGCCATGTGGTGTGCTGTGATTGGTTTATTTTTTTGATGTGGAGGTCAAGCTCAGCTACTGCGTTAGCCATTGACCAGTTGATTGAACACGTGGTAGCTTCTCGTTGGCTGCCCGTGTCTGCGTGGCATGCTGATGGGTCACCCGCTGACTAGACACGTAGCAGTCTCTCATTGGTTGCTCGTGTCTACATGGCTTCTGATGGGCACCGTTGACTGTTCATCGGTCTAGTCTATTGAACAGTTAGACTGCTGACTAGTCCAGTTAGTTGACCGGTCTAGTACGACTGGGTTCACTCTCTCGAATTTGAAAATAGGCCTATTCGGACCCGATTCAACTAGTTTTCTAAAATTTTTAAATTTATCTAAATTCATTTTCAATCTAATGGTGGCCACAATTTCCCAATTTGACATTTTTAAGCCATCTAGAAAAATGAATAATTGAACCGGTTCACTATGGTTCATCCTGATTCAGTCCGCTTTGGGTTCGATTCAACCCGAACTGGTCCGGTTCTCTTCCCAATTTCACTTTCCAATTCTTCCTCACAAAATTTGGAAATTTTTGGTCACTTGGGATTTTCTAATTTCCCATATTAACACTTCTTTTTCATTTTTCATTCATTAATTGGCTTAGTTTTTCATATGTAAATCAATACCGGTTCTTTTTTCGATTTTTCCTTGGTCCCAAAGTACGGGTCTTACAGAGGTTAACTGCCTCTACACGAAGTTTGAGTGGACTTTGCTCATTTGACCCTCAAGCCCTAATCATTTCATGGTGTCCACTTTGTGTGATAACACCTCATTTCCCTTACTACCTCGGTCTTAGTGTGCAAGAAGCTCCCTGAGCTTTTCAACATACTGGATGCCAAACCACCCTTATGCACTCTATGTCGTCCAGCAGCCCTTGGGATCCATCACTACGTCATACCAGGTGTCCTGATGGCCTCGTAGAACCTATCCGCATGAAATGATTATAGTGCATAATCAAGAGTCTTTTTTATTTATAGCCATTACCTTTGGCCCTCTAGTGCAAGGGTATATTGGCTTGGCTTCGGCCCGCACGTACTGGTCCAACAGGTTCGACGACCTGGCTTTAGCTTAGCGGCGATTTGGCCTAACATCCTAGTCTTGGCTCAGTGGGTATCACGCACAATTACCCATTCATTGTAACATTTAGAAATATTTATCACATGTTGATTCTAGACGGATCCATACTCTTGTCCATCGGCCTTGGGCCCACTTTCATTACCGAGCCTAAGCCTTGGAATTAGCTCCCAAATATTTTAAGTATAGTCACCTAGTCAGGGGAGGCTAATTCCAAGAAAATTGTTTTCATGGTAAATTGTCATTCCAATTATAATTGATGTTATAGAGTCCCCACTCACCCGGTAATCGCGACGGGGTTATCTGGGCGGAACCTTGTTTTGCAGCGCATTTCTTGGAGTCGGTGTCTGGGGCAGTCTGTCCCTACATGGCACAAATATCCATATCAGGATAGTTTGCCAACGAGGCCACCTATCTTCGAGTATCTGCGCATAGGCCCTCACAATATGCCTTAATTAAGATTAGGTCTTTAAAGTTTGTCCTTTTACATTTGGGTCCCTACTTGCCCCTTTATTTCAATTAAGCCCCTAGTATTTCCAATTATCCTTCGTGGGTCCTTAATTTTACCAAAACCGCCAATTGGCCCTCAATTTTTCCAAAATTGCCTTTTGGCCCCTAATTTCCCAAATTTTCCAATTTGGCCCTTTAATTTCTCAAAATTTTCCAATTGGTCTTCTATTTTATCCAATTTGCTCAATTGGACCTCAATTGGGAGTGAATTTCACGAAATTGCTCTTAATTTCATCAATTTACCATTCGGACCCCAATTTTCTAAAAATCGCCAAATTGCCCAAATTTATCAAAATTGTAATTTGTTCCCCGAATCACAATTTCGTTAAATTGACCTTCAAAACTTTGTTAATTCCCTCATTCATGATTTGGATCACCTTCCATACGATTCCCTCGTCATTTTAAGCCTTGAACCGCTTCATTTGGCTCATAAACGAGCTCAAACAAAGCTTCGCTGGAAAATTCAGTCTAGAGAGAAAAAGCTTCGATATATTACCGGTGAGGGTCCAGTGATCAAAGCTTTCGTCATCACTAAGTTGCTCTCTTCGTGGGGATCCTTCCTGGATCAAACTATGCCTCAATTTTTTACCTGAGCAGTGTGAGTTTCTTAGCTAAAGTCTTTACAGAATTACACTATGAATAGTGTTTTCCATCGAGGGGCAGCAGAGGGGACTTACCTTGTTAGCTCGGTGGGAGGTCAGGGCACCTTTAGGTGGAGTTTGGGGGGTCTGGTTTGGCTAGAATTGGCTAGGGGACAACTCAAATGGAGCTTTAGAGGTTCGAGCTATTTCCTGGCCGAGGAATAACATCAATGTTTGAGCTCCCTCGCTCCTCCTCGGTGGTCCTCAGGCTAAAAGGAAGGTGTAGCTAGGTAGAGGACTTCCTTCTGGTTCTAGAGACATCGAATGTGTCCTTAGAGGTCAAGAAAAGTCCCGTCGTCGGATCTCTGGTTCGTTGTAGCTAGAAACTAGTACACTTCTTCTTCTCCTCTCGATTGTGGGAAGCTGAGAATGAATGGAGGGGTGCTCTTTATATAGGGGCAAGGCAACTGTTCAGGCTACCGGCCGGCGTGAGACTTGACCCTCGCCCCACTCGCCGACGACCTGACTGAAGCAATTTTTGAGTCGCCAGTGACACCCCCTTCCATCGCTCTCTCTCTCTGTGTTGTCAGTGGACTCAAGTTGAAGACAATGGCATGTTGGGTGTGCCACGTGGCGTGCCATGATTGGCCATTTTTTTTATGTGGTGATCCAACTCAGTCGCGTTAGTCGTTGACCGATTGATCAGACACGTGGCAGCCTTCCATTGGCTGCTGGTGTCTGTGCGGCATGCTGATAGGTCATCTGCTGAATGTTGATTGGACATGTGGTAGCCTGCCATTGGCTGCCCGTGTCTGTGTGGCTACTGACTAGCTGTCGTTGACCATTGATTAGTTTAGTCTATTGACCGATTGATCCATTGACTGGTTAGATCGTTGACCAGTTCGGTCCGACCGGTTTCGGTGACCCGAATTCGAAAATTGGCCAATTCATACCCAATTCGACCAGTTTTCTAAAATTTAAAAAGTTCTAAATTCATTTTCTCTTTAATGGTGGCCTCAATTTCCCAAATTGATATTTTTAAGCCACCTAGAAAAATGAATTATTGAACCGATTCACTATGGTTCATTCTAGTTTGGGTCTGATTCACCTCGAACCGGTCCGGTTTACCCCAAACTAGTCTAGTTCTCTCATTAAATTCTCTTCTTGGTTCTTCCTCGTGATTTTTGTGAATTTTTTGTCCCTTAAGAGCTTCCAATTTCCCATGTTAACTATCACGTCCGACCCGGTTTGGTCGGGTGCCCGTGATCAATCTGCCATCTCATATTAATCATGGTGTGTCATCACCCAACACACATCCTACATCATGAAGGTCAATCACACAATCGCAGGCCAACACGTCCACTAAACACACTTGTAGCGTTAGAGCGACTTTACCATCCACCTAGATAAAAGCACGTCTACTTCTACCCTGAGAATGAATGGATGTATGAGGGCATCCAACCCTCAATCCCGAAATTAATTATCTGTGTCCGTATGAGGACAGAGACCTCATCCTGACCCCACCATTGTCTCATGTGCTTGAAGCTATACCGAGCTTCGTAAGGTCACCTAGTCCGACGAACTGCCCTTATATCCACCAGGTCGTCCAGGGCTCTATTACACATCACTACCCCTCTTGGGCATCTTGAAGGTCTCGTAAACACAATGCATGCACAATCAGTATTTTCACATCATACCATATAATTTGTGGCGCTACTAGGTAACGGCCCCGACCCTCAACTCAACATATAGGTGTTTGTCTTGACTAATTTGGAGACCTGTCATGTCATGTCACACTGCCACTAGTTGATTGAATATGTCAGTACTGTCTTGGTACCATGGCCAAATAATTCAATTATTTAAAGTTTTATGTCATATAACTCATGTTTATTTACGAGCTCCCGCTCGTGCTAGCTGGCCTATGGCCCACTATTCGAGATTTTCAAAACTGGGCATATTAGCCCCCAAGTTCCAAAACCGAGGCCTCCGGCCTGTCAGTGCTATTTGAGCTCCCATCGATAAGGTCTCCCAAATCATTTAAGCAATGGCACACAGTCAAAAGAGAGCACTTCCGACAAAATTATCTTTTCAACTATCCATCGTACCAATAAAGTATGAGGATACCTCCGTTCATAACCGATGAACGGGTTTTCCACTTCCTCTGAGAAAGTTTCATCATACCAATCGGGTATGATCTACTTACAATCAGTAAGTAGTTTTTCCATGTCATTTTCATATCACTCCTCTAATTTGTGATGTTTAAAATACCACTAAGTAGTGGGTTTTCATTTCCGAGGTACTTATCATCCCAACCGGGTATGATATATAAATCTCACTCACTCAATCGTGTAGTGAAATTACTCTTAGTCGGATTGTTGTCCTTACTTGAACTCGTCTTAGCTAGCATTCTCGGTACTTCTTGTTCCTACACAATATGAACATTATTGTTCATTATTTTTTCGTCTAATAGCCCTCATTCATACCAATTGAATGAGAAAACCAATTTTCCTTTATTTACAATTTGGTCCCTAATATTAATTTTCTTTAACTTTAAGTCCCTAATGTCAGTTTTTTCTCAAATTGAGTCACGAAACTTTTAAAGTTTATCTTAGAACTTCAATTTATTCAAATTCATAAAAAGAGGTTTAATTTCCCAAATTTCCAATTTGGTCCCCTAAATTTTCCAAAATTACCATTTTGCCCTCCCTTCACAAAAATGGTAACTTTTACCCCAAAAATTCTAAAATTTCTCAATTGGCCCTTTAACATTCTTATCATGCCCAATTGACCCTCAATTTTTTGAAATTGCATTTTGGTCCTTCAAATTTTCAAAAATCCCCAATTTTCCCCCAATTTCAACTTCCTAACACAACCGTATTTGATTTTATCAAATTGACTAATCAAACACTTCTAATTGTTGAAATTGAAGTTATATTAAACTTCCTACACATTCATATGATTCAATTGCATTTTGAATCACGTAATTTGGTGCCAGAATGAACTCAAACGGAGCTCCGTCAGAAAACTGAACTTAGAGAGAGAAAGCTTTGAAAGCATACTGTAGGGGCACGACGGTACGAGCTTTCGATCTGGGCAGGTAGATCTCATTATGAGGTTCATCCTAGAATCAAGAATTGCATCAATTGATGCTGAATTGAGTGAGAATTTTATCGTTGAAATTCTGTCGGTTCTCTCTCTAGCACCAGTCGGAAATTGTAGAGTGGAGCCAAATTGGCTTACCTTTCTGCTCTAATTCAGCTGTAGGAGGGTTGTGGAGGTGTTGGGAAGGCTTGGTTTAGCTTGAGTAGAGCTTGAATTGGTTGATTTTAGCTCGGATGAATTAGGGCAGCTTCGGTCTGTCAGAGCTGCTTCACTATTCCATCACAGATGCGCTTCTTCAGAGACCTTCAGAACAAATGGAGACTACAAGCATGCAGCTGACTTCTCCCATGTTCTAAAGAACCCAACCTCACCTTGTTTGGCTTATAAAAGTGCCCAATTGGAGCTCTGGTTCAAGCTTCATCAAAAATGGGAGTAATTGAGAGAGAATGAAGTTTTCAAGTGTGGAGAGGATGAATGGGGAGGGGCTCTTTATATAGGAAGCTCAGGGACTTCTTGGCCGCCTGATTGGCACCTTAATGACGGTCATTCATTGCTTGAAACTCCCTGGCAAGAGACTTATCAGCTTCGCCAGTGCTGCGCGATTTTTCGGTGAATGAATAGTGTTGTCATCCGAAGGAAGAAGACGACATTGTTCCGATCTGGACTGGACCGGTCCGAACCGGGTTCAAAGCTTAAACCAGCCAGTTCACCCCCAATTTAACCAAAATTTTCAAGTCTAAAAATTTCTAAATTCATTTTCTATCCATTGGTGGCCTTAAATCTCAATATTAAAATTTTTAAGCCACCTAGAAAAATGAATTTAGCATCCTATTCAATAGTGGTCCAAACAGGTCCAAACCAATTCAATCTGGTTCGGATGCGGTTCACCTGAACCTATTTCTGTCAAGCTGAAATCAGCCAATTCGAGCCCTACTCATGCCAAACCAAGCTCTCCCAACACTCCTTCACCCCTCCTATGATTGAATTAGAGTAGAAAGGTAAGCCAATTTGGCTCCCCTCTTTGAATTTTGATCGATGTTAGAGAGAGAACCGGTGAATTTTAACTGACCGAATTCTCCCTCAATTTGACATTAATGGAAGCGATTCTTGATTCTAGGAGGAACCTCAGGATGAGAGCTATCTGCCCAAATTGAAAGCTCGAACCGCCGCACCCCTGATGGTAAGCTTTTGGAGCTTTCTCTCCCTACGTTCAGTTTTCCAGCAAATCTCCGTTTGAGCTCGTTCTGACGTTAATTCTTGCAATTCAAAGTGCAATTAAATCGTATGGATGTGTAGGAACTTAAATCTCCTTCAATTTCAACAATTAACCTCATTTGATTGGTCAATTTGATTAAATCAAATTCAGCCAAGTTGAAAGGTTGAAATTGGGGGAAATTTGGGGATTTCAAAAATTCGAGGGACTAAAGTGCAATTTCCTAAAATTGATGGCCAATTGGGCATGGAAAGGATGTTTTAGGACCAATTGGTCAATTGTTGGAATTTTTGGGATGAAATTTACCATTTTTGTAACATATTGGCAAAATTGTAATTTTAGAAAAGTTAGGCACCAAATTGGGAATTTGGGAAACTTGAACCCCTTTTGTAATTTTGAATAAATTGAGGTTCTAAAGTAAAACTTTGAAGTTTCATGACTCAATTTGTGGAAAATTGGCATTAGGGACATAAAGTTAAAGAAAAAGAACTTTAGGAACCTAATTGTAATTAATTGAAAAGTTCGGTATTTTTTTCATTCGCGATAAATGAAGGTTATCAAGGCAAAGTATAATAAACAAGGATGTTCATATCGTGTAGGAACGCGAAGTAACGGGAATGCCAGCTAAGAAAAGCTCGCAAGGAGAGTAAAAGCCAGTTAAAAAGGATTCACGGCATTCACAGGTGAGTGAGATTTTTACATCATACCCGGTTGGGATGATGAGTACCTCGGAACTTAAAACCCACTATCATGTGGAATTTTTAACATCACACCAGGATGGGGTGATGTGGAAATTGCATGAAAAAACTACTTACCGATTGTAAGTAGATCATACCCGATTGGTATGATGGACTTCCTCGAAGGAAATGGAAAACCCATTTACCGATTGTAGGTGGAGATGTCATCACACCGGTTGGTGTGTTAAACGAATGAAAAGATTATTTTGTCGGAACTGCTCTCTCATGACTGTGTGCCACTACTTAAACCTTTTGGGAGACCTTCTTGATGAGTGCTCGAATAGCTCAGATAGGTTAGAAGCCTCGGTTTTGGAACTTGGGACTAAAATGCCCAATTTTTTAAAATCTCGTATAGTGGGCCTAAGGCTAGTTGGCACAAGCAGGAGTAGGCGCTCATAAACAAACATAAGATTAAGCCATGAAAACCTTAATGAATGATGTGTTTGGCCATGGTACTAAGACAAGACCAACATATTCGATGGACTAGTGGTAGTGCGACAAGATAGGTCAACGAACCAGTCCAGACAAACAATTGCATGTCGAGTTGAGGGTCGGGGTCATTGGACTAGTGGCACCAAAGATTAAATGGCTTATGAGGAAAACTATTGTTTTATGCATGCACAGAGGTTCAGAACCATCAAGACGGAGTGACTTGAACATTGAGTGAGAAGCCTCTTCAATGATGCTAGCGAATCACAACATCACATGTGGTATCTCGCACGTGTGAAGCTTGCACACGCATGCACAATATTGTCTTCAACCTTCAGATGATAACATTGTTCATAAAACAGAAAATGGAATAATTCCTTTACAATTTTGGTGTGCGAATATTCACTTTGACAATGGCAATTCTGGAGGAGATGCTAGGTTAATTTGGAAATTGATAGAGCCAAATGTTCCCGAGCTCCCTATATAAAGAGCTCTTCCCCATTCATCCTCCTCATCCCTCAAAAGCCTAAAGAAGAAGAAGAAGAATAGTCCCTTTTCTTGATGAAGCACAAACTAGAGCTCTGACTTAAGCACTTTCTTTCACCTCCAAAGGTGAATTCAGGTCCCCTAAAATCTGGAGGAAGTCCTCTACCTTCCTACATACTCAATCCTACTCGAAGGTCACGAGAAAAGCTCCGATGAGCTCACACGGTACCTTCGCTCCCTCGACAATCTGTGGCCAGAGTTGACTGAGATGCATTCGAGCTACCCTCGGGCCTACCACGGCCAAACCAAGCCCTCCAGACCTTCCCAAGAGGAGTCCACACCTTCCTTGAACCATGGTGGTAAGTCCCCTCTACTGTCCTTTGCCGAAATTTACTCTTCATAGTGCATTTTTACCCGAAACATAAGTTGCAAAATTCGCACTGCTCTGGCCACCAATTGAGGTGTGGTTTGATCCCCAGGAAGAGAACAACACATTGGAAGTAAGAGCTCCAATAGTTGGACCCTCACCGATGAGTAATAGAAGCTTTCTCTCTCTAGGATGATTTTTCGGTAAAGCTCCATTTAAGCACATTTCTAATACAAATTTAGTATTTTAAAGCTTGAAATGATTTAGGGGAAATAGAGAAGATGATTAGTATCATGTTAGGATTCAATTGGGAAGAATTAGGGTCGAATTGATGAAATTCAAGTGGAAGGACTAAAATTGCAATTTTTGAATGTTTGTGGAATTAATTGCAATTTTTGAAAAATTGGGGATTTTTGTAATTAATGAGAAATTACATACCCAATTGGAATTTTGAGTAAATTAGGGACCTAAATGAAAGATTTGAAAGTCTTAGGGACCTAATTAGAATTAATGTATAACTTTAGGGCCAAATAGTAATTTTGGGATAGTTACGAGTATTAAGTACAATTATTGTATTACGTGGGACCTAATTGCCCAGTTTATTGTAGGAACGAATCACCTATAAGTTCATGCAAAGGAAAGGTACGTAAAGCTTGGAAATCTCTGAGACGACCAAGTCTCGGAATATGAGTGAGTGGGATTACTAACATCGGTACTGATTGGACCAATTATGCACATACTTAAAATCATGCTTTATTTTGACAAACAAAATTCAAGAAATATAATCCTCTGACTATGTGAAGCTACTAAAACTTTTTAGGATTATATTTCTGATGAAAGCATGAAGTATGTTATTAGGACAACCCATGAACAATGTATGGATAACCTCAAGAGTATGATCTAGTCTGACTGTCGATACAGGATATGGGTGAGGCCTTTGGTCGACAATGGCGGGCTAGATCTATTTCTGTGCAAGTGGGCTAACGACCACATTTTTGAAAGTAAAGTGGGTCCAAGACCCTATTTTAAAAATTTGTACAAGCGGACCCAAGACTAATGGAAATGGGTCCAACCATATAAATAAATTTGATTTAAGAGCCTGTAAAAAATTGTCACTATTTAATAATGTTTTCTTAAGCTACGATGTCGAAGACAGGTCTCTACCTGTTGGGCTAGTAGTGCAAAGATAAAGGTCTTAAATCAAAAGACACTTGTGTGTGATTGCAATCGTGCGGAACCAAAGAGATGCCCAGTATAAGGTAGTATTGGTTCTAAGGGAAGCTAGATGACCTAGGAAGCATAAGGGAAGCTTTGGCATCCAATATGTCAAGAACCTCTAGGAGCTTTATGCGCATTGAGACTGAGGAAGAAGGGGGTAGAGGTCTCATCCCTCAATAGTGGACAAAAGAAGTGATAAGGTCTGGGGGTTAAGTGATGGTGCTCACACAGATTTGTGGCCTGTCACCAGGGTGGACGGTAAAGACTATCCGGGCTACTAGTGGAACAGATCGAGGTTGATGCCTCCAATGGTTTGGTCTATGATTGTGTGATCCCTTTTATGGATAAAGGGTATTTGCTTGTATGTTTGTGTGAAACAAACCATGGTACGTTTAACTAATTAAATCCCTCTAAGTACTTGAAGAAGTGTCCAACCCTACTAAGGACAAGCACCAAGATAACCTGTTATTGGTGTAGGGGAATAGGATAGGTAAAGAAGGACTATCCCACACCTCATAGATTTAGGGCAATACCTTCTCAAAAGTCATGAAAGACAAGAAGGACTAGTGACCAAAACCATGAAGCAGGTTAAGTAAACGATTTGCAAATAGGTCAAGAAATGGCGAGGTAAAGTGAAATTTAAACTCATTCTTAAGAAGATCAAACAGTGAGGGATATCACAAGAATAGAGGTAACGCACATGGAAAGTACACCTAGAACCCTCTCAGGAGGGGCAGACACGGAAAATGTCCTCTGGAAACTCTAAGGTAGGACATAGTAAGAGTGAAGAAGAGAAAAAATACACTATGCAGGGAACTCTAAAGGGATGCATACGACTAAGTACCCGTTGAAGGGATCATTAATAGGCGGATGGACATAATGTGGAGTGCAAGGAATCAACCCTTAATTAAGAACTTCTCAAAGGAAGGGTGTATCAGAATGTCCTAGTGTGACCTGCTTTGGAAGAGTAGAAGAACCAAATAACGATTCCAAGAGAACCTAGTAGAAAGAAGCAACTAGTAGCAATGGGATGGTCAAGGAGAATAAACAATGCCCTAGGAAGGGCTATGAGGTAGTAAAGACTACATACACTCTATGAAGGACAATAGGATGGGCATGAATGATGAGTGATACAGCTACCCAGACAGTTGGATAAGAAAAATAGTAGGAAGGAGGCAATTAACGAACTAGCCTTCGGGAGAACATGGATTTAAACCACGGCAAAGAAGGGAGAAGTTAAAAAGGCCAAAACATTGGAAAAGAAGGACGAAGGAAATCCTTAAAGAGATCAATGGCCAAGACCAGATTTACGATCAAAAGCCATGAGAACGTTAAGTGAATTTCTCGAAGGGTGATCAAGAGATTTTGAAACTAGGAGGATGTGAGCTCTCCCTAAATAGAAATGGACGTGTACTAGGGTACTAGTGAGAATGAGGATGGAGTATGAAGGACGTACTCGTAACATTTCAGGAGTAAAGGTAAGCATGAAAGATGCTCGTATGGTTGAGATAAGGGTAGCTTGTCGTACCAACAGTCAGGGAAGCTCGACGTAGCTTCATGCGCATGAGATTAGGGTGGGGTCGGGATGAGGTCTCCATCCTCATATGGACACAAACTATTTTGGGTCTGAGGGTAGGACGTCAGAGATGTTCACTTAGAATTTGGGTAGAAGTGAGAGACTTCTATCAAGGTGGGTGGAAAAGATGCTCTAATCCACAAGTGGGTGCAGTCAGCATAACTGCATCTCGCGAATGTGTATGATTCCTTCATGATGAATGGCGTGTGTTGTTTGTGAAACACACCTTATTTGGAAATGGGAAAGAGGTTTGAAATTCATGGAAATGATTTGAGAATCCTTGGAAAAGAATTGGAAAACCATGGAAAAAGGTTTTGAAAACCAGAACTTGAAAAAAGAATGTTACTTAAAAAAACAAGGAGTCTAGCACACTCCAATTCAAATTATTTTTTTTTACAGAAACTCATGTTTCTAAACACTCATTCACTGAGTTGCCAAACTCACCCCCTCCCTTTACCCTTAGTCAAGAAACCAAGGGAAAAATGACCTAAAGACCTTCATGTAGCTAAACCTGCAAGACAGGTATGTAAGTTCAAATTTTATGCAGTTTTGATTAATGTTATTTTAGGAAAGGTACATGTTTAAAAGACGCATTAATCCTTATAGTTTAAAGAAGGGTAAAACCCTTAATAAATAGAAAGGGTGGCAGGTTGCTCATAGTGATCTGACCAAACTGGGTCGGAGTGTGACAACTTGAGTGGTATTAGAGTCTGTTTCCTCTAATACATTATCAAGACTATATAACATAGTAACTAAGAGAAAGTTTCAAAAAAATTTCAGATGGCTCCTAGGAGAGGAACCAAAAAAACTAGGACTAGCGTTATTAACACCGCCCGACACTCTATCCTCGTAGGAAGATCAACCTAAAAATCTCTTCTATACCGAAGAAGTCCCAAAGAAGCAAGAGAAATTAGTTGGAAGTAACTAGGAATATGGTGCTAGGACCTATTGAGGTCACAATCCTAAGTACAAAGGGAGCCAAGCCTAAGGCCAGGAACGCCATCAAGGGCTTATAACCTTGTCAAGGAGGACGCTTGTTAAGAACCCATAGCTCCCCATCTATTTCATAACCACTGTTTGTTATAGGGCTAAGACAACACATTGTACTATTTCTCCACTAATAAAGAACTCTAAATTCCTAAAAACTATATCTCTAAAAAATGATGTGACCTTATGCCTCAGTTGTAGGAAGATTGCCCAAGAAAAGTAATCAAACAGACCCGCGTTACTCCATACACCACAGAGACCAAGGAGACTTCCATCTCGAATAAAGGAATGAATCAAGGAAATTATTGGGCAAAGAAGGTATGACAAGAAAATCAACAAGGTAAGGAGTTTAGGAGAACTCTTGGAGTAACAACTAGGCAAGGAAACGACCTATTACAAGGTGCAAAGGAAATGGGAGATGAAGTGAAGGACTATCCCACACCACTAGGATTTAGAACAATACTTTCCAAGAATAATGCCCCCACAGCTACAGGAATCAGAAAGGATACCATCCTAAGAAACACCACCATGCTCGAAATTTCAACCACGGTTAGGAGGAAGCTCTTCAAGATCCTATCGTAGCGACATGAAGGAAAATTGGCTGAAGGTAGGACATCGATTAACCACAAATAGAACAAAGAGAATTCTCCCTTAAAGAAGGAAGTTCCAACAATTTAGGAGCAAAGAAGGGAGTATATCCACAAGAGAAGACAAGCCGAGCATTTGACGACAAACAGGATGTCTTGGGATTGCTAGTACGACTCACTTTAGAAATAGGAGTTTTAGACCAACATAGCGAAAGGAAGCAAGTCATAATAACAAGATAGTCAATTAGAATAAACGACGCCCTAAGGAAGACCGGGAATTAGAAAGGACTACACTCTAAAAGGGCAGTAGGATGGATATTAAGGATAGGAAGACTCGATAAACAGCTACCCTAAGATAATTAGACAAAGGGAATGGTAAGGACGAGGCAATTAACAAACTAATAGTCATAAAGGCCATAATTTAAGCTCCAGCAAAGAAGTGAGAGGTGGAAAGGCTAAATATTGGGAAAAAGATGGATGAAAGAAATCCTTAAAAAGACCAATTGCCAAATTTACAACTAAGCTCAAGCCAAGAGAGGAGTAGGCAAGCCTCTCACATAATGGTCAAGAAATCTTGAAACAAGGAAGATTTGAATTGTTCCTAAAAGAAATAGATGTGTACTGTGGTACAAGTGGGGATGAAGATATGGTACAAAAAATGTACCCGCAAGATTTTAAGAATAAGGGTAAACAAGAGAAGATCACATCAAAGGATGTCATTCAAGGGTAGATACTCCCTAGGGCAAATGAAAAAGGAATTCTGAGAGAAAAGGGAAGAGTCCTACCAAGGAAGGTAACCCTAGAAATACATATATATCCCGACTGAGAGGTAATAGGGATGAGGAGATGAACTTGCAAATGAAGCACATGCTGAGGTGAAAGAACCAAGGAAAGCATACTAGGAGGACCCAAGGAATAAGTTAAACCGAAGGAAAGGGTAAGTAGGATGTTAGCATCAAAAGATGTTGTGATAAGTAAGAATGAGTGGACTATCCATAATAAGGAAATAAGGGAAAGAACGTTTGAGAAACATTGGGAAAGTAAGCCCTCCAAATAGGAAGTGGTTAAGGGGGAAAACCATAAATAGTAAGATTGGTCATAGCCCACACGCGCATAATGGAGCCTAAAGAGTGGACGGCTGAGCATAGTGTGCAGTACCCGGCATAAGATTGATAATCAGAAGTATCTCAAGTAAGGAATAAGGGATTAAATAGAAGTTGTAGGTAGAGAAAGATCCAAAGCGGGCAAATTCCCTAACAAAGAAAGGGTGTGAAGAAAGGTTCAGGTGAACCGAATCTGAACTAGGTCGAATCTGTTTGAACCACTATTGAACCGGATGCTAAATTCATTTTTCTAGGGGCTTTAAAAATTCAAATTTGAGATTTGAGGCCACCATTTGATAGAAAATGAATTTAGATGAATTAAAAAAATTTTAGATTTGAAAAATTCGATCGAATTGGGGGTGAACTGGTCGGTTTAAGCTTCAAGCCCGGTTCGGACCAGTTTGTAACATTGTCGTCTTCTTCCTTTAGATGACAGCACTGTTCACTAGTAGGAAAATTGAAGCAACGCCGACAAAGAAGAAACGTTTCTGTTCAGTACGTTCCAGGCCATCAATGACTATCATAAAGGTTCTAAACGGATTGCCGACGAGTCCCTGAGCTCCCTATATTAAGAGCCCCTCTCCATTCATCCTCTCCATACCTGAAAACCTCAATCTCTCTCAACTACTTAGTTTTCTAGCGAAGCTCAAACCAGGGCTCCCATATAGGGACTTTTCTAAGCCAAAGAAGGCATGGTCAGGTTCCTTAGAACAAGGGAGAAGATAGCAACACGGTGGTAACATCCATTTGCTCTGAGGGTCGTCGGACAAGTGCTGGCGTGATCGAACAATGAAGCAGCTTCGGCGCACCGAACCTGCCCTATTTCGGCCAAGCTAAAATTGGCCAATTCGAGCCCTCCTTAAGCCAAACCAAGCTCTCCCAACACCTTCTTAGTCCTCCTACGGCCGAATTAGTACTGAAAGTTAAGCCAATTCGGCTCCCCTCTACAATTTTTTACCAGTGCTAGAGAGAGAACTGGCAGAATTTCGATGATAGAATTCTCACCCAATGTGACATCAACTGATGCAATTCTTTATCCTAGGAGTAACCTCAGGAGGAAAGCTATCTGTCCAGATTGGAAGCTTGGACCGCCGCGCCCCCGACAGTGAGCAATTAAAGCTTTCTCTCTCTACATTCTATTTTTCGGCGAAGCTCTGTTTGAGCTCGTTCTGACGTCAAAACTTGCAATTCAAAGTGCAATTAAATCGTATGAAGATGTAGAAACTCAAATATAACTTCAATTCCAACAATTAGAAGTGTTTGATCGGTCAATTTGATAAAATTAAATTCGGCTATGCTAAGAAGTTGAAATTTGAGGAAAATTGGAGATTTTCAAAATTTTGAGGGACCAAAATGCAATTTTATAAAATTGAGGGTCAATTGGGCATGATAAGAGTTTTGAGGACCAATTGAGCAAATTTTAGAATTTTTGGCATAAAACTTACCATTTTTGTAAAGGAAGGGCAAAATGGTGATTTTAGGAAAATGGGGGGTCCAATTGGGAATTTGGGAAACTTGAACCCTTTTTTAAGAAATTGAATAAATTGAGGTCCCAAGGGAAATTTTAAAAGTTTCGGGACTCAATTTGTGGGAAAATTTGCATTTGGGGCCTAAAAGTAAAGGAAAAATTACATGAGGGACCAAATTGCAAATATTTGAAAAGTTGAATATTTAGTCATTCATAATGAATGAAGGTGATCAAGCTAAATAATAATGAACAACAATGTTCATTCTATGTAGGAACACGAGACATCGGGAACGACAACTGAGATTAAGCTTGCAAGGGACAAAAACTAACTAAGAGGAATTTCACTACACGATTGTGTGAGTGAGGTTTTTATATCATACCCGGTTGGGATGATAAGCACCTCGAAAATAAAAACCCACTACTAAGTGGTATTTTAAATATCACACCTGATAGGAGTGATGCGAAAATCACGTGGAAAAACTACTTACTAGTTGTAAGTAGATCATACCCGGTAGGTATGATGAAACTTCATCAAAGGAAGTGGAAAACCCATTCATCGGTTATGAGCAGAGAATTCCTCATACTCGGTTGGTATAATGGACGGTTGAATATATATTTTGTTGGAAGTGCTCTCCCCTAACTATGTGCCACTGCTTAAACAATTTGGGAGACCTTCTTGATGGGAGCTCAAATAGCTCTGTTAGGCCGGAGGCCTCAATTTTGTAACTTGGGGGCTATTATGCCCAATTTTGAAAATCTCGAACAGTGGGCCCTAGGCCAGTTGGCACGAGCAGGAGCTCGTAAACAAACATGATTTATATGCCATGAAAACTTAAGTAATTGAATTGTTTGGCCATGGTACCAAGATAGGACCAACATACTCAGTCAACTAGCAGCAATGCGACATGACAGGTCTCTGGACAAATCAAGACAAACAATCGTAGGTTGAGTTGAGGGTCGGGGCTATTGGACCAATGGCACCACAAATTATATGTCATCATGTGAAAAATGTTAATTATGCATGCACTTTGTTTACGGGACCTTCAAGACGCCCAAGAGGGGTAGTGTTGTGTCCTAGGACCTTGGACAACCTGTTGGATATAAGGGAAGTTAATCGTACCAGAAGCCTTGCGAAGCACGACATAGCCTCAAGTGTATGAGACTGGGGTGGATTCAGGATGAGATCTCAATCCTCATATGCACACAGAGAATTGTTACGGGATTGAGGGTCGGATGTCATGAACATCCACTCATTCTCAGGGTAGAAGTGGACGTACTTCTATCTAAGTGGCAGGTAAAGTCGCTCCGATGCCACAAGCGGGTTTAGTGGATGTTCTAGCCTACGATTGTGTGTTTGACCTTCATGATGAAGCATGTGTGTTGAGTGATGACACACCGTAGTAATAAGAAATGATTTTGAAAACCGAGATTTGAAGATGAGAAAATTTAAAGGAATTAAGGAGTCTAGCACACTTCAACTTGAAAACTATTTTTTTAGAAACTCCATTTTTAGTACCCATTCATTGAGTTGTAGAAACTCACCTCTTTTCTATCCCTTTTTAGGAAAAGAGAAAATTACTAGGAATAACACCAAGCCTTACCCTCTGTTAAGTATGCTTAATTACTTTTAAGCTTGCATTTTATTTGATTATGTCTTTCTAGGGAACAAGATCGGAAATATGCCTAGCTCCTCTTGAGTTAAAGAAAGGGGAAACTCCTCTTGAGCCGAGAGAGTGGCGGGTTGTTCACAAGGATCCGACCAAACCTGGTTGGGGCGTGACAACTAGAGTAGTATCAAAGCCTAGTTCCTTTGAAACATTATCAATATTATGCCTTAACATTAACCCAACCTTAAACTATCATGTAGGAAATTCGCGGTGAAATCCAATCCTCCACCTATAGCCCTAAAAAAGACATCTAACCAAAGGGAGGAAGCCGTACAAAGGTTTCTAAAGGACGAGAAACGAGTGCCCAAGAACATCGTGGAAGACTATCAGAAACTAGTAGTAACCAGAAGGCATCATATACCCTCCTCCTAGACAAGAGGAACCAATATCACCTCATAGAAGTCCAACCCCTGCTCCTTGAGTCCCACAACAACTAGAGGGGAATCCAACCAAGAAGAAGGCCTGAGATAATTACTAGGATGCGTATGCCACCTTCATGAAGGTCCACCAAGTACATCCACCTACTCAACCTTGCTCCAATCCATCCCAATGGGTGAAGTGGACCAATAAGTGTGAGGTTGATTTACTAAGGCGGTATGGATTGGAGGCCATACATGAAATTTGTCCTATTAGGGAACACGAATGGACCCCAACCAATTCCTCAGAGCCTTCTGATCAAGAGTCCCACAACTGTTCTAGGGTTAATTATAGTCCTATGACCCCAATAGATTAGGGGGTAGAACATCTCTATAATAAGCCAAGTATGGCAAGAAATTTTTCTTGAATGAATGAAAGTGAAATTTTTTATAAAACTTCTAAGTTTTTTTTATATATTCAAAACAAAAAGAAAATGATAATGAAGATAAAAGTAAAAGGTAGGAAATCACCTAAGGAGGAAAGGACGGGTTATTTATAGTTAACCTCAACCCTCAGAAGTACGATAAGGAAGAATCCATCAAAGGGAGATCTAAAGAAAAGGAAAAAGAAGTTAGAACAAAGAGTGGAGATTTATGGAGTGGAGTTAAAAGATAGACTCAAAGAAGAATAGTAAGAAAAAACAAGGAGGAGTAGAACATTTAAAAGGGAACCAAAAGAATGAAAGCTAATAAAAAATAAAAGGAATTAAGTATGGGAGAACACCAAGGGTATCAAGACCACCAAGGAAAGATGGGAGGAAAGTAGAATAACATAAAGGCCCAGGTATAACAATTACTTGTAAAGAACTAAGATACAGTTATTTAGGAACTCGATAAGATAGGGGACTTGTAGAAAACAGAGGTACGGACCAAAAGAGGAAGAAAAGCCGGAGTGGATGAATCACACGAGACCCTTAAGTATAAGTGAAGATTTAAAAAGATAGAACTTTTAAAGAATGGTAGGGTGATCAAACAAAAGAATCACATAACAGAAAGTACTAGAAGAAGAATTAGAGTAGGAAGTTGGATCGAGGAAGGAGAAAGCTCCAGGTCAAGACAATCAATCGAGGGAAGTTTGCAACACCAGAGTCGAAATAAGGTCCTCAGTAAGAAGTACAAGTGGCTAAGTGAGTGTGTTGGGAGGTTGAGCGTGATCTACTGCAAGAAGACTTGGAAACTCAAATAGAAACTTTAGACATATTCGATTTAAGGAAATAACTCATGTGGACCAAATCATTCGAAGGAGTAAATGAAGTCTAATAAGAGATGGGTAGTAGTAAAAGAATACACCCTAACCAATGAAAAAGGGGGATACCAAGGACGCGAAGATACGAAGGGTTTGGACACAATAAGGATGAGAGGTCCACCTCAAAGGAATAAATAAATGCTGGAGCAAGTGGGAATGTAGCAAGATAAATGGAAGGTACTCATGGATCCAAAGAGTAGAAGTAAGTTGGTGAAGATATTAGCAAAAGACATTCCAAAATTTAATGAATTCAATGGTAGAACTAGAAGGAAATATCGAAAGAGAGGGAATGTGAAGCACACCAGAGAAAGGAATCTTGGGAAGACATGGGTGTACCAATGAAGAGGAAATGGAACCAATGGAATAAGAAAAGAATAAGCTCCTCAAGAACAAGATGCTGGAGATGAAATGATCAAGTACAAGGGGGAAGGAAATCGTAAAGATTCAAGGGATAATTTGTACACCCCACCCTTTTGAGTTAAGGAAAACCGAGAAAAGAACTAGTCAAACCGAGTAAGAACACCAAACCGGTTCACAAACTCGATCATTTAGGAATGGGCAATTTGGAAATTTACAATTCCTGAGTGATCCAAAGGGTTAATAAAATCTTGGAAAAGAACCTTAGGACAAATTGGAAGAGAAAAACCATACCGGTTTAGATGAACCGGATCCAACTAGATTGAACCAATTTATGAATCAAGTCGGTTCATGAACCGGAACCGATAGAGAAAGAGCAAACCTGGAAATTTATGGATTCCAAGTGACCCAAAGAGTCCCAAAAGTCACGGAAATGGACTTGAGAATGAATTGGAGATGAAAACCCAACCGGTTCAGGTGAATCGGATCCAAATTGGATTGAACCGGTTTGGACTGGTTTGAACCACTATTGAATTGAATTCTAAATTCATTTTTCTAGGTGGCTTTAAAAATTCAAATTTAATATTTGAGGCCATCATTGGATAGAAAATGAATTTAGATGAATTTATAAATTTTTAGATTTGATAAATTCGGTCGAATGGGGGATGAATTGATCGGTTTAAGCTTTGAACCCAGTTCAGATCGGTCCAATACAATTAGGAACAATGTCGTCTTCTTCCTTTAGATGACAACACTGTTCACTTGTCGGAAAATCGCACATCGCGAGTGAAGCCAAAAAGTCTTTGGCCAGGGAGTTTTAAGCAATGAATGACCACCATTAGGGCACCAATCGGACTACCAAGAAGTCCAAGAGCTTCCTATATAAAGAGCCCTTCCCCATTCATCCGCTCTACACCTGAAAACTCAATTCTCTCTAAATTGCTCCATTTTCTGGTGAAACTCAAACTAGAGCTCTAACTTGGGCATTTTTTTGAGCCAAACAAGGCGAGGTTGGGTTCTTTATAACCGGGGAGAAGTCACCTACATGCCTGTAGTCTTCGTTTGCTCTGAGGGTCGCTGGAGAAGCGCTGATGTGATGGAACAGTGAAGCAGCTCTGGTAGACCGAAGCTGCCCTATTTCGGTTGAGCTAAAATCAGCCATATTGAGCCCTCCTCATGACAAAACAAGCCCTCCCAACAACTCCATAACCATACTACAGCTAAATTAGAGTGGAAAGGTAAGCCAATTCAGCTCCCCTCTACAATTTTCAGTCGGTGCTAGAAAGAGTACCAGTAGAAGTTTGATGATAAAATTCTCATACAATTCGGTATCAATTGATGCAATTCTTGATTCTAAGACAAACCTCAGGATGAGAGCTATCTGCCTAGATCGAAAGGTTGGACCGTCGTGCCCCCGACTGTGAGTAATTGAAGCTTTCTCTCTCTATAGTCTATTTTCCGGTGAAACTCCATTCGAGCTCATTTCGTCATTAAAACTTATGATTCGAAGTGCTATTAAATTATATGAATATGTAGGATATCCATTTTAACTTCAATTTCAACAATTAGCAGTGTTTGATTGGTCAATTTGATGAAATCAAATTTGACTGTGTTAAAAAGTTGAAATTTGGGAAAATTGGGGAATTTTGAAATTCGAAGGACCAAAATGCAATTTTATAAAATCGAGTATCAATTGGGCATGATAAGAATGTTAGAGGGACAATTGAAGAATTTTGGGGGTAAAACATACCATTTTTGTAGAGGAAGGGCAAAATGGTAATTTTGGAAAAGTTGGGGGACCAAATTGGAAATTTGGGAAATTAAACCCCTTTTGTGAAATTGAATAAAATAAGGTCCCAAAGTGAATTTTAAAAGTTTCAGGACTCAATTTGAGGAAAAATTGGCATTAGGGACTTAAAGTTAAAGAAAAATAATTTTAGAAACCTAGTTACAAATAAATAAAAAGTTTGGTTTTCTCATTCATTTGGAATGAATGAAGGCTATTAGGCCAAGGGATAATGAACAAGGATGTTCATATCGTGTAGGAACACCAACAAGGACAAGCTCGCGTAAATACAAAGAACCGATTGAGTGGAATTCACTGCATTAACGAGTGAGTGGAATTTTATATCATACCTGGTTGGGGATGATAAGTACCTCAAAATAAAAACCCACTACTTAGTGGTATTTTAAACACCACAACTTAGAGGAGTGATGTGAAAATAACGCAGAAAAACTACTTACAGATTGTAAGTTGATCATACCCGATTGGAATGATGAAACTTTCTCGGAGGACGTGAAAAACCCATTTATCGGTTATAAGCGGAGATATTCTCATACTTTGTTGGTATCATGGATAGTTGAAAATTTATTTGGTCGGAGGTGCTCTCCCCTGACTGTGTGTCACTACTTAAACGATTTGGGAGACCTTCTTGACGGGTGCTCGGATAGCTATTTTAGGCCAGAGGCCCCGATTTTGCAACTTGGGGGCTAATAAGCCGGATTTTAAAAATCTCGAACAGTGGGCCATAGGCTAATTGGTACGAGCAGGAGCTCGTAAACAAACATGAGATATATGCCATAAAACTTTAAATAAATCAATTGTTTGGCCATGGTACCAAGACAGGACCAACGTATTCAATCAATTAGTGGCAATGTGACATGACAGGTCAACAAACCAGTCAAGACAAACAGCTGCATGTTAAGTTGAGGGTCGGGGCGGTTGGACCAGTGGCCCCATAGATTATATGGCATGATGTGAAAATACTAATTGTGCATTCACTGTGATTATGGGACCTTCAAGATGCCCAAGAGGGGTAGTGATGTGTCATAGGGCCCTTGACGACCTGGTGGGTATAAGGGCAGTTTGTTGGTGTAAACCCCACCCCCTTTGTGCTAAGGAAAACTAGGAAAAGAACCGGTCAAATCAATTGAGAAAACCGAACAGGTTCACAAACCCAATTATTAGGAAATGGGAAATTTGGAAATTTACAACTCTCGGGTGAATCAAAGAGTTCATAAAACCTTGGAAAAATAACCTTAGGAAATATTGGAAGAGAAAAACCAGACCGGTTTAGATGAACTATATCCAATTGGATTGAATCAGTTTATGAATCGGGTCGGTTCATGAATCAAAACCGATAGAGAAGGGGCAAACAAGGAAATTTATGTATCCCTTGTGACCCAAAGAGATTTAAAATTGGAAATTTGGGAAATTAAACCCCTTTTGTGAAATTGAATAAATTGAGGTCCCTAGGTAAATTTTAAAAGTTTCAAGACTCAATTTGAGGAAAAACCGGCATTAGGGACTTAAAGTTAAAGATAAATAACTTTAGGGACCTAATTATAAATAAATAAAAAGTTTGGTTTTCTTATTCATTTGGAATGAATGAAGGCTATTAGGCAAAGGGATAATGAACATGGATGTTCATATCATGTAGGAACATGAAGTACCGGGAATGCCAGCAAGGACAAGCTCGCGTGAATACAAAGAATCGGTTGAGTGGAATTCACTGCATTAACGAGTGAGTGGGATTTTATATCATACTCGGTTGGGGATGATAAGTACCTTGAAATGAAGACCCACTACTTAGTAGCATTTTAAACATCACAACTAAGAGGAGTGATGTGAAAATGATGTGGAAAAACCTGGGCCTTTCTATTATTCTACTTTCTCCCAATCTTTTCTTGATGGTCTCTATACTTATTTCTTTTTCTTCCGATCAGCTTCTATTTTTATGGCATAAAATTTTACTTTTCATACATGTCATGCAGGTGTAACTAATATGAGGTATTGGGTAGGTTTTCCTTGGTCTACCTAAAAAGGGATATAAGGAAGGGGATGAGTACAACTACTCATTGTTAAAATAAGATACAATTTGTTAAGAACTTCATAAAGAGAGAAAGACTTGTGGAAGGCAAACGTGTGGATTAAAAGAGGAAGAAAATCAGGAGTGCATAAGTCATACAAGACCCTTAAGTTAAGAGAAGATTTAAAGGAGAAAATTTCTAAAGCACGGTAAGGTGATTAAACAAAAAGGAAATCCTAGAATGGAAGATACTAAAAGGAGGATAAAAATAGAAAGTTGGGTCGAGGAAAAAAAAAGCTCCAACTTAAGACAATCAATTGAGGAAAGGTTGCAAAACCGAAGTTGAAATAAGGTCCTGAGTAAGAAGTACGAGTGGCTAAGTGAGAGTGTTGGGAGGTTGAGCGTGATCTACTGCAAGAAGACCTGAAAACTCAAATAGAGACTTTAGACATATCCAATTTAAGGAAATAACTTATATGGACAAAATCATTTGTAGGAGGAGTAAACGAAGTCTAATAAGAGATGGCGAGTAGTAAAAGAATACACCCTAATCAAGGAAAAAGGGGGATACAAAGGATGCGAAGATACGGAAGGTTTGGACACAATAAGGATGAGAGGTCCACCTCAAAGGAATAAACAAATGTTGGAGCAAGTGGGAATGAAGCAAGATAAATGGAAGGTACCCATGGATCTAAAGAGTAAAAGTAAGCTGGTGAAGATATCAGCAAAAGACATTCTAGAATTTAATAAATTCAATGGAAGAACTTGAAGTAAATCCTGAAAGAAAGGGAATGTGAAGCTCACTAGAGAAAGGAATCTTGGGAAGACATGGGTGTACCAATGAAGAGGAAATGGAACCAATGGAATAAGAAAAGAATAAGCTCATCAAGAACAATATGCTGAAGATGAAATGATCAAGTACAAGGGGAAGGAAATCGTTGACATTCAAGGGATAAGTCAAACCCAAGTAATGTGTAAGTAGGAGGACGACATTAAAAGATGCCAAACAAGTAAGATAGGAACTAACTCAGAAGGAATAATAGTGGGAGGAACATTGATGAGAGCAAGAAGATATTGGGGAGAGAAGAGATCTTAAGGAGGAAGGACACCATTGGGAATAAAGAATGAAGTATAAGATCAAGAGTTGTATATATGTTAGCAAGGATCAGGAAGTTCAAGGATTTGAAGGTTGAATGACCGAATAAGAAAGTTTGGAAAAAGATGAGTAAGTACAGAAACCAATACGGTTATAGGGACATAGAGTCCAAGACATCACAAAAAATGTCATACGGTAAGGGGCATATAAACCTAACTGACTCAAGGAAATACGACATGGGCAAGGAAAGTTCCATAAGTGAGGCATAACGAAGCCAAGCACAAAAAGTGATAACCAAAGAATGAGGAAGGTATCCATGCGGGATGAAAAGGTGATAAACACCAAAATCTGTGGAAGAAAAATGACTGGAACTCATAGTTCAAAAAATTTTTGTAAAAGAAGCTTGGAATGGGAAATTGTGCCTTGGGGAAGGAAGATGTAACAAAAGGAAATGATCCTAGTTCTTCAAGGAAAATATTCTAGGCTAAGGTAAATTCCATGGAATGAGAAAAGGATGAGAATAAGACAAAAATCATAGGTATGTGATGAAAAGGATGAACGAAAACAATCGAAAAGGTTGTAAAACAATAAAATAGAAATTTCATTACAATAAAAAGTTTAAGCCAAGGCACAAATAGTGTGAAATAAGTTTTGGGGACAAAACTCCTAAAAGGTGGGGAGAGTTGTAAACCTTGCTCCTTTGAGATTAGGAAAACCGGGAAAGAATCGGTCAAAGCGAGTGGGAAAAACCGAACCGGTTCACAAACCTGATCATTTAGGAATGAACAAATTGGGGAAATTTCAACTCCCATGTGACCCAAAAAGATTCATAAACCTTGGGAAGGAACCATAGAACCAAGTGGGAGAGAAAAACCAGACCATTTCGGGTAAACTAGATTCGAACCGAATTGAACCAATTAATGAACCGAGTCGGTTTACAAAGTGGAACACATAGAGAGAATGCAAAATAAGGAAATTATGGATCCCAAGTGACCTAAAGAGTCACATAAGTCATGAAAAGGAACTTATGAATGAATTGGAGATGAAAACCAAACCAGTTCAGGTGAATCGGATCCGAAATATATCAAACCAGTTTGGACTGATTTGAACCACTATTGAACTGGATTCTAAATTTATTTTTCTATGTGGCTTAAAAAATTCAAATTTGAGATTTGAGGTCACCATTTGATAGAAAATGAATTTAGATGAATTTAGAAATTTTTAGATTTGAAAAATTCGGTTGAATTGAGGGTGAACCAGTTAGTTTAATCTTTGAACCCAGTTTGGACCGGTCTGGTCCTATTCATAATAGTGTCGTCTCCTTCCTTTTGATGAAGACACTCTTCACTCGCCAGAAAATCAAAGCAATGCTAATGAAGAAGAAACGTTTCCGTTCAGTACGTGTTAGGCCATCAATAACTATCATAAAGGTGCCAAACGTACGGCCGACGAGTCCTCGAGCTCCCTATATAAAGAGCCTATCTCCATTCATCCTCTCTACACCTAAAAGCCTCACTCTCTCTTAGCTGCTTAGTTTTTCGGTGAAGCTCAAACCAAAGCTTCAATATTGGGTCTTTTCTGAACCAAAGAAGGCATGGCCGAGTTCCTTAGAATCGAAGAGAAGTCAGCTACATAGTGGTAACATCCATTCGCTTCGAGGGTCGTCAGACAAGTGTCGACGTGATCGAACAGTGAAGCAACTCCGACAGACCAAAGCTACCCTATTTCGGCCAAGTAGAAATTGGCCATCGAGCCCTCCTCAAGCCAAACCAAGCTCTCCCAACACCTCCTCAACCCTCCTATGGCTGAAATAGAACTAAAATTTAAGCCAATTCGGCTCCCCTTTACAATTTCTGACTGGTGTTAGAGATAGAAATGACATAATTTAGATGACAGAATTCTCACCCAATTCGGCATCAATTGATGCAATTCTTGATCCTAGGAGAAATCTTAGAAGGAGAACTATTTGTCAAGATTGGAAGCTCGGACCACCGTGCCCCTGACGATGAGCAATTGAAGCTTTCTCTCTCTACGTTCTATTTTTCGGTAAAGCTCCGTTTGAGCTCGTTCCAACGTCAAAACTTGCAATTCAAAGTGCAATTGAATTGTATAAAGATGTAGAAACTCAAATATAACTTCAATTTCAACAATTAGAAGAGTTTGATTGGTCAATTTGATAAAATCAAATTTAGTTGTGTTAAAAAGTTGAAATTGGGGGGGAAATTGGTGAAAATTAGGGATTTTCAAAAATTCGAGGGACCAAAATGTAATTTTATAAAATTAAGGGTCAATTGGGCATGATAAGAGTGTTAGAAAACCAATTGAGCAAATTTTAGGATTTTTAGGGGTAAAACTTACCATTTTTGTAAAGGAAGGGCAAAATGGTAATTTGGGAAAATTGTAGGCCAAATTGGAAATTTGGAAAACTTGAACCCCTTTTTATGATATTGAATAAATTGAGGTCCCAAGGGGAATTTTAAATGTTTCAGGGCTCAATTTTTGTGGAAAAATCGGCAATTGGGTCCTAAAGTAAAGGAAAAATAACTTTAGGGACCAAATTACAAATATTTAAAAAGTTGAATATTTAGTTATTAATAATGAATGAAGGTGATCAAGCCAAATAATATTGAACAACAATGTTCATTATGTGTAGGAACCCAAGAGAACGAGAACAACTGTTGAGATTAAGCTTGCAAGGGACAAAAACTAACTAAGAGGAATTTCACTGCACGATCGGGTGAGTGAAATTTTTATATCATACCTGGTTGGGATGATAAGCATCTCAAAAATGAAAACCCATTGCTAATTGGTATTTTAAACATCAGACCTAATAGGAGTGATGTGAAAATCACGTAGAAAAACTTCTTAACAGTTGTAAGTAGATCAAACCTAGTTGGTATGATAAAACTTACTCGAAGGATGTGGAAAACCCGTTCATCGGTTATGAGCGGAGTTGTCCTCATACTCAGTTGGTATGATGGATAGTTGAAAATATATTTTGTTGGAAGTGCTCTCCCCTGATTGTGTGCCACTTCTTAAACAATTTGAGAAACCTTCTTGACGGGAGCTTGAATAGCTCTGTTAGTCTGGAGGCCTCAATTTTGGAACTTGGGGGCTATTATGCCCAATTTTGAAAATCTTAAATAGTGGGCCCTTGGCCGATTGACACGAGCAAGAGCTCATAAATAAACACGATTTATATGCCATTAAAACTTAAGTAATTGAATTCTTTGGCCATGGTACCAAGACAGAACCGACATACTTAGTCAACTAGCAGCCGTGAGATATGACAAGTCTCTCGACTAGTCAAGATAAATAGTTGTAGGTTGAGTTGAGGGTTGGGGTTGACAGACAAGTGAGAAAATAATATTTTTTTAAAAAAATAATGAGTTTAACACACTTCAATTCAAATTATTTTTACAAAAACTCATGTTTCAAAACACCCATTCACTGAGTTGTTGAACTCTCCCCCTCCCTTTACCCCTTTTCAGGAAGCCAAGGGAAAAACTGACCTAAAGACCTTTAGCTAGCTAAACCTGCAAGACAGATATGTAAGTTCAAATTTTATGCAGTTTTGTTTAATGTTATTTTAGGAAAGGTATAGGTTTAAAGGATGCCTTAATCCTCGCGGTTTAAATAGGGGGAAAACCCTTAATAAACCGGGAGTGTGGCAGGTTGCTCACGGGGATAGGACCAATCCAGGTCGGGGCATAACAACTTGAATGGTATTATAGCCTGTTTCCTCAAATAAATTATCAAGACTATATAACATAGTAACTAAGAGAAAGTTTCAAAAAATTTTCAGATGACTCCTAGGAGAGAAACCAAGAAAACTAGGACTGGTGTTACCAACACCACCCCACACATTGTCCTCGTAGGAAGATCACCCGAAAAAGCTCTTCCATTCCCGAGAAGTTCCAAAGAACCAAGAGACATTAGTGGGAAGTATCCAGGAATATGGTGTCAGAACCTGTTGAGGTCACAATCCGGAGTACGAAGGGAGCCAAGCTTAAGGCCAAGAGAGGAGTAGGCAAGCCTCTCACATAATGGTCAAGAAATCTTGAAACAAGGAAGATTTTAACTCTCCCAAAGAGAAATAGGCTTGTACTATGGTAAAAGTGGGGATGAGGATAGGGTACAAAAGATGTACCCGCAAGATTTTAAGAGTAAGGGTCAATAGGAGAAGACTACATCAAAGGATGTCATTCAACGGTAGATACTCCCTAGGGCAAATGGAAAAGGAATTCCAGGAGAAAAGGGAAGAGTCCTACCAAGGAAGGAAACCCTAGAAAGGCATATATATATATCCCGACTGAGAGATAATAGGGATAAGGAGATGAACTTGCAAATGAAGCACATGCTGTGGTTTAAGAACCAAGGAAAGCATACTAGGAGGACCCAAGGAATAAGTTAAACCCAAGGAAAGGGTAAGTAGGAAGTTAGCATCAAAAGATGTTATGGTAATTAAGAATGAGTGGACTACCCATAATAAGGAAAAAAGGGAAAGAATGTCCGAGAAACGTTGGGAATGTAAGCCCACCAAATAGGAAGTGGCTAAGGGGGAAAAATCACAAATAGTAAGATGGGTCGTAGTCCACACACGCATAATGGAGCATAAAGAGTGGACGGTTGAGCATAGTGTGGAGGACACTGCATAAGACCAATAATCGGAAGTATCTCAAGTAAGGAATAAGGGATGAAATAGAAATTGTAGATAGAGAAGGATCCAAAGCGGGCAAATGCCCTAACATAGAAAGGGGTGTGAAGAAAGAACCCTTTAAGGAATGATAAGAAGGCTGAGCATGTAGCTCTTAAGATGGAAGTCTCTACTGTGAGGGACATAGTAGGGAACAAAACCAAAAGAAGGGAACCTTCCTAAGTAAAGGAACCAACACATAGACCAAAAGTGATTAACTTGGAATAAAGAATTGTGAAATGATCACTAGCGAGTAGGAGTGGATTAAGAAAGGGAAAAGTCCTTAAGGAAAGTACGCCACTGGAAATGAAGGAAGACAAAAGAAGGGAAGAATTCTAATGTGTCGGTAAATCATCAAGAAACCCAATGATTTGAAATCGGAAAGACCCAATAAGGAAGTTGGAAAAAGACGAGTAGGTAAGGAAAAACCTATACGATTATAAATGATAAGACGTCAAAGGCAAAATGAACGATTAGATAATAATGATGATAGTAAAAAAATACCACTAGACAAAAAGAGGGATGGTGTTATACCATCCCTGGAAGATAGAAAGATTGAGAATAACCATTATAATTTTTAAAAAAAAATAAGGAGTCTGGCACACTCCAATTCAGATTATTTTTACAGAAACTCATGTTTCTAAACACCCATTCATTGAGTTGTCAAATTCACCCCCTCCCTTTACCCCTTTTCAGGAAACCAAGGGAAAAACTGACCTAAAGACCTTAATCTAGCTAAACCTGCAAGACAGGTACGTAAGTTCAAATTTTATGCAGTTTTGATTAATGTTATTTGAGGAAAGGTATAGGTTTAAAGGATGTCTTAATCGTCATAGTTTAAAGAAGAGGAAAACCCTTAATAAACCAGGAGGGTGGCAGGTTGCTCACAGGGATCTGACCAAACCAGGTTGGGGCGTGACGTAACGATTGTAAGTAGATCATACCCAGTTGCTATGATGAACTTCCTCGAAGGAAATAGAAAATTCTCTTATGGGTTATGAGCGGAGATGCCCTCACACTCGGTTGCTATGATGAACTTCCTCGAAGGTAATAGAAAATTCTCTTATGGGTTATAAACGAAGATGCCCTCACACCCGGTTGGTGTGATGGATAGGTGAAAAGTTATTTTATTTAGAAGTGCTCTCCCCTGACTGTATGCCACTGCTTAAACATTTTGGGTGACTTTCTTGATGGGTTCTCGAATAGCTCAAATAGGCCAGAGGCCTCGGTTTTGGAACTTGGGGGCTAAAATGCCCGATTTTTAAAAATCTCGTACAGTGGGCCCAAGGCCATTTGGCACAAGCAGTAGCTCGTAAATAAATATGATGTTAAGCCATGAAAATTTTAATGAATTATGTCATTTGGCCATGGTACCAAGACAAGACCGACATACTCGATAGATTGGTGGCAGTGCGGCTAGACAGGTTGACGGACCAGTTATGACAAACAGCTACAGGTCGAGTTGAGGGTTGGGGCCGTTGGACCAGTGGCACCGAAGATTAATGGCTTATATGGAAAAATTATTGTTTGTGCATGCACTGAGGTTCGGGACCATCAAGATGCCCAAGAGGAGTAGTGATACGTCCTAGGGGCTACTAGACGACATGGTGGGGATAATGGTAGTTTGTCGTGCCAGTAGTTAGGGAAGCTCGACATAGCTTCATGCACATGAGATTGGGGTGGGGTCATGATGAGGTCTCTATCCTCATATGGACACGGAGTTTCTTTCCGGGTTTGGGGGGCAGATGTCACGAACATTCACACATTCCCAGGGTAAAAGTAGACTAGCTTCTATCTAGGTGGCTGGCAAAGTCGCTCCGATGCCACAAGTGGGTGCAGTGGACGGGCTGCCCTGCAAATGTGTGATCCCTTCATGATGAAGGGCATGTGTTAATTGTTAAACACACCGACTGTGGTTAATGATGAGTAATGATTTTGAAAACTGAGAAATTGAGGGAAAAAGGATTTTAAAGAAAATAAGGAGTTTAACACACTCCAATTCAAACTTTTTTTCAGAAACTCATGTTTTAAACACTCATTCAATGAGTTGTCGAACTCACTCCCTCCCTTTACCCCCTTAGAAGTAACCAAGGGAAAAAACTACCTATAGACTTTCCGCTAACTAAACCTGCAAGATAGGTATGTAAATTTAATTCATTAAGTTTTTATTAATATTATTTATGGAAAGGTATAGGTACAAAAGACGCCTTACTACTCGCGGTTTAAAGAAGGGGAAAAACCCTGAATAAACCAGGAGAGTGGCAGGTTGTTCATGGGGATCCGACCAAATCGGGTCGAGGTGTGACAACATCCTTGTAGGTAAGAATTCGAAGCTTTCTGTATTTAGAAATATTTTTATGGCGAAGCTTTGTTTGAGCTCAATTGTAGGCCAAATTGATTAATTCAAATCTTAGAATGATCGTGGAGGTAGGGGAGATGATTATTTGCATGATAGGAGCAATTAACCAAGTTTATGTAGTCAATTTGATAAAATGAGATTTTGGGGGGCCAAAGAGTAATTTTTTGAGAAATTGGGTGATTTGGGGATTTTTATGCAATTGACATAAATTGTGGGTCAAATGAGGATTTAAATGAAATTGGAAGCTCTATTACAATTAAAATGATTTTGGGAAATTTAATTACAATTAAAAGTAATTAAAATGCTTTATTTGTAATTTTAAATAATTTTATATTAAATAAAATTATTTGAATAGAAAATTGAAATAAATTAAATTAAGGAAATTATGGAAAATATTTTGGGATTTTATTTGTCAAGAAAAATATATTTAGGGACTTATGTATAATAAAAGAAAACATAGAGACCTAAGTGTAAATATCAAATAATTGATGGATCAGTTATATGTGATCATATAGGTGCAAAAGGTATGCCCTTACCTGTAATCGAGAATCCAACCCAAGTAATTGGAATATTGTCCAATACAAACAAGTCACAGATCCCATGTTAGTAAGATTACTAACATCGAATCTGATTGGACCGATGATGCATATTTAGGATTATAATTTATTTTAAAATTAGATTTTCATAAATATAATCCACTTGCTGTATGAAACTGCTTAAACATTTTGGGATTATATTTTTAAAGAAAGCATAAAGTATGTTATTAGAACAACTCTTGAACGTTGTATAAATACACCTCAAGTGATATGGTCTAGTCCGACCGTCGATTTAGGAAATGGGCAAGGCCCATGGTGGATAATGGTGGGCTAGATCTAGTTCTGTGCAAGTGGGTCTAATGCCACGATTTTTAAAAAGTGAAGTGGGCCCAAGACCATGTTTTGAAAAAATTGTACAAGTGGGCCCAAATCTAATGGAAAATGGGTCAAGCCCTGTAAATACATTCTAATTTAAGAGCATTTTAAAATTATCATAATTTGATAATATCTGCGAAAGTTACTATGCTTTAGTCAGGTCACAACGTATTAGGCTAGTAGCACAAAGATAAAGGTTTTAAATCAAAAAACTATTGTTTGTGATTATAATCGTGTGGAACCAAAGAGACGCCTAGTATGGGGTAGTGGTGGTTCTAAGAGCTACTGAATAGTAAGGTTGGCACAAGGGTAGGTATGTTGTTCCAGTATTTCTTTAAGCTTTCAAAGCTTCGTGTGCATTGAAACCGAGGAAGAAGATGGAGAGGTCTTATCCCTCAATAGTAGAATGAAGACTCGGTAATTTATAAAGGTTGGACCATGGTACTCATATAGACAATGTGGTGGAGTTTGTTGCATCTCACTAGGGTGGACGATAAAGATATTTCAGGTCACTAGTGGGGCATATCGAGGTCATAACCCCTGAGGGTATGTCCTACGACTCTATGATCCATTATTAAAAAGAGTGTTTATGTAAAACAAATTGTGGCGATAAAGATATTTCAGGTCACTAGTGGGGCATATCGAGGTCATAACCCCTGAGGGTATGTCCTACGACTCTATGATCCATTATTAAAAAGAGTGTTTATGTAAAACAAATTGTGGTAGGTGTACAAAATTAAATCACTTCAACTAGGAAGTTACCTATCCTAAACTTGTAAGAATAGTAAAACTTAAAATAACCCATTTTACCAAAAGATAAAATAAGTAGTGGTTTGTTATCATGTATTTTGATGATTATAAAAAGTAAATGGAAGAATTATGTTTAAGTACACATTGAATCATGAACAAGGAGTCATGATGTCATATAACCTTACTCACTGAGTTACAAACTCATCCACTCTCTCTAAACCCCTTTCATAGAAATTGATACTTCAGAAGCGGAGAACTTTCCACGAGTAAAACTACATTTCCTAAAATAAAAAAGTACCATTGCATTGTTTTGAAAATTTTATTATGGAAAAGATTCAAGTTATGAGCAGTTATCTTCCTATATTATTAGTGGAATTACTAACATGAAGAGTAGTAGGTTGATCATGAGGTTCCAATTAAACCGAATTGGTGCGTAACAAGAACACCTGAGTTTTGAAGCTTACTGAAACCCTTATGAGCAATGGGAAATTGTTGCATCTTGTTTCCTCAAGTCGTTCCCCATTTCGAAAAGTTTAGACAAAGGTGCACAGGAAAGTACCAAACTATAGAGGAACATTCAAAGTGCTTCATAAGTTAGGAGGGATTTCATGAAGTTGAATGTTAATGATAGGAAGGGTTCTCACTCATAAACAAGTCCTGCTAGCATCCTATTTTTTTATTTTAGTGGGTGTATTTTGGCGGGCTAATCTAGTGAAGCTTGTTGCGAGATTAGCAATGATAGTGAGATATGTAGATATAGAGTGTCTTGCTTATTTAAATCCTTTCATTGTTGATCCAGAATATGTGATTATGCTCGTAAAGGTGAACTAAATAAAGTCTTAATATGCTCTCAGACTTCAATAGTAGCAACATTAATAACTTGTAAATTTAATTCATTAGTTAGTAAGGCCAAAATTACTATAACACATTAATTTTTCATGAATATTTCAAATTTCAAAATCTAGGTTTGGGATTTTGAAATCTTTATCTGAAATATCCCTGTGAATAATCATATGCATATCCATGAAGGCTATATATATCTAGAATATAACTCATTGTTCTTACACATTTCAGTTATTCAGCTTAACGAATGACTAGGTAAATTGAAAATAAAGTAGAATTAATTATTGTAAGTGATAAAGTAAAGGTTGATATGAGAGATAATAAAGAGAAAGATTATAGGTTGGATTGTTCAAAATTTGGAGAGGATGAGGCCGATCTTATGGCTCGGAGCTTTAAGAAGTTTGAGAAGATGATTTCTAATTGAATCGCTCAAGAGCTTGCAGATCTACAAAGCTCTTGAGAGAGGTAGATAGTATTGTGTGTTATATATAATTTGTGTGTATAATAAGGGAAAAGGCGACATGACTAATTTGTACAATTTGTAACAAGAATATTCACAAGGTGTGATAAGATGAATTCCTTGCTGTTTGGTCGTTCCGTCGCAGGCGGTCCCCCATATGAGGGAAGGGTTGGTGATCACAAGGCGGAATCAATTTGAAGAGGATGAGGTGATGAGCCACCACTTCGAGAGAGGGTGGATGATCACTATTAAGATGGCTTAATAGTGATCTCATGCAAAACACTCATTCTACGAGGGATGACACTCCTATCATATCATTGACTGTCTTAAGGATGCTTACTCGCCCGAAAAGCTTCTATCATCGAGTGTTTCACCTAAGGGTCTTCACAGTTCGACTCATGCCGTCAAGCTGTCAGCTCTCCCCACCTCCTTGACCAAGTCGTTGTCGAGCCTTTCTCCTCCAAACACTACTACCACTGCCATGCCACTGCTCCTTCTCCTTCTCCTGTTGTAATGCCCTCTTTGCATCTAATACATAAACTCTCATCAACAACACACTCATATGTTCATAGAAAACATAGGTGAAAGTTTACAAACGTTGAAGTCCAAACTCAACATTTATATGTTCTACTCTTCAAGCTATGGAGAAGAGTATTAAATAACAAAATCAATTATAATATTATATAGCAAATACATAATATATATTAGAATTGCAATATATTATTTTTTACATATTATGATTGTATTGAGATAATTGATGTTAAATTTATTAAAATAAAAAAATATTATAAATATATAAGGTTTAAATGATAAAAAATATAAAATATAACTTTTGTTTTAATATATATTTATAAAATGTGCATCGTATTATTTACTATATTATTAGAATTAGAATACTTGCACGTGCATCATATTATTTACTATATTACTATATTATTACTTTAATTCTCAAATTCTATAAATGACCATAGTATAAGAGCAACCACCACCAAGTCATCCGTAGGTGAATTGAAATAGTTAAAATATAATATTAAATTAGATAAAATATATTTTTTTATTTTTTTACAACTTTTTAAATGATAAATTACTTATAAATTATAACTTTTAACAATATATTTATACAACCATTAATTCATACAGAATACCTCCTATCACATAATATAATAAATGTGCTATAATCTACCCAATTATAACAAAAATATATACAATTTCATGTACTGTTATACTTATTTGATAACTGAATAATAATAAACGGTTTGTACACAATTGTTTATAATAGATTTAAAAGTGTATTTAATAAATGTATATAAATTGCACATTAGTGTATACTGAAAATATAATATTATATTAAATAAAATAAAAAATTATTATTATTTTATAAATTTATAAACTTTTAATTATTTATAAATTATAATTAAAATTAAGATTTTTAAATAAATATCAGACGAACACTTATAATATTAAATATTTTTTAAATAAATAAGTTAATGTATAGATAATTATAATGTACAAACTCACACATACATAGTCAGACGTGAACTCATTTCTTATCTTAATTTATACTAGGAAAAAAAAAAGCGACCCAACTCAAGCCACAAACTTTGCAAGTTGCTTCAACAAGTTGAGCTGTAAGAAAAAAATGTAGTAGTATAATATTTAAAATATGTGTAATAAGCAAATATATTGATTGATTTATAAGATAATATTGTGTTTCCATAAAAATTATATTTATAATTTTATAAATTTTTTATTTTGTCAAGTGAATTTTATTAAATACAAATTATATATGATATGTATTTTTAAATATATATGTAATTTAAATTAAATAAAATATTTATAAAAAAATTAAGATATGGGAGATTGATATTCAGAAACGATAATGTGAAGTAAATCATATCTTTTCACTTAATTTATTATGGTTCAATAGTAAGATGTTACTTTTATCATAAATCATTATCACCATTTTTAAAGAAAATCAAGATTGATATAAATATGTCAATTTTACCAAAACAATTGACATTAAAATGTAAGATTTAACACAAAATGTCATTTGGGACAATAGTGTAATTTAATTTAAAAGTTAATATATTTAAATATGTGATTAAGATATAAATTGTTTTAAATATTTAAAATTGGCATGATACTTATTTTTTTATTTCATGTTAGTACAATAACTATTTACATTTCTGGTATAAATTGTAAGTTTTAACATGACAAACTTATTATTCTTTTTGAAAAAAATAATATTTATAATAGATTCAAAATAATTTATGTAATAATCACATAATTATTCAAGTTGAACTCAAAGCATTTATACAACCATGGTGCAATTTAAATAATGCTTGCACGGAGTTTCTACACTTTAACAAATTTTTGTACAAGGGGAATAAAAAAGTATGTGTATCAACTTGAAATATTTAAGATTGTTTATGTACCAAAGTTGTAATTAAAATAGTATTGCACATGAATTAGTTTTTCGTGATGAGGCCCTGAAGAGTCGCCGTCAGCCCGACGACCAATCCACCTTGGGCTCCTTTCTCGAACACACTGATTTCCCTTGGGGGCCGAGTGAGTCCATGGCAGGCAGCAAGGTTGGGTGGGTGTAGATTGCATATCCAAATACAACCTGTGTGATTTGCTTTCATTAAATATAAGGAGTACCAAAATGGATTCATTTTAGAATTGTCAAAAATTTCCACCAGATACCATTAAGGTCAAATTTGTACCTTGACCCCGACCCATTCCACGTAATTTCACCAGATGACCTAAATTCCGGTCAAATTTGTATTAATTTAAATTTCTATTGACTTGGGACTATTTCATATCAGATGACCCAATCTATTCGACTTAATTTTAAGGTATGAACAAGATAACAAGTTATGCGTGGGGCACCACTTTTTTACCACCTTGGTGATGTTCCACATCTCTCATACTTAATCATATATATCGTAATGGAGTTTATATAAATGAAAATTAACCATATATACCATATTGGAGAAAACAAAATTACATTAAGAGTTTATATCTTAGTGTATAGACTCAATTTAAGCTTAATTAATTATGATTAATATAGTTTATGAACACTAGTAATCAAATAAAAAATATAATAATTAAACATGATAAGCCATTTAATACAACATCATAATACCCTAATATGTTGTAAATTCAATTCAATAAACTTAATTGTTAATTCATTAGAGATATTGAAATGCAATTAAATATAAATTAAAAAAATTAAGAAATTATTTTTATAAAATATACTTGGGAGACTACAACTCTTTAAATAAATTTTAATTTTATTTAAAAACCTCGTGAAAATATTTTATTCTAATCAATAACGAAAGTTCATGGCTTTTTCAATGCTTACTTTTTTTTTTCACAAATAAACTAAATTTTATTAATCACTTACAAATAATACAAAATTTCAAGGTTCAAAATAAAATCATCAACCGTTATCTTTTTCTCAAATAGGATGTATTCATACTTAGGTACCCAGAACAATATATATTAGCACCTAAGTTCTCCGCCCAATAGAATCAATACGTGAGTTCAAATCTCTATAAATATAAGATAAATTAAAATTAGTAAAAACTTATAATAGAGCTTTTATATCCATTAAATAGAGATATATTTGTCAAGTGACCATATCTAACTTTTTTTTATTATGTTAACCAAAACTTGTGAATCGACTTATAAATGGGCTCGAAACCATCCATTCTCACTGGCTAGCGCACTTGCTTTCGCTTCTAAATACGAGCTGCTCCTAAAAAAGGTTCCTACCCTTCCAAGCTCATTCCTAGCATTGTCGCATGCAATGTATGGTACATCTACACGTGTGAACAATATATCAAAAACTCAATCACAATCTATTATAATATCATTTTATTGTGAACTTTGTCAATATATTAACATACTATACATTACACCAAAATTATATAGGAAAAACTCTTAAAAAATTCTAGTGATAATTCTAATTTCTTGAATGCTATAGATAAAAATCTGATAAATTAAAATGTTATTTTAAAAAAGAAATAATACAAAATCTTACAAAATTAAATTCCAAAATTATCTACTATAATGCTTTGGAGTATGCTTTTTATAGGCACAAATAACAACTAAATAGCTTAAAAATAAGAAATAAATATATATATATATTTTAGTTATATGCTAACCTTATATAATCTAAATATCTAGTATATTTTAATAACTACTTTAAAAATATGAACTTAACTAATTAAATATCTAATATTATTATTTAATATCCTAATAAATCTGTAATTAAAATATGTACCTTCCCTTAGGCTTTTCTATTAGGTTTTCACTTGAATTTTCTACAATCTATTTAATAAGCCCATATAACTTTTTTGAATCTTTTAGCCCCTTCACCTTATAATTGGGTCCTCATACAGTCTCAAATGATCATTTAACACATTTGGTGACAAACTGTTCAGTTCCATTGCACGTTCGGTTGATTGGACTTGTGAATTCGTAGTGTTTTTAATCGGATTCACATCATATTCCTAAATCATTACCCTGTTACCAAAATTTGGGATAACAATTTAGTCTCACTTCCTATTATTGTCTCACAATTCATATACTCGTGAAAAGTAGTTATAGTATTACTTATGATATCTTCTATTATCAACCTATCATATCACGCTCGATATTAATTCATCAGTCGGCGCTCGCGTGCAACTCGCTAATCCCCTCGATATTACAGCGGTTAGATCTTTCACAAAAGTAAAACCAATTAGATCTTTCATAACAGAAAATACATCTCTATTTTTTAGTGGGAATTTGAAACTTTTTAAAAGTATGGTGCCCCAGAAATGGTTTAATAACAACCCGAAAATTTAATAGTTAATAAGTAGTAAATTACAATGTTCGTAACATGGAAGAGTGTTATCTTATATGGAAATGATATGATGAGATCCTCCCACTTCCATCTTTAGCTTTCTCAGTTTTCACCTGCAATAATTTGGGGGAGGGGTGAGCTCATAGATCAGTGAGTGACACACTGGCATCGTGCCACCTTTCCCATAAAACCACCTATTATAATTTTCTATTCTATTACTCATACTAATCCTTCCGAGTCCTGTGGTTTACTTTGCCCTTAGAGACACAGATCTTGGGTCATCTGATCGTAGTATACGATATGATCAGGTTATTCTCAGTTTCCCCCTTTGGTTTTACAAGTCTAAAAGTTTATATGCAAACACTAGGACTTAGTCCTACACACACAAGCATGGCCTATGCTTAGGTAACACTTTTGGGCTATTCACAACCCGTGCCTTGACCTAGCTACTTAGGCCCCAAATAGTGTGCTACTCAAGGCCCTAGCAAACATCGGGAACTCATGTCCCATACACAATGCATGGCCTACGCTCGGGCTCACGACACGTGCCTCGACCCAACTACTTAGGCCCTAAATAGAAAAACATGCTCGGAGTGTATTGCCACCAAGGAGATACCAAACCGATAACCTAGAGTGTGAGAGCCGCTTGAAGACTCTCACTGTAAACCCCGTCCTTTGATAATGAGAAAACCAGGGAAAGAACCGGTTAGTTCAAATTTTAAAACCTAGTCGGTCAAAAGCCTAATTATCAGGAAACAGACAAATTTGAGAATTTACAAATCCCATGTGACTCAAAAGGACTCATAAACCATGGAAAAAAAACTTAGGACAAAATGAGAGAGAAAAACTAGACCGGTTCTAGTGAACCAGATCCGAACCGGATAGAACTGGTTTATGAACCGAGCCAACTTATGAGCCGGAACCCATAGAGAGAGGACAAACCGAAAAATATAGGGACCCTAAGTGACCTAAGGAGTCATAAAAGTTATGAAAAAGGATTGTAGGATGAATTGGAGATGAAAACTAAACCGGTTTAGTTAAAAGGGATATGAATCAGATTGAACCGGTTTGAACCACTATTGAACCAGATTCTAAATTCATTTTTCTAGGTGGCTTAAAGAATTCAAATTTGAGATTTGAGGCCACCATTTGATTGAAAATGAATTTAGAAAATTTTAGACTCGAAAAATTCAATCGAATGGGGGGGGGGGGGGTGATCCGGCCGGTTTAAGCTTTGAACCCGGTTCAGAACAGTGTCGTCTTCTTCCTTCAAATGACAACACTATTCACTCACTGAAAAATGTAAGCAGCGCTGATGAAGAAGAAATGTCTCCGTTCAATACATTTCATGCCATCAATGTCTGTTATAAAGGTGCCAAATGGATGGCCGACGAGTCCCCGAGCTCCCTATATAAAGAGCCCCTCTTCATTCATCCTCTCCACACCTAAAAGGCTCACTCTCTCTCAGCTGCTTAGTTTTTCGGCAAAGCTCGAATAAGAGCTCCAATATAGGCTCATTTATGAGTCGAAGAAGGTAAGGTCGGGTTCCTTAGAACTAGGGAGAAGTCAGCTACATGGTGGTGATATCCATTCATTCTGAGAGTCATCGGAGAAACGCCAGTGTGATCGAACAGTAAAGTAGCTCCGACGGACCGAAGCTGCTCTGTTTCGGTCGAGCTAAAATCGGCCAATTAGAGCCTCCCTCAGCCAAACCAAGCTCTCCCAATATTTCCTCAGCCCTCCCATGACCAAATTAGGACCTAAAGGTAAGGCAATTCGGCTCCCCTCTGCAATTTCTGACCAGTGTTAGAGAGATAGTTAGCAGAATTTCAATGACAGAATTCTAATCCAATTTAACATCAATTGATGTCATTCTTGATCCTAGGAGGAACCTCAAGAGGAGAGCTACCTGCCTAGATAGAAAGCTCAGACTGTCGCGCCCTCACCGGTGAGCAATCAAAGCTTTCTCTCTCTACAGTCTATTTTCCGATGAAGTTCTGTTTGAGCTCGTTCCGTCATTAAAATTTACGATTTAAAGTGCTATGGAATCGTATGAACATGTAGAAACTTAATTTCAACTTCAATTTCAACAATTAGAAGTGTTTGATTGGTCAATTTGATGAAATCAAATTCGACTGTGTTAAGGAGTTGAAATTGGGGGAAAATTGTGGATTTTCGAAATTCAAAGGACCAAAATGTAATTTTATAAAATGAGGGTCAATTGGGCATGATAAGAATGTTAGAGGCCAAATTGAGGAATTTAGAAATTTTGGGGTAAAACTTACCATTTTTGTAAAGGAGGGGCAAAATGGTAATTTTGGAAAAGTTGGGAGACCAAATTGGGAATTTGGAAAACTTGAACCCCTTTTTATGAAATTGAGTAAATTGAGATCCCAAGAAGAATTTTAAAAGTTTCGGGACTCAATTTGAGGAAAACCTGACATTTTTGGACTTAATGTTAAAGAAAAATAACTTTAGGAACTTAAATGCAAATAAAGGAAAAGTTTGTTTTTTCTCATTTATTTGGAACGAATGAGGGCTATTAGGCCGGAGAATAATGAACAACTATGTTCATTTTGTGTAGAAAAATGAGACATCAGGAACGCCAACTAAAGTTAAGCTTGCTAGGGATGGAAATCGACTAAGTGGAATTTCACTGCACGATTGGTTGAGTGGGATTTTATATCATAGCTAGCTGGGAATGATAAGTAACTCGAAATGAAAACCCACTATTTAGTGGTATTTTAAACATCACAACTTAGAGAAGCGATGTGAAAATCATGCAGAAAAATTACTTACCTGTTGTAAGTAGATCATATCAATTGATTTGATGAAACTTACTCGAAAGAAGTGGAAAACCCATTCATCGGTTATGAGCGAAGATGTCCTCATACTCGGTTGGTATGATTTACAGTTGAAAACATATTTTTGTCAGAAGTGCTCTCCCCTGACTGTATGCCAATGCTTAAGGCTATGTTTATATTGAGGGGTTAGGTGAAGCGAGGGGTTTGGAGGGGAGGTGAAATGATGGATTTGGAGGTGTTAAAATTTTTTAATAATTCATCGTTTTGATGGAGGGGAAGTGAGGTAAAGGATTATTAATGAAAAAATTAGAAAGACAAATTTACCATTTTAATTAAATTAAATAATTTATTAGCTATTATATATTATAAAATTATATTAAAAATATTTTTACAATAATTTTTTATTTATAATATTTTTATTATATAATTTTATATAAAATATTATTAATATATAAATCTATTTAAAGTATATAAAAATAAATAAATAAATAATATAAACAATAAATGAGGATATTAAAGTAATTTAAGCATTAATGACACAATCCCTCCAAATCCCTCCACTTTTAGAAGGATGGTGTCGTAGTGTAAATGAAGGGGTTGGAGGGGTTTGGAGGTGATTCTCCACCTCTCCAAATCCCTCCAAACCCCTCCATTTTTTTTTATCAAATTAGGGATTTCTCCACCCCTCCGAACCCCTCCCCTCCAAACCCCTAAATCCAAGCATAGCGTAAATGATTTGTGACACATTCTTGATAGGAGCTCGAATAGCTTTTATAGGTCGGGAGCCTCAATTTTGGAACTTGGGGGCTAATATGCCCGGTTTTGAAAATCTCGAACAGTAGGCCATAGGCTAGTGGGCATGAGCAGGAGCTCGTAAACAAACATGAGATATGTGCCATAAAACTTTAATATATGAATTGTTTGGCCATTGTACCAAGACAAGACCGACATACTCAGTCAACTAGCAGCAGTGCGACATGACAGGTCGATAGACCAGTCAAGACAAACAACTGCAGGTTAAGTTGAGGGCCGAGGCCGTTGGACCAGAGGCACCACAAATTATAAGACATGGTGTAAAAATACTAATTGTGCATGCACTGTGATTACGAGACCTTCAAGACGCCCAAGAGGGGTAGTGATGTGTCCTAAGGGCCTTGGACGACCTGGTGGAATAAGGGCAGTTCGTCAGACCAAGTGACCATGCGAAATTTGGAGTAGCATTAAGTGCATGAGACCAAGGTGGGGATGGGATGAGGTCTCTGTCCTCATACGGACATTGAGTATCGTTATGGGATTGAGGGTCGGATGACGCGAACATCCACTCATTCTTAGGGTAGAAGTGGACGTGCTTCTATCTAGGTGGCCGGTAAAGTCGCTCCGACGTCACAAGTGAGTTCAATGGATGTATTGGCTTGAGAATGTGTGTTTAACCTTCATGATGAAGGATGTGTGTTGGGTGATTACACACCGTGATTAATAAGAAATGGTGGTAAAACCTGAGATTTGAAATGAAAGGATTTTTGAAAGAAAGGAGTTTGACACAGTCCAATACAAATCTTTTTCCTAAAAGTTAAAAGTTTTAAAAACCCATTCACTATGTTGGGTGATGACACACCGTGCAGGATTAATGGACACCTTACTCTTTATGGTTTATAATAAGGGGAAACTCTTTAATAAATCAGGAGAGTGGCGGGTTGATCACGGGGATCCGACCATACCGAGTCGAGGCGTAACAACTTTAGTGGTATCAAGGCCTATTTCCTTGAATATATAATTAAGACTAGAAAATAAAGTAACTAATAGAAATTTTTTTAAAAATGTTCAGAAATGGCTCCAAAGAAAGGAACCAAGAGAACTCGGGATGTTGTCTCTACCACTGCCCAGCCACCCCTACCTATAGAAACTCCTAGAGTAGCCCATACAACTCCTCCTGGACTTAGTAGGGAGCATCGAAGATTGTACAAGGAGTTCACCCGTGTATTTGGACAGCCTAACCTCGTTCCTAAGGCAGACACCAACTCTCGGGTTGAACTAGAGGAAATGCAATCCCACCCCCTGCTAATCCACCCGCTCCAACGGACATTCTTAGAAATCTCAAAACTCTCTGACAACTAGGATGTAAACCTTTTCTTAGAGAAAAGGATGTTGGAACCACCATGGATTAACTGGCCAATATCAAGAACTTGATGGGAATTGTCAGGATACCACTAGAGGATAGGGTGATCCTAATGGAATTCTTCCTGGAAGGAAGCGCTAGACGGTGGTGGGACAATGTCCGAAACTTACATACCACCATCCCCACTTGGGAACAATTTGAGGAGAGATACTCGGAGGAGTACTTGGCACCCCATCTAATAAATGAGAAGAAGCAAGAGTTCATCCGGCTTCAACAAGGGCTTAACTCCATATCGGAGTATGAAACAAAATTCAACGAGTTAAGACCCTTTGCTCCCGACCTAGCTGGGCCAACTGACATATGCTAGAGGTTTGTGGACAGTCTCAACATAGACTTTCGAGACCGTATGGGTGTATTGGGACGCCCCATAGACCTAGTAGCTGTAATCAGCATGGCTCACGAATGTGAGCGACTTGTACAGACCGATATTGTCGATTGGAGTAGACGACCAGAAAGGGGGATAAGGGTCCAAATCATCAGGGAGAACGGAAAGAATATAATGGCCCTAGAGGAGGAAACAAAATGGTATTCCAACAGAGATGGGACATGCCACCATCTCCTCCCAGAATAGTCCCTACCTTACCCTAAGGAAAACCTCGCTGCCCGAAGTGTCAAAGGAACCACGAGGGAGCATGCCATACCTATTTCGCATGCGGACAAGTGGGACACTTCGTAAAGGATTGTCCCACCCTTAGGGAGAACAGGCAGAGGAATACTCTTGGACCACCTCAAGGGAATCCCAAAAAACCTAGGCCAGATGCTACAACAAGAGTACCAGCTAGAGTATACAACTTCACTTAGGAGGAGGCTAGAGGAGACCCTAGCATTGTAGCGGGTACATCCTAGAACCCTACAAATTAGTTCAAGGGAGTCATGTAAACTAAAAATCTTTTGATCTAATAAAGGGAATTCCTTCTAAACCATACATTTCTTAAATCATGGTATATACAGCTATGAGGACAACAAGTCTATGCCCTCTTTGACTTCGGAGTAGAGAGATAATTTATCAAGGAAGAGTTGGTTTCAAAAGTACCCCTAGAGCTCACTCCACTAGTACAAAGCCTTAACATCCTTTCACCTTTAGGAGAAGGTTTAAACGGAAATAAACAATTAAAGGGATGTGAGATAAAAATTAGAGGAATCTAACTTGAAGCTGACTTGATCCCATTACCCCGAAAGGAGGTTGAAGTAATTCTGGGAATGGATTGGCTAAGTAACCATCAAGCAAAGATGGACTGTATAAGGAAGACCGTAACTTTCCATACTTCCAAGATGAAAGGAATAAAGTTCCAGGGAGATAGAAGGAAAAGTGAAGTACAATTCGTGTCCCACCTAAAAGCTCAAAAGATGATACAAAAAGGATGTACAATTTTTTTGGCCATGGTTGTGGACGGGAAGTCTGAAGAAAAGGAACTGGAAGACATTCCAGTAGTCAGACATTATCTAGAGGTTTTTCCTGAAGAACTACTCGGACTAGATCTAAGTCAACAAGTGGAGTTCACCATAGAAATAACCCTAGTATTCACGCGAGCTTGTCCTTGCTGGCATTCCCGGTACTTCGTGTTCCTACACGATATGAACATCTTGGTTCATTATCCTTCGACCTAATCGCCTTCATTCATTCCAAATGAATGAGAAAGTCAAACTTTCATTTATTTGCAATTAGCTCCCTAAAGTTATTTCTCTTTAACTTTAAGTCCCAAATGCCGGTTTTTCCTCAAATTGAGTCCCGAAACTTCTAAAATTTATCATAGGACCTCAATTTATTCCATTTCACTAAAAGGGGATTAATTTCTCAAATTTCCAATTTGGTCCTCCAACTTTTCCAAAATTACTATTTTTCCCTTCCTTTACAAAAATGGTAAGTTTTGCCCCAAAAATTCTAAAATTTTTCAATTGGTCCTCCAACATTATTTTCATGCCCAATTGGCCCTCAATTTAATAAAATTTCATTTTGGTCCTTCGAATTTTGAAAATCCCCAAATACCCCCAATTTTTCCCCCAATTTCAACTCTTCAACACCGCCGAATTTGATTTTATCAAATTGACCGATCAAACACCACTAATTGTTGAAATTGGAGTTGAAATTAAGTTCCTACATGTTCATACGATTCTAAGGAACTTTAAATTGCAGATTTTATTGCCAGAATGAGCTCAAACGGAGCTTCGCCGAAAAACAGATTGTAGAGAGAGAAAGCTTCGATTTCTCACCGGTGAGAACACGACGGTCCGAGCTTTCGATGTGGGCAGATAGCTCTCAGTTTGAGGATCATCCAAGAAATAAGAATCGATCAATTGATGCGAAATTGGATTAGAATTTCGTCATTGAAATTCGATCGAGTCTATCTCTAGCACTGATAAAAAATTGTAAAGGGGAGCCGAATTGGCTTACGTTTCAGTCCTAATTCGGTCGTGGAAAGGCTGAGAAAGTGTTCGGAGTGCTTGAAATGGCCAATTTCAGCTTGGCCGAAATAGGGCAGCTTCGGTCCGCCGGAGCTGCTACACTATTCCATCATGCCGGCGCTTCTCCAACGATTCTCAGATTGACTGGAGTTTGTTATCAGATAGCTGTCTTCTCCCCAATTCTAAAGAGCTTGACCTCTTCTTCCGAGGTTAAGAAAAATGTTTAAGTCGAAACTCTAGTTCGAGCTTCACCAGGAAATGGAGCAGTAGAGAGAGATAGAAGTGTTAAGGTGTGAGGAGAATGAATGGGGATGACCTCTTTATATAGGTGTAAAATCATGTATTAAATGAGAGAGATTTATTACTAATATTAATATTGACATAAATTATTGGTATTAATTCCAATAATTAAATTTTGGTATTAAATTATTTGTATTAATTTCAATAATTTAATTTAGGTATTAAATTATTGGTATTAATTACAATAATTAAATATATATTAATTTTATTGCCATTTATGATAAAGCGTACATTCATATAAAAGTTTTTGACCGAAATTTCGGGTTACAAAAAAAAATCATATTTCCCAAGAGGTCACCCATCCTCACACTACTCTTAAGCAAGCATGCTTAACTTCAAAGTTCTTATGGGATCTTGTTCACTTGAACCAATTTGGTTTTTCTCTTTTATTTTGTCTTAAGTTTCTTTTTCAAGGTTTAATGAACCCTTTGGATTAGCCGAAAGTTGTAAATTTCCAAATTGCTTGTTCCCATATGATCGGGTTTGTAAACCGGCTCTATTTTCTTACTCGGTTTGACCGGTTCTTTTCCCGGTTTTCCTTAACTCAAAAGTGCAGGGTTTACATAGACCTTCGCTCGGGCTATCACCAACTCAAGATTAGAGAAGAGGACATCCCTAAGACGACATTTCGATCCAGATACGGACACTATGAGTTTAGAGTGATGCCGTTTGGATTGACGAATGCCCTTGCAGCTTTCATGGACTTAATGAATCACATGTTCCAACCTCATTTGGATAGGTTTGTGGTAGTATTCATAGATGACATCCTTATATACTGACGAACTAGGTCAGAACATGTAGAGCATTTGGCAACTACATTGGAGATATTAAAGGAAAATCAATTATATGCAAAATTTTCCAAGTGTGAGTTCTGGCTGCAGGAGGTAGGATTCTTAGGGCACATCGTATCTAAGGACGGAGTTAACGTAGATCCAGCTAAGGTGGAAGCCATATCAGATTGGAAGGTTCCAAGGAATCCTACAAAAATAAGAAGCTTCTTAGGATTGACAGGATACTATAGACGGTTTGTGCAAGACTTTTCTAAAATAGCAGCTCCTCTAACTCGACTCACCAGAAATGGAGTTGAGTATAAATGAGATGAGAGTTGTAAGAAGTATTTTCAAGAGTTAAAGACTCGACTAACAACTGCACTAGTACTCTCCTTACCTAATCCTAATGCAGGAGAGTACACAATCTATAGTGATGCCTCATGACAAGGGCTTGGATGTGTCTTAATGCAACAAGGGAAGGTCATCACGTATGCCTCGCGACAACTAAAGGTGCATGAAAGAAATTACTCGACTCATGATTTGGAAGTAGTTGCAATAGTGTTTGCCCTAACGATATGGCGACACTACCTTTATGCGGTTAAGTGCAGGATATACACAGATAACAAGAGTCTTAAGTACTTCCTAACTTAGAAGGTGTTAAATCTCTATCAGAGGAGATGGCTGAAATTGGTGAAAGATTATGATCTTGTGATAAAATATCACCCCAGAAAGGCAAATGTGGTAACAGATGCCTTAAGTCGCAAGTATCAAACTAAGGCAGCATGAGTAAAGACAAGTTACCTACCCTTGTTGCAACAATTAGGAAGGATGGAGGAGGACCTGAGGATGGACAAGTAGAAAAAAAATACTTGGTGGCTAATGTGGCGATGAGACCTAGTCTAACCTAGCATATTAAGGCTCAACAAAAGACTAATCTTATTTGGACCTGGTTAACAAGGAAAGGAAACCGGACTATGACGTGTGAGGTGACAGAGTACTAACCTATAAGGGTAGGTTATGTGTTCCTCAAGATAAAGAGTTGAAGAGATTAATTCTGGAAGAGGCATACGATTTGTTGTATGTTATGCATCCGGGCGGTACTAAGATGTACTGCACCTTCAAACAAGGATACTGGTGGAAGGGCATGAAGAGGGACATTGCGGGATATGTAGCTCGTTGTTTGTCCTGTCAACAGATAAAAGCAGAGCATCAGAAATCTTCAGGACTACTACAACCCTTACCAATTCTGGAGTGGAAATGGGAGCACATCACCATTGACTTCGTCACAGGTCTACTAGTGACAAGAAACAGTCGAGGTATGATTTGGGTTATAGTGGATAGATTGACCAAATCAGCTCATTTCCTTCCTATAAAGGTGACGAAACAGTAGAACAGCTGGCTGTCTTATACATGAAGGAAATCGTATGACTCCATGGTGTCCCGATGAGTATAATATCAGATAGAGATACAAGATTTACTTCTAGGTTTTGGCCAAGTTTCCAAAATGCAATGGGGACCAAACTTCATATGAGCACCATAATTCACCCTCAGACAGATGGGCAGTCTGAGTGAAACATCCAAACCTTGGAGGACATGCTGAGAGAGTGCGTACTTACCATGAATAAAAGTTGGGAGGAATACTTGTGCATGATGGAATTTGCTTACAATAATAGTTATCATGCCAGTATTTAGATGACTCCCTATGAAGCCCTTTATGGACAACCATGTTGTACCCCTCTATTTTGGGAAGAAGTGGGGGAAAAGAAGTTAGAAATGGTAGAATTAATTGAGGATGCCACGGAGAAGATAAAATTAATAAGGAGTCGTCTTAAGACTGCACATGACAGGTAAAAGAGTTACGTGGAAAATTGAAGGAAAGATCTGGAGTTCGAGGTGAGAGATCAAGTATTCCTCAAAGTATCCACATGGAGGGGAATACTTAGGTTCTAGCAAAGAGGAAAGCTGAAACCAAGATATATCAGTCCATATCCCATCATTCAAAGGATAGGACCAATAGCTTATAAATTGGAACTACCTCCTGATCTGTAGAGAATACATGATGTATTCCACATCTTAGTGCTTCAGAAATATCAGCTTGATCCTAGTCATATACTTGACCGACCTCCAATAGAACTAGAAGGGAACCTGACCTATTAGACAGAATCGGTACAAATCATCGATTAGAGAGACAAGAATTTGAGGAACAAGAAAATTCCTATGGTCAAGGTTTTATGGCAGAACGGACCCATGCAGGAAGAGACATGGGAAACTGAGAGTATTATGAGAGATAGTTACCCTCAATTATTTAAAGTGTAACTATTTTGAGGACAAATCCCCTAAAAGGAAGGGAGAGTTGTAAACCCCATCCTTTGATAATGAGAAAACTGGGGAAAGAACCGGTCAGTTCAAATTTTAAAACCGAGTCAGTCTACAAGCCCGATTATCAGGAAAAGGACAAATTTGTGAATTTACAACTCCCATGTGACTCAAAAGGATTCATAAACCCTGGAAAAGAACCTAGGACAAAATGGGAGAGAAAAACCAGACCGGTTCGAGTGAACCGAATCTGAACCAGATAGAACCAGTTTATGAACCGAGCCAGTTTATGAGCCGAAAGCCATAGAGAGAGGACAAACCAGGAAATATAGGGACCCTAAGTGACCTAAGGAGTCATAAAAGACATGAAAAAGGACTTTAGGATGAATTGGAGATGAAAACCAAACCGGTTCAGGTGAAACAGATCCGAACCAGAATGAACTGGATTCTAAATTCATTTTTCTATGTTGCTTAAAGAATTCAAATTTGAGATTTGAGGCAACCATTGGATAGAAAATGAAATAAGATGAATTTAGAAATTTTTAGATTTGAAAATTTTGGTCAAATGAGGGGTGAACCGGCCGGTTTAAGCTTTGAACCCAGTTCAGACCGATCCTGTGATGCCCCGACCCGATTTGGTCAGATCCCTGGGATCAACCCGCCACTCTCTCGATTTATTAAAGGGTTTCCCCTTATTATAGTCTGTAAAGAGTAAGGTGTCCTTTAAACCTGCACCTTTTCCTAGAATAATATAAATAAAAACTACATAATATTTTAATTTCATCATACCTATCTCACAGGCATCTTAGTTGATGGTATTTAAGGGTAGGCTTTCCAGAATTTCCTGAAAGGGATATAAGGGAGGGGATGAGTACGACTACTTAGTGAATGGGTTTTTCTCAAAACTTTTAACATTTTAGGAAAAAGACTTGTAATGGAGTGTGCGAGACTCCTTTCTTTCAAAAATCCTTTCATATCAAATCTTGGTTTTTACCACCATTTCCTTATTAATCACGATGTGTCATCACCCAACACACATCCTTCATCATGATGGTCAAACACACATTCGCAGGTCAGTACGTCCACTGAACCCACTTGTGGCGTCAGAGCGACTTTACCGGCCACCTAGATAGAAGTACATCCACTTCTACCCTGAGAATGAGTGGATGTTCGCGACATCCGACCCTCAATCTCAAAATTAATTCTTCGTGTCCGTATGAGGGCAGAGACCTCATCCCGTCCCCACCCCAGTCTCATGCACTTGGTGCTACTCCAAATTTCGCACGGTGACCTCGTACGACGAACTGCCCTTATACCCATCAGTTCGTCCAGTGCCCTTAGGACACATCACAACCCCTCTTGGGCATCTTGATCCATAATCAGAGTGCATGCATAAACAATATTTTCTTATCATGCCATATAATCTGTGGTGCCACTGGTCCAATGGCCCCGATCCTCAACTCAACCTGTAGCTGTTTATCTTTACTAGTCCAAAGACCGGTCATGTCACACTACTAATAGTTGATTAAATATGTCAGTCCTGTCTTTGTACCATAGCCAAACAATTCATTTATTTAAAGTTTTATGGCATATAGCTCATGTTTTTTTACGAGCTTCTACTTGTGCCAATTGGCCTATAGCCCTCCGTTCGAGATTTTCAAAAATCGGGCATAATAGCCCCCAAGTTCCAAAATCGAGGCCCCTGGCCTATAAGAGCTATTTGAGCTCCCGTAATGAAGGTCTCTCAAATCGTTTAAGCATTGGCACACAGTCAAGGGAGAGTATTTCTGAAAAAAATAGGTTTTCAACTATCCGTCATACTGATTGGCTATAAGGATATCTCTGCTCATAACCGGTGAACGGGTTTTCAACTTCCTTCGATAAAGTTTTATCATACAAACCAGGTATGATCTACTTACAACTGGTAAGTAGTTTTTCCACATGTTTTTTACATTACTCCTCTAAGTTGTGATGTTTAAAATAACAGTTAGTAGTGGGTTTTCATTTCGAGGTACTTATCATCCCCAACTGGGTATGATATAAAATCCCACTCACCTGTTAATGTAGTGAATTCCACTAGACTAGTTCTTTGTATTCACGCGAGCTTGTCCTTGCTAGCGTTCCTGGTATTTCATGTTCCTACACGATATTAACATCCTTGGTTCATTATCCTTCCGCGTAATAGCCTTCATTCACTCCAAATGAATGAGAAAATCAAACATTCATTTATTTGCAATTAGGTCCCTAAAGTTATTTCTCTTTAACTTTAAGTCCCTAATGCCGATTTTTCCTCAAATTGAGTCCCGAAACTTTTAATATTTATCATAGGACCTCAATTTATTCCATTTCACAAAAGGGGTTTAATTTCCCAAATTTCCAATTTGGTCCCCCAACTTTTCCAAAATTACCATTTTGCCCTTTATTTACAAAAATGGTAAAATTTACCCCAAAAACTCTTAAATTCCTCAATTGGCCCTCTAACATTTTTATCATGCCCAATTGACCCTCAATTTTATAGAATTGCATCTTGGTCCTTCAAATTTTCAAAAATCCCCAATTTTCAAAAATCCCCAATTTTTCCAAGATTTCCCCCAATTTCAACTCCATAACATAGCCGAATTTGATTTCATTAAATTGACCGATCAAACACATCAAATTGTTGAAATTGAAGTTAAAATTGAGATCCTACATCTTCATATGATTCAATAGCACTTTGAATCGCAAGTTTTGATGCCGGAATGAGCTCAAACGGAGCTTTGTCGGAAAATAAACTGTAGAGAGAGAAAGCTTCGAAAGCTTACCGTCGGGGGCACGACGGTCCGAGCTTTTGATCTGGACAGATAGCTCTCATCTTGAGGTTCATTCTAGAATCAAGAATCGAACAATTGATACCGAATTGAGTTAGAATTTCATCATCAAAATTATGCCATTTCTTTCTCTAGCATCGGCCGGAAATTGTAGAGGGGAGTCAAATTGGCTTACCTTTCAGTCCTAATTTTTCCTTGGTAAGGTTCAGGAAGTGTTGGAAGGGCTTGGTTTGGCCTGAGGAGGGCTCGAAATGGCCAATTTCAACTCGGCCAAATACGGCAGCTTCGGTCCACCGGAGCTGCTTCATCATTCCATCACGCCGACACTTCTCCGACGACCCTCGGAGCAAACAGAGACTACAGTTGTGTAGCTCACTTCTCCCCGGTTCTAAAGAACCTGACCTCGCTTCCTTTGGCTTAGAAATGACCCTATATCAGAGCTCTAGTTTAAGCTTCACCGAAAAAATAAGCAACTAAAAGGAGTGAGCTTGTTAGGTGTGGAGAGGATGAATGGAGATGGGCTCTTAATATAGGGAGCTCGGGGACTCAGCGGCCGACTGTTTGGCACCTTTGTGACAGACATTGATGGTCGGAAATATATTGAATAGAGACGTTTCTTCTTCGGCAGCGCTACTTTGATTTTCCAGTGAGTGAACAGTGATGTCATTTGAAGGAAGAAGATGACACTGTTCCGAACCTTACCAGACTGGTCCGAACCAGGTTCGAAGCATAAATCGACCAGTTCACCCCTCATTCAATCGAGTTTTGCAAATCTAAAAATTTATAAATTCATCTAAATTCATTTCCTATCCAATGGTGGCCTCAAATCTCAAATTTGAATTATTTAAGCCACATAGAAAAATGTATTTATGATTCGGTTTAATAGTGATTCAAACAGGTCCAAATCGGTTCAATCTGGTTCGGATCCGGTTCACCTAAACTGGTTTGGTTTTCATCTCCAATTCACCCTAAAGTCCTTTTTCCTAACTTTTATGACTCCTTAGGTCACTTAGGGTCCATAAAATTCCCGTTTTACCATCTCTCTATCAGTTTAGAGGCAAAATGGTAATTTTGGAAAAGTTGGGGGACCAAATTGGGAATTTGGAAAAATTGAACCCCTTTTTATGAAATTGAGTAAATTGAGATCCCAAGAAGAATTTTAAAAGTTTCAAGACTTAATTTGAGGAAAAACCGACATTTTTGGACTTAAAGTTAAAGAAAAATAACTTTAAGGACTTAAATGCAAATAAAGGAAAAATTAGTTTTTTCTCATTTATTTGGAACGAATGAGGGCTATTACGCCAAAGAATAATGAACAACTATGTTCATTTCGTGTAGGAAAATGAGACATCGGGAACGCTAGTTAAAGTTAAGCTTGCTAGGGATGGAAACTGACTAAGTGGAATTTCACTACACGATCAAGTGAGTGGGATTTTATATCATACCCGACTGAGAATGATAAGTAACTCAAAATGAAAACCCACTATGTAGTGGTATTTTAAACATCACAACTTAGATAAGGGATGTGAAAATCACAAGGAAAAACTACTTTCCGGTTGTAAGTAGATCATACCCATTTGGTATGATGAAACTTCCTTGAAGGTAGTGGAAAACCTGTTCATCGGTTATGAGCGAAGATGTCCTCATACTCGGTTGGTATGATAGACAGTTGAAAACATATTTTTGTCGGAAGTGCTCTCCCCCGACTGTGTGCCAATGCTTAAACGATTTGGGAGACCTTCTTGATGGGAGCTCGAATAGCTCTTATAGGTTGGGGGCCTCGGTTTTGGAACTTAGGGCTAATATGCTCGGTTTTGAAAATCTCAAACAGCGGGCCATAAGCTAGTGGGAATGAGTAGGAGCTCGTAAACAAACATGAGATATGTGCCATAAAACTTTAATAAATAAATTTTAATAGTGTGACATGACAGGTCGATGGATCAGTCAAGACCAAACCGGGTTGTAAGGCATGGTGTAAAAATACTAATTGTGTATGCACTGTGATTACGAGACCTTCAAGATGCCCATGAGGGATAGTGATGTGTCCTAAGGGCCCTAGACGACATGGTGGATATAAGGGCAGTTCGTCAGACCAAGTGACCATGTGAAATTTGTAGTAGCATCAAGCGCATGAGACTAACATGGGGACAAGATGAGGTCTCTGTCCTCATACGAACATGGAGAATCGTTACGGGATTGAGGGTCGGATGTCGTGAACATCCACTTATTCTTAGGGTAGAAGTGGACGTGCTTCTTTCTAAGTGGCCGGTAAAGTCACTCTGATGCCACAAGTGGGTTTAGTAGACACTGGCCTACAAATGTGTGTTTGACCTTCATGATGAAGGATGTGTGTTGGGTGATGACATACTGTGATTAATAAGAAATGGTGGTAAAAACTGAGATTTAAAATGAAAGGATTTTTGAAAGAAAGGATTCTAGCACACTCCAATACAAATCTTTTTCCTAAAAGTTAAAAATTTTGAAAACCATTCACTGAGTCATTGTATTCACCCTTCCCTTATATCCCTTTCAGAAAATTCTGGAAAGCCTACCCTTAAAGACCATCAACTAAGACGTCTGCGAGACTGGTATGATAAATTTAAAATATTATGCAGTTTTGATTTATGTTATTCCAGGAAAAGATGCAGGTTTAAAGGATGCCTTACTCTTTACGGTTTATAATAAGGGGAAACCCTTTAATAAATCGGGAGAGTGGCAGGTTGATCATGGGGATCCGACCAAATCGGGTTAGGGCGTGATATCACCATTACCTCATAGTTGGGTGTCTCAGCACCCGGGTTCATGGCTGCCTCATGACTCCTCACATACACACAATAACAAAGCCAACACATACAATCATAGGCTACTCATGCCCCAATATATCACTCATCGGGAATGTATCATCTCCTGGATGATACTAGACCATGAACTGGAGTGTGTGAGTCACAAGGGGACTCTCACCACCACACTCACAGTTGGGTGTCTTAGCACCCTGAGGTCAGGGCAGCCTTGTCGCTACTCCCTATCACAACAATGGGCAATTGGGCCCACATACAATTCATCTAGAATGTACTACCTCTTAGGCGATACTAGACTAGGAACTGGAGTGTGGGGGTCGCGAACCCTCTACCACATCTGACACTCTCATGTGTCATCTCACAGCTGGCATCCCTCGTGCACCCAGGGTCATGGTCGCATTACCGCCTCTAGCCGGCCCATGCCCCATACACTTGTGACTCAGTTTCACAATCGTCTCATCGTAGTGGTTTACTAGGACAGTACTCGTACATCATGTGGATGTCCCAGGAAAACATGGAACATTACACAATTTCTCTTCGATCTCCATTCCATTTTTCCCCTGGGCAACGTCACAACCTCTTACACGTCCATCCATCTCCCCCGCTCTCATATACCAATATTCAAAACAAGCAATCTTATGATTTCTGGTCATACCCCTAACACCCATGGTCATGTCATGAAATGGTGCCTAACGCATCTCATTACCAGGAGTTTGATGCATCTCTTGCTCGGCTCCCCAACTCACATGCACACATTTAATGCATCAAAATGATCATGTTAAACAACCTGGATATACACTCGTGAGCCCGGTCCTTTATCAGACTATCTCCCTAAATGACACTCATGGCTAATCATGTAATGGTGCCTAAAGCATCCCATTACAAGGAGCTTAGACGTCACTCACCCGACCCTCCTATTCACACAAATATGCATCAAATAAATATGCTTCCAACATGGAGATGCTCGAGAGTCTACGCCCTCAATTACTGACTCCCCACAAATATGAAAAATAAACACTAAGAGTCCAACCCATCATGGGGTCATCTCGTCGTGTCACAAAATTTGGCCATTGGGCCCTAGCCTTGTGTCGCACGGCCTACCCCGTGCCTTGGTCACTCAGTTTAGCAAGCAAACATGTCATACACAAGTTAGGAGCCTAACCTATCACTCAACTGTCTCCTCAAATTTGGGCATCATGCACCACACACCCAGGTCTCATGGCCTACCTATGTCCGATCACTAAATTTTAGCATGTAATATCACAGAAATACTTAATTGGGAGCCCGACTATCATGCCCCAATCTGGTTTGGTCGGATCCCCATGAACAATCCGCCACTCTCTTGGTTCAAGAAGGGTTTCCCCTTCTTTTATTCAAGAGGAGCCAGGCGTAATCTCAACCTTCTTCCTTGGAATGACATATATCAATAAAAATGTAAGCTCAAGATAATTAAGCATACCTGATAGAGGGTAAGGTCTGGTGTTATCTCTAATCATTTATCTATTTCCTAAAAAGGGATAAAAATGGTGGGTGAGTTCCTACAACTCAATGAATGGGTATTTTAAAAATAAAGTTTCAATAAAATAGTTTTTGAATTGGAGTGTGTGAGACCCCTTATTTTCTTTAAGACATTTCATCCTCAAAATTTCAATTTTTAAAATTGTTATTCCTTATTAATCATAGTCGGTGTGTTTAACAATCAATACACACCCTTCATCAAGAAGGGATCACACATTTCTAGGGCAGCACATCCACTGCACCCACTTGTGACGTCAGAGCGACTTTATTGGCCACCTAGATAGAAGCCCGTCCACTTCTACCCTGAGAATGAGTAGATGTACGCGACATCCAACCCTCAACCCCATAAAGAAACTTTGTGTCTGTATGCGAATAGAGACCTCATCCCAACCCCATCCTGGTCTCATGTGCATGAAGCTACGTCGAGCTTCCGTGATTGTTGGCACGACAAACAGCCTTTATCTCCACCATGTCATCCAGTAGCCCCTAGGATGCATCACTACCCCTATTGGGCATCTTGATGGTCCCGAACCTCAATGCATGCAAAAATAATAGTTTTACTCATAAGCCATTTAATCTTTGGTGTCGTTGGTCCAACGACCCCGACCCTCAACTAACCTATAGCTGTTTGTCTCGACTGGTCCGTTGACATGTCTTGTCGCACTACCGCTAGTCCATCGAGTATGTCGGTAATCTCTTGGTACCATAGCCAAACACATCATTCATTAAGGTTTTCATGGCTTAATCGTATGTTTGTTTATGAGCTCTTGCTCGAGCCAACTGGCCTTGGGCCCACTGTACAAGATTTTCAAAAATTGGGCATTTTAGCCCGAAGTTCCAAAATCGAGGCCTCTGGCCTATCTGAGCTATTCCAGCTCCCGTCAAGAAGGTCACTCAAAAGGTTTAAGTAGTGGCACACAGTAAGGGGGAGCACTTCTGACAAAATAATCTTTTCATTCATCTATGACACCAACCAGGTGTGATGATATCTCCACTTACAATCGGTAAATGGGTTTTCCATTTCCTTCCAGGAAGTCCATCATACCAACCGAGTATGATCTACTTACAACCGATAAGTAGTTTTTTTGCATAATTTCCACATCACCCCATCCTGGTGTGAGGTTAAAAATTCCACATGATAGTGAGTTTTAAGTTCTGAGGTACTCATCATCCCAATCGGGTATGATGTGAAAATCCCACTCATCCATGAATGCCATGAATACTTCTTAACTGACTTTTTGTCTCCTCACGGGCTTGTTTTAGTTGGCATTCCTGGTATTTCGTGTTCCTACATGATATGAACATCCTTATTCATTATACTATGGCTTGATAGCCTCCATTCATCGCAAATGAATAAAATACGCAACTTTTCAATTAATCGTAATTAGGTCCCTAAAATTCTTTTTCTTTAACTTTATATCCCTAATGCTGATTTTCCCCAAATTGAGTCGCAAAACTTTAAAAATTTACTTTGGGACCTCACTTTATTCAAAATTACAAAAAGGGGTTCAAGTTTCCCAAATTCCCAATTTGGTCCCCAACTTTTTCAAAATTACCATTTTGCCCATACTTTACAAAAATGGTAAATTTCACCCCAAAATTTCCAAAAATTGACAATTGGTCATCAAACATCTTTTCCATGCCCAATTGGCCCTCAATTTTAGGAAATTGTACTTTAGCCCTCAATTTCAACGATCAAACGAGGTTAATTGTTGAAATTGAAGGTAGATTTAAGATCCTACATATCAATATGATTCAATTGCACTTTGAATCACATCAATTGACAGTGAAACGAGCTCAAATGAAGCTTCGCCGGAAAACTGAACGTAGGGAGAGAAAGCTTTAAAAGCTTACCGTCAGGGGTGCGACTGTCATGCCCCAACCCGATTTGGTCAGATCCCCATGAGCAACCCGCCACTCGTCCTGGTTTACTAAGGGTTTTGCTCTCTTCTAAACTCGGGAGGAGTAAGATGTCCCTTAAACTTGTACCTTTCCTAGAATAACATTATACAAAACTAAAAAATAAACATACCTGATTTTATAGTTCCTATACAAGGAAGTCTTTAAGATTGGTTTTCCCTTGGTTTCCTAAAAGGGGTAAAAGGGAGGGGGTGAGTTCTACAACTTAGTGAGCGGGGGTTGGGAGTGAGTTTTCATAAACAAAACAACTTTAATCGGAGTGTGCCAAACTTATTATCTTCTTTTAAAATATCCTTTCCTTAAATAATGGTTTTTAAAACCTTTAACCAACTAAGGGTGACATTTTCAAATTGGAGTGTGCTAGACTCCTTAATTTCCTTTAGATTTTCCCCACATTAAAAATCTCAGTTTTCACCATTTCTTATTAATCACGGTGTGTCATCACCCAACACACATCCTTCATCATGAAGGTCAAAACATACAATCGTAGGCCAGCCCGTCCACTGAACCCACTTGTGGCGTTGGAGCGACTTTACCGACCACCTAGATAGAACCACGTCCACTTCTACCTAGAGAATGAGTGGATGTACGCGGCATTCGACCCTTAATCCTGAAATCAATTCTCTGTGTCCATATGAGGATAGAGACCTCATCCCGACCCTACCCCGGTCTCGTGCACAATGAAGCTATGTCGAGCTTCGCAAGGTCACCTCGTCCGACGATCTGCCCTTATACCCACTAGGTCGTCTAGGGCCCTAGGACACATCACTACCCCTCTTGGGCATCTTGAAGGTCTCGTAATCACAGTGCATGCACAATCAGTATTGTCACATCATGCTTTATAATCTGTGGGGCAACGGGTCCAACAGCCCCGACCATCAACTCAACCTACATCTGTTTGTCTTGACTAGTCCAGAGACCTATCATGTTGCACTGCTACTAGTTGATTGAATATGTCGATCCTGTTCGGTACCATGGCCAAACAATTCATTTACTTAAAGTTTTATGGCATACATCTCATGTTTGTTTATGAGCTCTTGCTCGTACCAATTGGCCTATGGCCCACTGTTCGAGATTTTTCAAAATCGGGCATATTAGCCCCCAAGTTCTAAAACTGAGGCTCGACCTATAAGAGCTATTCGAGCTCCCGTCAAGAAGGTTTCCCAAATTGTTTAAGCAGTGGCACATAGTCAGGGGAGAGCACTTCCAACAAAAATATGTTTTCAACTGTCCATCATACCGACTGGGTATAAGGACATCTCCGCTCATAACCAATGAACGAGTTTTCCACTTCCTTTGAGGAAGTATCATCATACCAATCGAGTATGACCTACTTACAACCGATAAGTAGTTTTTTCGTGTGATTTTTACATCACTCCTCTAAGTTGTAATGTTTAAAATACCACTTACTATTGGGTTTTCATTTCGAGGTGCTTATCATCCCCAACCGGGTATGATATAAAATTCTCACTCACAACTGGTAAGGGTTTTTAAATCTGTAAATTGTGCTCATCATTTCAACTGGGTATGACGTTAGTAACCCTACCCACCCGTTAACCATGACGTGTTGTCCACAGCTGGTTTTCCAAGTTGACGCGAGTTCTCTCTTGCTGGCGTTCCGATCACACTTGTCTCGTTAGAGGTGCGACGGTCTGAGCTTTCTATCAGGAAAGGCAATGCTCTTCCTAAGGTACCTTCTAGGATCAAGAATTCCTACTATTAACCTTTCAGCCTCGTTGAGGTCGTATGAGGGTTGTGGGGATGTTGGGAGAGCTTGGTTTGGTTAGAGGATGGCTGAATTCTACTAATTTTAGCTAGGCCGAAATAGGGCAGCTTCGGTCTACCGAAGTTGTTGCACTATTTTATTATACTGATGCTTCTTTGGCGATCCTCAGATCGAATAGAGATTGCTATTAGATAGTTGACTTCCCTTGGAATCTAAAGAGCCCGACCTCTCCTTCTGAGGATAAGAAAAATTCACAAGTCAAAGCTCTGGTTCAGGCTTCACTGGATAATGGGTATTAGAGAGAGAGTAGTTTTCAGGTGTGAGGAGAATGAATGAAGATGAGCTCTAGTAGAATTGTGTATTAAATGGAGATGATTTATTACTACGGTATTAATGTTGTCATTATTCTTCGAAAATTGATGTGCATTTATTAGTATTAATTCTTATAATTAAATATAGGTATTAATTTATGATATTAAGATAGGGACGTAGAATTAATATAATATATATATATACATACATATATATATATATATTTATCTCATTATTTTTACCCAAATTACTTTACTAATTATTTATTTATTTCAGTCAAAACAACATTTTTTTATTTTATTTATTCCAATTATATCAATTGAATTTTAAACTTATAATATAATTTTATAAGATATTTTGACCGAAATTTTGAGTTACAAAAATAACAACTTCCCAAGAGGTCACCCATCTTAAAACTACTATCACCCAAGTACGCTTAACTTTGGAGTTTTGATAGGATCCAATACATTAGTGCTAGTATGTTATTTAATTTTAATTTAGTAAAAATATGGTTTGATAACTATTGAGGGGATGCAACATGAATACTTCCCGAGGTCACCCATCGTAACACTACTCTCGCCCAAGCACACTTAACCTTTGAGTTTTGATAAGATCTGATACATTAGTGCTAGTATGTTATTTACTATTAGGTTACTAAAACAATATGGTTTGACAACTATTGAAATAATGCAAAATGAATACTTCCCAGGAAGGTCACCCATCTTAAGGGTTACTAAAACAATATGGTTTGACAACTATTGAGAGAATGTAAAATGAATACTTCCCCCCATGCATGCTTAACCTTGGAGTTTTGATAGGATCCGATGCATTAGTGCTAGTATGTTATTTAATTTTGGGTCACCCATCCTAACACTACTCTCACACACACACACTTAACTTCAGTGTTCTAATGGGATTCAGTTCATCTGAATCGATTTGTTTTTTTTTCTTGTTACTAAAAACATGGTGTTACAGTGATGGCCCGAGCTTTTGATATGGGCAAATAGGTCTTGTCATGTGGTTCCTCCTAGAATCAAGAATCACCTCAATTAATGTCGAATTGAGGGAGAATTCAGTCAATAAATATTCATCGGTTCTCTCTCTAACACCGATCGAAATTTACAAAGTGGAGCCAAATTGGCTTACCTTTTCGCTATAATTCAGTCATAGGAGGGCTGAGGAAGTGTTGGGAGAGCTTGGTTTGACCTAAGGAGGGCTCCAATTAGCTGATTTCAGCTCGATAGAAATAGAGTAGCTTCGGTCCTTCAGAGCTGCTTCATTGTTCGATCACATCGGCGCTTCTCCGATGATCCTCAGAGCAATTGGAGACTACCATCGTGTAGCTGACTTGTCCCCAAGTTTAAGGAACCCGACCACACCTTCTTTGGCTCAAAAAGACCCTATGTCGGAGCTCTGGTTCGAGTTTCATTAGAAAATTGAGTAGTTGAGAGAGAGTGATGTTTTTATTTGTATAGAGGATGAATGGAGAGGGGCCGATATAGGGTGTCACGCCCCTACCCGGTTTGGTTAGATCCCCGTGAACAACCCGCCACTCTCCCGGTTTATTAAAGGGTTTCCCTTTATTATAATCCGTAAAGAGTAAGGCGTCCTTTAAACCTGCACCATTTCCTGGAATAGCATAATCAAAACTGCATGAAATTTTAAACTTTACATACCTGTCTTACAGGCATCTTAGTTGATGGTCTTTTAAGGTAGGCTTTCCGGGATTTCCTGAAAGGGATATAAGGGAGGGGATGAGTACGACTACTCAGTGAATGGGTTTTTAAAAGCTTTTGACTTTTAAGAAAAATATTTATATGGAGTGTGCCAGACTCCTTTGTTTTCAAAAATCCCTTCATTTAAAAATTCAGGTTTTTCCATTATTTCTTAGTTACCATGGTGTGTCATCACCCAACACACATCCTTCATCATGAAGGTTACACACATTCGCAAGTCAGTATCACTACTGAACCCGCTAGTGGCTTCGGAGCGACTTTTCCTGCCACCCGGATAGAAGTACGACCACTTCTACCCTAGGAATGAGTGGATGTACGTGACATCCGACCCACAATCCCGAAATCACTTCTTCGTGTCCGTATGAGGACAGAGACCTCATCCTATCCCCACCCCGGTCTCATGCGCTTCGTGCTACTCCAGATTTCGCACAGACACCTGGAACGACGAACTGCCCTTATAGCCACCAGGTCGTCTAGTGCCCTTAGGACGCATCACTACCCCTCATGGGCATCTTGATGATCCCGTACTCACAGTGCATGCACAAACAATGTTTTCTTATATTGCCATGTAATCTGTGGTGCCACTAGTCCAACGGCCCTGACTCTCAACTCAACCCGCAGCTGTTTGTCTTGACTAGTCCGTCGACCTGTCATGTCGCACTGCCGCTAGTTGACTGAGCATGTCGGTCCTATCTTGGTACCATGGCCAAACAATTCACTTTATTAAGTTTTATGGCACATATATCAGGTTCATTTACGAGCTCCTGCTCGTGCCAACTGGCCTTGGGCCCACTGTACGAGATTTTCAAAATCGGGCATTTAGCCCCCAAGTTCAAAAATCGAGGCACCCGACCTATTAGAGCTATTCGAGCTCCCATCGAGAAGGTCTCCCAAATTGTTTAAGCATTAGCACACAGTCAGGGGAGAGCACTTTTGACAAAAATAGGTTTTTACTGTCCATCATACCGACCGGTACAAGGACATCTCCGTTCATAACCGATGAACGGGTTTTCAACTTCCTTCGAGGAAGTCTCATCATACCAACCGGGTATGATCTACTTACAACTCGTAAGTAGTTTTTTTTTTCGCATAACTTTCACATCACTTTCTCTAAGTAGTGATGATTAAAATACCACTAAACAGTGGGTTTTTTATATCGAGGCACTTATCATCCCCAACCGGGTATGATGTTAGTAAACCCACTCACAACCGGTAAGTGGTTTTTAACTTTAAACTGTGCTCATCATCCCAACTGGGTATGATGTGAATAACCCACTCACCCGTTAATGCCGTGAATTCCACTAGACCGGTTCTTGGTATTCACGCTAGCTTGTCCTTACTGGCGTTCCCGGTACTTCGTGTTCCGGTGAAGGCACGGCGGTCCGAGCTTTCGATCTGGGAGATAGGTCTCATCCTGAGGTTCATCCTTTCGGTCCTAATTCGGCCGTGGAAAGGCTGAGAAAGTGTTGGGAGGGCTTGGTTTGGCCTGAGGAGGGCTTGAAATGGCCGATTTCAGCTTGGCCGAAATAGGGCAACTTCGGTCCGTCGGAGTTGCTTCACTATTCCATCATGTCGGCGCTTCTCCAACGATTCTCAGATTGATTGGAGTTTGCTATCAGATAGCTGTCTTCTCCCCGGTTCTAAAGAGCTCAACCTTTGTTCAAGTCGAAGCTCTCATTTGAGCTTTACCGGGAAATGGAGCAATAGAGAGAGAGAGAGAAGTGTTCAGGTGTGAGGAGAATGAAATGGGGATGACCTCTTTATATAGTCGTAAAACCCGTGTATTAAATAGGCGAGATTTATTACTACTATTAATATGGCCATAAATTTTTGGTATTAATTCCAATAATTTAATTTCGGCATTAATTCTAATAAATTAAATTTCAGTATTAATTTCAATAATTTAATTTTGATATTTAATTATTTGTATTAATTCTAATAATTTAATTTAGGTATTAATTTATGATAAGGCGTACATACAAATTTTTGACCGAAATTTCGGGTTACAAAAAAATTCATACTTCCCAGGAGGTCACCCATCCTCACTTTACTCTTAAGTAAGCACGCTTAACTTTAAAGTTTTTATAGAATCTAGTTCACCTGAACCACTTTGGTTTTTGTTTTCTAATTTGTCTTAAGTTTCTTTTCCAAGGTTTAATGAACCCTTTGGATCACCCGAGAGTTGTAAATTCCCAACTTGCCCGTTCAGAAATAATCGGGTTTGTGAACCGGTTCTGAATCGTCACTTGGTTTGACCGGTTCTTTTCCTGGTTTTCCTTAGCTCAAAAGGGCGGGTTTTACATAGGGAGTTTGGGGACTCTCCGATCGTCCATTTGGCACGTTAATGATAGTCATTGATGGCCTGAAACATACTGAATGGAAATGTTTCTTCATCGCTGGTTCTGTTCGATTTTTCGGCGAGTGAACAATGTTATCATCTGAAGGAATGAGACGACACTATTTTGAATCAGACCGGACTAGTCTGAACCGGGTTCAATGCTTAAACCGGCCGGTTCAGGCTCGATTTAATTGAGTTTTTCAAAATTAAAATTTTCTAAATTCATCTAAATTCATTCTCTATCCAATGTTGGCTTCAATTCTCCAATTTGAATTTTCTAAGCCACCTAGAAAAATAAATTTACATTCGGTTCAATAGTCACTTAAACCAGTTCAATCTGGTTCGAATCTGGTTCACCTGAACCGGTCTAGTTTTCTCTCCAAAATTGTCCTAAAGTCTTTTTTCCAAGGTTTTTATAACTGTTTGGATCACTGGGGAGTTGTAAATTTCCCAATTTGCCCGTTCTCTTGTGATCGAGGTTTGTGAACTGGTTCGATTTTCTCACTCAGTTTGACCAGTTTATTTCACAATTTTTCTTAACTCCAAAGGGCGGGGTTTACAACTCTCCCCTACTTTTAGGAGTTTTGTCTCCAAAACTTATTCCACATCCTTTGTACTATAATGAACTTTCATTGATATCAATTTGTAGTTTATCGACATATAACCTTTTAGGTTGTTTCCGTTTATCCCTAATATCACATATACTGAATATTTTCTTTTCATTCACATCACTTTCTCATTCCATGGAGTTTACTTTAGCTAAACATATCTCACTGGAAGGTTTAAGGTCATATCCTTAAATGCACATCATTCATTCCTTAAAGCACTATTTCTCCATTCCAAGATCCTTTACTTAAGATTTTAGGATTGGGAGTTTCAAAATACCCAAAACTTCCTGCATCTGGTTATTCTCTTTATTGTTGACCTCCTTAGTGCAGTGTCCGTTCAAGCACCACATACATACTTCCACAAGTGTTAGTGTTATCAACTTTTCATCCTACATTGATCATTTCCTCATTCGATGGTTATTACAACTTTGTTCCACATTTAATGCCTGACCTTGTTATTCTCAAATCATGGACTCTTCCTTACCTAAGTCATATCTCTCTAGGAGAGTAGGGTTTACATGTCCTGCACAACACGACGTTCTCTGGAACTTGCCTTTGACCATATAACATTTTTAAAGAACATCTAGAAGGGCTATTCTCAATCTTTCTATCTTTCAAGGATGGTATAACATCATCCCTCTTTTCATCTGGTGGTATTTCTTACCTTTGACGTCATATCCTTTATAATCGTATTGGTTTCCTTACTTACTTGTCTTTTCCCAACTTCTTTATTGTGTCTTTCAAATTTCAAGTCTTTGAGTTTCCCGATACCTACTGACATGCTGAAACTCTTCCTTTCTTACGTCATTCCTCATTCCCAGTGGTGTCCTTTCCCATAAGGACTCTTCTTTTTCTTAAACCACTTTTACTCACTCGTGATCATTTCACGATCCTTTATTTTGAGTTAGTCCCATTCTTACTCGTATGACATCTTTTGCTATTGTCTTTCTACTTACCCATTATTTGGGTTCAACTTACCCCTTAGACTCTCACAATTACTTTTCCTATGCACTTAATCCTTTCATCTCTAATAGCTTGTCTTTGAGGAGCTTATCTTCTTCCTAATTTTGTTGGTTCCATTACCTCATAATTGTAATATATATGTTTTTCCCAAGTTTTTCCTTCCTTGGAAATTCTTATACTCCTTTTCTATAAAACCCGCCCTTTTGAGCTAAGGAAAACCAGGAAAAGAACCGGTCAAACCAAGTGAGGATTCAGAACCGGTTCACAAACCCGATTATTTCTGAATGGGCAAGTTGGGAATTTACAACTCTCGGGTGATACAAAGGGTTCATTAAACCTTGGAAAAGAAACTTAAGACAAATTAGAAAACAAAAACTAAAGTGGTTCAGGTGAATTAGATTCCATAAAAACTTTAAAGTTAAGCGTGCTTACCTGAGAGTAAAGTGAGGATGGGTGACCTCCTGGGAAGTATGAATTTTTTTGTAACCCGAAATTTCGGTCAAAAATTTGTATGTACGCCTTATCATAAATTAATACCAATAATTTAATACCTAAATTAAATTATTGGAATTAATACAAATAATTAAATATCAAAATTAAATTATTGGAATTAATACCAAAAATTTATGGCCATATTAATACCAGTAATAAATCTCGCCTATTTAATACACGGGTTTTACGACTATATAAAGACGTCATCCCTATTTCATTCTCCTCACACCTGAACACTTCTCTCTCTCTCTCTCTACTGCTCCATTTCCCGGTAAAGCTCAAACGAGAGTTTCGACTTGAACAAAGGTCGAGCTCTTTAGAACCGGGGAGAAGACAGCTATCTGATAGCAAACTCCAATCAATTCGAGAATCGTTGGAGAAGCGCCGACATGATGGAATAGTGAAGCAACTCCGACAGACCGAAGCTGCCCTATTTCGGCCAAGCTGAAATCGGCCATTTCAAGCCCTCCTCAGGCCAAACCAAGCCCTCCCAACACTTTCTCAGCCTTTCCACGGACGAATTAGGACCGAAAGGATGAACCTCATGATGAGACCTATCTGCCCAGATCGAAAGCTCGGACCGTCGTGCCTTCACCGGAACACGAAGTACCGGGAACGCCAGCAAGGACAAGCTCGCGTGAATACCAAGAACCGGTCTAGTGGAATTCACGGCATTAACGGGTGAGTGGGTTTACAAACATCATACCTGATTGGGATGGTGAGCACCTTATAAAGTTAAAAACCACTTACCGGTTGTGAGTGGGTTATTCACATCATACCCAGTTGGGATGATGAGCACAGTTTAAAGTTAAAAACCACTTACCGGTTGTGAGTGGGTTTACTAACATCATACCCGGTTGGGGATGATAAGTGCCTCGATATAAAAAACCCACTGTTTAGTGGTATTTTAATCATCACTACTTAGAGAAAGTGATGTGAAAGTGATGAGAAAAAAAAAACTACTTACGAGTTGTAAGTAGATCATACTCGGTTGGTATGATGAGACTTCCTCGAAGGAAGTTGAAAACCCGTTCATCGGTTATGAACGGAGATGTCCTTGTACCGGTCGGTATGATGGACAGTAAAAACCTATTTTTTTTAGAAGTGCTCTCCCCTGACTGTGTGCTAATGCTTAAACAATTTGGGAGACCTTCTCGACGGGAGCTCGAATAGCTCTAATAGGCCGGGGGCCTCGATTTTGGAACTTGGGGGCTAAATGCCCGATTTTGAAAATCTCGTACAGTGGGCCCAAGGCCAGTTGGCACGAGCAGGAGCTCGTAAATGAACCTGATATATGTGCCATAAAACTTAATAAGTGAATTGTTTGGCCATGGTACCAAGATAGGACCGACATGCTCAGTTAACTAGCGGCAGTGCGACATGACAGGTCGATAGACTAGTCAAGACAAACAGCTGCGGGTTGAGTTGAGAGTCGGGGCCGTTGGACTAGTGGCACCACAGATTACATGGCAATATAAGAAAACATTGTTTGTGCATGCACTGTGAGTACGGGATCATCAAGACGCCCATGAGGGGTAGTGATGCGTCCTAAGGGCACTAGACGACCTGGTGGCTATAAGGGCAGTTCGTCGTTCCAGGTGTATGTGCGAAATCTGGAGTAGCACGAAGCGCATGAGACCGGGGTGGGGACAGGATGAGGTCTCTGTCCTCATACGGACACGAAGAAGTGATTTCGGGATTGTGGGTCAGATGTCACGTACATCCACTCATTCCCAGGGTAGAAGTGGTCGTACTTCTATCCGGGTGGCAGGAAAAGTCGCTCCGAAGCCACTAGCGGGTTCAGTAGTGATACTGACTTGCGAATGTGTGTAACCTTCATGATGAAGGATGTGTGTTGGGTGATGACACACCGTGGTAACTAAGAAATAATGGAAAAACCCAAATTTTTAAATGAAGGGATTTTTGAAAACAAAGGAGTCTGGCACACTCCATATAAATATTTTTCTTAAAAGTCAAAAGCTTTTAAAAACCCATTCAGTGAGTAGTCGTACTCACCCCCTCCCTTATATCCCTTTCAGGAAATCCCGGAAAGCCTACCTTAAAAGACCATCAACTAAGATGCATGTAAGACAGGTATGTAAAGTTTAAAATTTCATACATTTTTTATTATGCTATTCCAGGAAATGGTGCAGGTTTAAAGGACGCCTTACTCTTTACGGATTATAATAAGGGGAAACCCTTTAATAAACCGGGAGAGTGGTGGGTTGTTCACGGGGATCTGACCAAACCGAGTCGGGGCGTGACATTTTCTCTCGGAGTTCTTTTCTAGTTTTACCCCATCGAATGTCCCACCTTAAATGACATTCCTTGATGCCATTCTAGCCTACTCACCTTTACACTTGAGACCTTACGGTTACTTCTTGTATACCTCATCTTCATTCTCACTTGCTCCTAGTATTCATATATTTCTTGGAAGTGGAGTCCACATCCTCCACCATCTTACAACTCCTGATCATCCCGTAGAAAACTTATTTAAACTTCTCATAGCTTTTAAGTCGTTACTCCTGTCTTAGCAATTTGTCCCTCTAAGGCTTTTCTCTGTCCTTATTTCTTGAAGGTTTTGGCCTTTCCAGCCTTTCCTTCTTAATGAGAATTATGACCTTCACAAGGGTCAATTCGTTTACTATCGTTCATATTATTCTCTTAGTTTAGTTATTTTGAAAGGGTTGTCTCTCGAATCATCTTGTCTTTAGTATCCATCCCTTTGCCCTATTTAGAGTATAGTCCTTACTACTCCCCAATCCTTCTTGGAGTGTAGTTTATTATCCCGGTTGATCCGATTATTATGGGTTATTTCCTTCAATTGGGTCTGTCTAAAATCCCTATTTGATTTCTTTGCTTTCGTGCAAGTAGATCATACTAAACCTCTCCAAGCACTTACTTAACCACTTGTACTACTTACTGAGGTCCTTATTTAAGCTCCAATTTTGTGATATTTCCTCTGTCGATTTCCTAACTTAGAGCTTTCTCCTTCCACGATCATGCTTCCTATTCTCATCCTTCTTCTAGGATCTTCTGTTCGGGGATTATTACGTTCGATCTCCCTACTGCTCTTTAAAAGTTCTTTCTTCATTTCTTTCTTATACTTACAGATCTTTATATGGTTTATTCACACTGAATTCCTTCTTTTTGTTCAATATCTCCGCTTCCCATAGTTCCCCTATGTTATGGAGTTCTTAAGAAATTATATCCCAACTCTTTCCAAGTAAGTATTATTCCTAGGGCTTTCTTGTTATTGTATCTTGTCTTGTCTTAATTGTCTTAACATCCTCAATTCTCCCTATAGTCTTCTTTCCTTCTTCCCGATCAGCTTCCATTCCTTAATTGTCTTACTCTTATTCTGTGAGCCTTTCCTTAACTCCTTAAACTCTTACTAATCCCATGCTCTTTGATGCTCACTTTCCCTTTGTCCCGAACTTCTCCTCCCTTTCCTTAGGATTTATCTCCCTTGAGTGAACTCTAAGAGTCTCTTCCTTGCCCAAATTTTATTGTACTTTGAGGGAAAATCTTAAAGGTTGAGGTTAACTAAAAAAAATAACCCATTTTCCATCCTTAGGTGATTTCCTACCCTTTACTTTGATCTCTATTAGCATGCTTGAATTTATCAAGGAGACTCAGAAGTTTTATCAAGAAAATTAACTTTTATTTATTCAAGAAATGTTTTCTTGCCATACTTGACTTTTTACAGAAATTCTCTACCCCCTAGTCCCTTGGGGTCATAGGCCGAGAGTTAGCTTTAGAACAATTGTGAGACTTTGATTAAATGGCTCTGAGGAATTAGTTGGGGTCTACTCGTATTCCCTTATGGGACAAATTTCATGTATGGCCTCCAATCTATATCGCCTTAATACCTCTACCTCACACTCATATGTCCACTTTATCATTGGGAGGGATTAAAGCTGGACTGAGTAGGTGGGGGTACTTGGTGGACCTTCATGAAGGTATGCATCCCAGTAATTATCACAAGCCTCCTTCTTAGTTGGATTCCTCTCCGGTTGTTGGGGTGCTGGAGGAGGGGTTGGGCTCCTAGGAGTAGGTACAGGTTCTTCTTATCTTGGAGGAGGGTATGTAATGCCTCCTGGTTCCAATAAGGCTCCCACCAATTTTTGGTAATCTTCCACCATGTCCTTGGATACTCTTTTCTCGTCTTTTAAGAATCTTTGAACGGCTGCCTCCCTTGGGGTATGTGTCTTTTTCAGGGTTATGGGTGGAGGATTGGATTTCACAGTGAATTTACTAGGGATTATCCTTCCTACACGAGCGTTAAAGTTGGATTAATGTTAGGGCATAATATTTATAATGTTTCCATGGAACTTAGCTTTGATACCACTCGAGTTGTCATGCCCTGACCTGGTTTGGTCGGATCCCCGTGAATAACCTACCGCTCTCTTGGTTCAAGAGGGATTTCCCCCTTCTTTTATTCAAGAGGAGCTAGACGTAATCTCAACCTTATTCTCTAGAATGACATATATCAATAAAAATGTAAGCTCAAGATAATTAAGCATACCTAACAGAGGGTAAGATCTGGTATTATCTCTAGTCATTTATCTATTTCCTAAAAAAAGGATAAAAAGGGTGGGTGGGTTTCTACAACTTAGTGAATCGATATTTTAAAAATAAAGTTTTAATGAAATAGTTTTTGAATTGGAGTGTGCTAGACTCCTTATTTTCTTTAAGACATTTCATCCTCAAAATCTCGATTTATAAAACCATTATTCCTCATTAATCACAGTTGGTGTGTTTAACAATCAACACATGCCCTTCATTATGAAGGGATCGCACATTCGTAGGGCAGCATGTCCACTGCACCCACTTGTGGCGTCAAAGTGACTTTACAGTCCACCTAGATAGATGCTCATCCACTTCTACCCTGAGAATGAGTGGATGTACACGACATCTGATCCTCAATTCCATAAAGAAATTCTGTGTTCGTATGAGGACAGAGACCTCATCCCAACCCACCCCGCTCTCATGCACATGAAGCTATGTCAAGCTTTCCTAACTACTAGCACGACAAACTGCCCTTATCTCCACCATGTCATCCAATAGCCTCTAGGACGCATCACTACCCCCCCACACTTGTAATGGTTATTCCCAGGTGTGAACCATTGTGGTTCCTCCTTTACATTAGACATTGTGGGGCCTTTCTAGGGTTGTTGGTGGTTTGGTCTTCACTGTCCTTGAGTTTGAACACCTTGAGAGTTTTCTTGCTGAGTCTTCCTTGCTAAAGGGCCATTCTAAGAATCCTCCTAGATTTCTTAATTCCCTAATTCAATTTCCTTAATTGGGATGAGAATTTTTTCCTAGTTTCTATGGTAGTGCGGGTTTGTTTGGTTACTTTCCTTGGGGCCATCTTCCTAGCAAGGTCACATCATTGAGAGATATGATTTTAGGAATTTTGAGTAGTTCATTAATAGAGGAATACAAAATGTTGTGATTTTAGCCCTTTTACAAAAAAAGTAGTCACATAGTAGATAGGGAGCTACGGGTTTCTTGGTAAGCATCCTCCTTGCTAAGATTATATGCTTGTGTTGGCGTTCCTGGTTTTAGGCTTGGCTCCCTTCGTACACAGGATTATTACCCTAACATATCCTGGCACCATACTCCTTGGTGGTACTGGATACTTCCCTATTTGGTCTTTTGGGGCTTCTACTATGTCTGGGCATTAGGAAGCTTCTGGGGTTGTCTTCCTATGAGTACAGGGTGTTGAGTAGAGTCAGTCCTAGTTTTTCTTGGTTCCTCTCCTGGGAGGCATCTAAAAATTTTGAAACTTTCTCTTAGTCACTATGTTATATAGTCTTGATAATGTATTTGAGGAAACAAGTTTTTATACCACTCAGATGCCATGCCGCAACCTAGTTTGGTCAGTTCCCCATGAACAACCCGCCACTCTCCCGGATTATTTAGGGTTTTCCCCTTTTTTAAACCATGAGGAGTAAGGCATCATTTGTACCAGTACCTTTCCTAGAATAACATTAATCAAAACTAAATTAATTAAATTTACATACCTGTCTTGCAGGTTTAGCTAGAGGAAAGTCTATAGGTAGGGTTTTTTCCCTCAGTTACCTGTAAAGGGGTAAAGGGAGGGGGTGAGTTCGACAACTCGGTGAATGGGAGTTTGAAACATGAGTTTTTGAAAAATAGTTTGAATTGGAGTGTGCGAGACTCCATATTTTCTTTAAAATCCTTTCTTCCTCAATTTCTCAGTTTTCAAAACCATTACTCATCATTAACCACAGTCGGTGTGTTTAACAATCAACACATGCCCTTCATCTTGAAGGGATCACACATTGGTAGAACATCTCATCCATTGCACCCACTTGTGGCATCGGAGCGACTTTACCGATGACCTTGATAGAAGCCCGTCCACTTCTAACCTGGGAATGAGTGGATGTTCATGTCAATGACCCTCAAATTCGAAAAGAAACTCCTTGTTCGTATGAGGACAGAGACCTCATCCCGACCCCACCCCGGTCTCATGCGCATGAAGCTACGTCGAGCTTCCGTGACTGCTGGCATGACAAACTGTCCTTATCTCCTCCATGTCGTCTAGTAGCCCCTAGGACGCATCACTACCCCTCTTGGATGTCTTGATGGTCCCGAACCTCAGTGCATGCACAAACAATAATTTTTCCATATAAGTCATTATCTTTGGTGCTAGTGGTCCAATGGCCCCAACCCTCAACTCAACCTGCAGCTATTTTTCTTGACTGGTTTGTCGACCTATCTTGTCGCACTGCCACTAGTCCATCGAGTATGCCGGTCCTATCTTGGTACCATGGCCAAATCACATCATTCATTAAATTTTTTATGGCTTAACATCATATTTGTTTACGAACTCTTATTCGTGTCAACTGACCTTAGGTTCATTGTACGAGATTTTTCAAAATCGGGCATTTTAGCCCCCAAGTTCCAAAATTAATGCCTCTAAGCCTATTTGAGCTATTCGAGCTACCATCAAGAAGGTATCCCAAAATATTTAAGTAGTGGCACATAGTTAGGGGAGAGAACTTCTAACAAAAATAACTTTTTACATGTCCATCACACCAACCGAGTGTGAGGGCATCTCCGCTCATAACCGATAAGCAGACTTTCTACTTCCTTCTAGTAAGTTCATCATACCAACCGGGTATGATCTACTTACAACCGATAAGTAATTTTTCCACATGTTTTCTCACATCACCCCAATCAGGTGTTATGTTAAAATTCCACATAATAGTGGGTTTTCATTTCCGATGTACTTATCATCCTAGTCAGGTATGATGTGAAAATTTCCACTCACCTGATATTCATAACGTACTTTTCCTCTTAACCGGCTATTTGCCTCTTAACCGGCTATTCACAACGTAATTTTTCCACATGTTTTCTCACATCACCCCAATCAGGTGTTATGTTAAAATTCCACATAATAGTGGGTTTTCATTCCCGATGTACTTATCATCCCAGTCGGGTATGATGTGAAAATTCCCACTCACCTGATATTCACAATGTACTTTTCCTCTTAACCGGCTATTTGCCTCACGCGAGCTTATCATTGCTGGCATTCTTGGTAATTTGTGTTCCTACACGATATTAACATCCTTATTAATTAACATTTGACCTAATAGCCTTCATTCATCATGAATGAATGAAATGTCTAACTTTTAATTATTTGCATTTAGGTCCCTAAAGTT
>CM057763.1:0-32708 GCA_030064425.1 Trapa bicornis | reverse complement strand
AAACCCTAGTCAAATGCTAAGAAACGTTTAAAAAAACCCAAAGAAACACTAAGAAACCCTTAATGAATACTAAGAAGCACAAAGAAACGCTAAGAAAGCCTACGAAACGCATAGAAAGTCTAAAAAAAACTATGAAATTCTAAGAAAAGCAAAAAAACACTAAAAAGTTATAAGAAAACCAACGAAACGCTAAGAAATGCTAAGGAAACCTAAAAATCCCTAAAAAATGCTAAGAATCCTAAAGAAACCCTAAGAAACACAAAGAAAACAAAAAAAATATCCATTAAAAAAACTCTTAAAAGACTTTATAAATCCCTAATAAACGCTAAGAAAACCCTACAAAATACAAGGAAACTCTAAAAAATCCTAATAAATGCCATGAAATGATAACAAATACTAAGAAACACTAATAAATCCTATAAAACCTTAAGAAACGCTAAAAAATGCTAAGAAACCCTAAGAAATGCTAGGAAACCCTACAGAAACCCTAGGAAATGCTAAGACACTATAACAAACGCAAAAAAAACAGTAAGAAACCCCAAGAAACACTACAAAACACTATCAAAACCCTAGGAAATTATAAGAAATTCAAAGAAACAAAAAAAACAGTAAAAAACCTCAAGAAACGCTGAAAAAATGCTAAGAATCGCCAAGAAACACTATAAAACCCTAAAACACGCTAATAAACCCTAATAAATAATAGGAAACCCCCAAGAAAGCGTAAAAAAAAATGCTAGGAAACCCTAGTAAACGCTAAGAAACATTAAAAATCCCTAAGGAATCCTATAAAACCCAAAGAAACACTAAGAACCCTTAATGAATTACTAAGAAGCACACGCTAACAAAGTCTAAGAAACGTATAGAAACTCTAAAAAAAACCTATGAAATTCGAAGAAAAGCAAAAAAAAACACTAGGAAATGCTAAGAAACCCTACAAAACACTAAGAAATGCTAAGAAAACCTAAAAATCCCTAAAAAAATGCTAAGAAGCCCCAAGAAACCCTGAAAAACACAAGGAAAACCCATTTAAAAACTCTTAAAAACCCTAATAAACACTAAGAAACCAATAAAATCCTAAGAAACGCAAAAAAAAAATCCTAAAAATGCAATGAAACGCTAAGAAACCCTGAAAAGCGCCAAGAAACCCTAAGAAATGCTAAGAAACTATAAGAAACGCAAAAATACACTAAGAAACCCCAAGAAACGCTAAAAAAGTACTAAGAATCACTAAAAATGCTAAAGAACCCTAGGAAACGGTAAGAAATGCTAGGAAACCCCAATTAACGCTAGAAAATGCTAGGAAACCCTAAGAAAATCCAAAGAAACACAAAGAAAGTCAAAGAAACGGTGAGAAATCTTAAATAACCATAAAAACCCCAAAGAAATAATAAAAAGCCTAAAAGACGCTTAGAAACCCCAAAAAACCCTATGAAACACTAAAAAAATACTAAAAAGAATGCTAAGAATCGCTAAGAAACGCTATGAAACCCTAAAACACGCTAATAAGCCCTAATAAATAATAGGAAACGCCAAGAAAGGGTAAAAAATGCTAGGAAAGCCTAGTAAATTCTATGAAACGTTAAAAAGCCCTAGGAAATCCTAGAAAACCCAAAGAAACACTAAGAACCCCTTAAGGAATACTAAGAAACACAAAGAAACACTAAGAAAGCCTAAGAAATGCATAGAAACTCTAAAAAAAAACCTTATGAAACCCTAAGAAAAGCAAAAAAAAAAACACTAAAAAGTGCTAAGAAACCCTACCAAATGCTAAGAAAACCTAAAAATCCCCAAAAATGCTAAGAAGCCCAATGAAACCCTAAGAAACTAAGAAAATCGAAAATACCCATTGAAAAACTCTTAAAAACCGTATAAAACCCTAATAAATGCTAAGAAACCCTACAAAATCCTAAGAAATACTAAGAAACGCTAAGAAACTATAATAAACCCTATAAAAGTTTATGAAATGCTAAAAACCGCTAAGAAACCCCTAGAAAATCTCTAGGAAATGCTACAAAACCCTAAGAAATGCTAAGAAGCTATAAGAACCGCTAAAAAATGCTAAGAAACCCCACGAAATGCTAAAAAATGCTAAGAAACCCCAAGAAACGCTAAAAAATACTAAGAAACCCTACAAAACACTTAGAAACACTAATAAACCCTAGGAAATGCTAAGTAACGCTAGGAAATGCTAAGTAACGCTAAGAAACCAAAATAGCACTAAAAAACCTCAAGAAACGCTAAGAATAATGCTAAGAAAATCTATGAAACCCTAAAACACACTAATAAATCAAAGGAAACCCTAAGAAACGGTAAAAAAAATGCAAGGAAACCCTAGCAAATGCTAAGAAACGTTAAAAAAACCTAAGAAATCCTAAAAAAACCCAAAGAAACACTAAGAACCCTTAATGAATACTAAGAAGCACAAAGAAACGCTAGAAAAGCCTACGAAACGCATAGAAAGTCTAAAAAAAACTATGAAATTCTAAGAAAAGCAAAAAACACTAAAAAGTTATAAGAAAACCAACGAAACGCTAAGAAATGCTAAGGAAACCTAAAAATCCCTAAAAAATGCTAAGAATCCTAAAGAAACCCTAAGAAACACAAAGAAAACAAAAAAAATCCATTAAAAAACTCTTAAAAGACTTATAAATCCCTAATAAACGCTAAGAAACCCTACAAAATACAAGGGAAACTCTAAAAAAATCCTAATAATGCCATGAAATGATAACAAATACTAAGAAACACTAATAAATCCTATAAAACCTTAAGAAACGCTAAAAAATGCTAAGAAACCCTAAGAAATGCTAGGAAATGCTAAGACACTATAACAAACGCAAAAAAACAGTAAGAAACCCCAAGAAACACTACAAAACACTATCAAAACCCTAGGAAATTATAAGAAATTCAAAGAAACAAAAAAAAACAGTAAAAAACCTCAAGAAACGCTGAAAAAATGCTAAGAATCGCCAAGAAACACTATAAAACCCTAAAACACGCTAATAAACCCTAATAAATAATAGGAAACCCCAAGAAAGCGTAAAAAAAAATGCTAGGAAACCCTAGTAAACGACTAAGAAACATTAAAAATCCCTAAGGAATCCTATAAAACCCAAAGAAACACTAAGAACCCTTAATGAATACTAAGAAGCACACGCTAACAAAGTCTAAGAAACGTATAGAAACTCTAAAAAAAACCTATGAAATTCGAAGAAAAGCAAAAAAAACACTAGGAAATGCTAAGAAACCCTACAAAACACTAAGAAATGCTAAGAAAACCTAAAAATCCCTAAAAAAATGCTAAGAAGCCCAAGAAACCCCTGAAAAACACAAGGAAAACCCATTTAAAAACTCTTAAAAACCCTAATAAACACTAAGAAACCCAATAAAATCCTAAGAAACGCAAAAAAAAAATCCTAAAAAAATGCAATGAAACGCTAAGAAACCTGAAAAGCGCCAAGAAACCCTAAGAAATGCTAAGAAACTATAAGAAACGCAAAAATACACTAAGAAACCCCAAGAAACGCTAAAAAAGTACTAAGAATCACTAAAAATGCTAAAGAACCCTAGGAAACGGTAAGAAATGCTAGGAAACCCCAATTAACGCTAGAAAATGCTAGGAAACCCTAAGAAATCCAAAGAAACACAAAGAAAGTCAAAGAAACGGTGAGAAATCTTAAATAACCATAAAAACCCAAAGAAATAATAAAAAGCCTAAAAGACGCTTAGAAACCCCAAAAAAACCCTATGAAACACTAAAAAAAATACTAAAAAGAATGCTAAGAATCGCTAAGAAACGCTATGAAACCCTAAAACACGCTAATAAGCCCTAATAAATAATAGGAAACCGCAAGAAAGGGTAAAAAATGCTAGGAAAGCCTAGTAAATTCTATGAAACGTTAAAAAAGCCCTAGAAATCCTAGAAAACCCAAAGAAACACTAAGAACCCTTAAGGAATACTAAGAAACACAAAGAAACACTAAGAAAGCCTAAGAAATGCATAGAAACTCTAAAAAAAAAACCTTATGAAGACCCTAAGAAAAGCAAAAAAAAAAAACACTAAAAAGTGCTAAGAAACCTACCAAATGCTAAGAAAACCTAAAAATCCCCAAAAATGCTAAGAAGCCCAATGAAACCCTAAGAAACTAAGAAAATCGAAAATACCCATTGAAAAACTCTTAAAAACGTATAAAACCCTAATAAATGCTAAGAAACCCTACAAAATCCTAAGAAATACTAAGAAACGCTAAGAAACTATAATAAACCCTATAAAAGTTTATGAAATGCTAAAAACCGCTAAGAAACCCTAGAAATCTCTAGGAAATGCTACAAAACCCTAAGAAATGCTAAGAAGCTATAAGAACCGCTAAAAAATGCTAAGAAACCCCAAGAAATGCTAAAAAATGCTAAGAAACCCCAAGAAACGCTAAAAAAATACTAAGAAACCCTACAAAACACTTAGAAACACTAATAAACCCTAGGAAATGCTAAGTAACGCTAAGAAACCAAAATAGCACTAAAAAACCTCAAGAAATGCTAAGAATAATGCTAAGAAAATCTATGAAACCCTAAAACACACTAATAAATCAAAGGAAACCCTAAGAAACGGTAAAAAAAATGCAAGGAAACCCTAGCAAATGCTAAGAAACGTTAAAAAAACCCAAAGAAACACTAAGAACCCTTAATGAATACTAAGAAGCACAAAGAAACGCTAAGAAAGCCTACGAAACGCATAGAAAGTCTAAAAAAAACTATGAAATTCTAAGAAAAGCAAAAAACACTAAAAAGTTATAAGAAAACCAACGAAACGCTAAGAAATGCTAAGGAAACCTAAAAATCCCTAAAAAATGCTAAGAATCCTAAAGAAACCCTAAGAAACACAAAGAAAACAAAAAAAATCCATTAAAAAACTCTTAAAAGACTTATAAATCCCTAATAAACGCTAAGAAACCCTACAAAATACAAGGAAACTCTAAAAAATCCTAATAAATGCCATGAAATGATAACAAATACTAAGAAACACTAATAAATCCTATAAAACCTTAAGAAACGCTAAAAAATGCTAAGAAACCCTAAGAAATGCTAGGAAACCCTACAGAAACCCTAGGAAATGCTAAGACACTATAACAAACGCAAAAAAAACAGTAAGAAACCCCAAGAAACACTACAAAACACTATCAAAACCCTAGGAAATTATAAGAAATTCAAAGAAACAAAAAAAAACAGTAAAAAACCTCAAGAAACGCTGAAAAAATGCTAAGAATCGCCAAGAAACACTATAAAACCCTAAAACACGCTAATAAACCCTAATAAATAATAGGAAACCCCAAGAAAGCGTAAAAAAAAAATGCTAGGAAACCCTAGTAAACGCTAAGAAACATTAAAAATCCCTAAGGAATCCTATAAAACCCAAAGAAACACTAAGAACCCTTAATGAATACTAAGAAGCACACGCTAACAAAGTCTAAGAAACGTATAGAAACTCTAAAAAAAACCTATGAAATTCGAAGAAAAGCAAAAAAAACACTAGGAAATGCTAAGAAACCCTACAAAACACTAAGAAATGCTAAGAAAACCTAAAAATCCTAAAAATATGCTAAGAAGCCCCAAGAAACCCTGAAAAACACAAGGAAAACCCATTTAAAAACTCTTAAAAACCCTAATAAACACTAAGAAACCCAATAAAATCCTAAGAAACGCAAAAAAAAATCCTAAAAAATGCAATGAAACGCTAAGAAACCCTGAAAAGCGCCAAGAAACCCTAAGAAATGCTAAGAAACTATAAGAAACGCAAAAATACACTAAGAAACCCCAAGAAACGCTAAAAAAGTACTAAGAATCACTAAAAATGCTAAAGAACCCTAGGAAACGGTAAGAAATGCTAGGAAACCCCAATTAACGCTAGAAAATGCTAGGAAACCCTAAGAAATCCAAAGAAACACAAAGAAAGTCAAAGAAACGGTGAGAAATCTTAAATAACCATAAAAACCCAAAGAAATAATAAAAAGCCTAAAAGACGCTTAGAAACCCCAAAAAACCCTATGAAACACTAAAAAAATACTAAAAAGAATGCTAAGAATCGCTAAGAAACGCTATGAAACCCTAAAACACGCTAATAAGCCCTAATAAATAATAGGAAACCGCAAGAAAGGGTAAAAAATGCTAGGAAAGCCTAGTAAATTCTATGAAACGTTAAAAAGCCCTAGGAAATCCTAGAAAACCCAAAGAAACACTAAGAACCCTTAAGGAATACTAAGAAACACAAAGAAACACTAAGAAAGCCTAAGAAATGCATAGAAACTCTAAAAAAAAAACCTTATGAAACCCTAAGAAAAGCAAAAAAAAAAAACACTAAAAAGTGCTAAGAAACCCTACCAAATGCTAAGAAAACCTAAAAATCCCCAAAAATGCTAAGAAGCCCAATGAAACCCTAAGAAACTAAGAAAATCGAAAATACCCATTGAAAAACTCTTAAAAACCGTATAAAACCCTAATAAATGCTAAGAAACCCTACAAAATCCTAAGAAATACTAAGAAACGCTAAGAAACTATAATAAACCCTATAAAAGTTTATGAAATGCTAAAAACCGCTAAGAAACCCTAGAAATCTCTAGAAATGCTACAAAACCCTAAGAAATGCTAAGAAGCTATAAGAACCGCTAAAAAATGCTAAGAAACCCCAAGAAATGCTAAAAAATGCTAAGAAACCCCAAGAAACGCTAAAAAATACTAAGAAACCCTACAAAACACTTAGAAACACTAATAAACCCTAGGAAATGCTAAGTAACGCTAAGAAACCAAAATAGCACTAAAAAACCTCAAGAAACGCTAAGAATAATGCTAAGAAAATCTATGAAACCCTAAAACACACTAATAAATCAAAGGAAACCCTAAGAAACGGTAAAAAAAATGCAAGGAAACCCTAGCAAATGCTAAGAAACGTTAAAAAAACCCAAAGAAACACTAAGAACCCTTAATGAATACTAAGAAGCACAAAGAAACGCTAAGAAAGCCTACGAAACGCATAGAAAGTCTAAAAAAAAACTATGAAATTCTAAGAAAAGCAAAAAACACTAAAAAGTTATAAGAAAACCAACGAAACGCTAAGAAATGCTAAGGAAACCTAAAAATCCCTAAAAAATGCTAAGAATCCTAAAGAAACCCTAAGAAACACAAAGAAAACAAAAAAAATCCATTAAAAAACTCTTAAAAGACTTATAAATCCCTAATAAACGCTAAGAAACCCTACAAAATACAAGGAAACTCTAAAAAATCCTAATAAATGCCATGAAATGATAACAAATACTAAGAAACACTAATAAATCCTATAAAACCTTAAGAAACGCTAAAAAATGCTAAGAAACCCTAAGAAATGCTAGGAAACCCTACAGAAACCCTAGGAAATGCTAAGACACTATAACAAACGCAAAAAAACAGTAAGAAACCCCAAGAAACACTACAAAACACTATCAAAACCCTAGGAAATTATAAGAAATTCAAAGAAACAAAAAAAACAGTAAAAAACCTCAAGAAACGCTGAAAAAATGCTAAGAATCGCCAAGAAACACTATAAAACCCTAAAACACGCTAATAAACCCTAATAAATAATAGGAAACCCCAAGAAAGCGTAAAAAAAAATGCTAGGAAACCCTAGTAAACGCTAAGAAACATTAAAAATCCCTAAGGAATCCTATAAAACCCAAAGAAACACTAAGAACCCTTAATGAATACTAAGAAGCACACGCTAACAAAGTCTAAGAAACGTATAGAAACTCTAAAAAAAACCTATGAAATTCGAAGAAAAGCAAAAAAAAACACTAGGAAATGCTAAGAAACCCTACAAAACACTAAGAAATGCTAAGAAAACCTAAAAATCCCTAAAAATATGCTAAGAAGCCCCAAGAAACCCTGAAAAACACAAGGAAAACCCATTTAAAAACTCTTAAAAACCCTAATAAACACTAAGAAACCCAATAAAATCCTAAGAAACGCAAAAAAAAATCCTAAAAAATGCAATGAAACGCTAAGAAACCCTGAAAAGCGCCAAGAAACCCTAAGAAATGCTAAGAAACTATAAGAAACGCAAAAATACACTAAGAAACCCCAAGAAACGCTAAAAAAGTACTAAGAATCACTAAAAATGCTAAAGAACCCTAGGAAACGGTAAGAAATGCTAGGAAACCCCAATTAACGCTAGAAAATGCTAGGAAACCCTAAGAAATCCAAAGAAACACAAAGAAAGTCAAAGAAACGGTGAGAAATCTTAAATAACCATAAAAACCCAAAGAAATAATAAAAAGCCTAAAAGACGCTTAGAAACCCCAAAAAACCCTATGAAACACTAAAAAAATACTAAAAAGAATGCTAAGAATCGCTAAGAAACGCTATGAAACCCTAAAACACGCTAATAAGCCCTAATAAATAATAGGAAACCGCAAGAAAGGGTAAAAAATGCTAGGAAAGCCTAGTAAATTCTATGAAACGTTAAAAAGCCCTAGGAAATCCTAGAAAACCCAAAGAAACACTAAGAACCCTTAAGGAATACTAAGAAACACAAAGAAACACTAAGAAAGCCTAAGAAATGCATAGAAACTCTAAAAAAAAAACCTTATGAAACCCTAAGAAAAGCAAAAAAAAAAAACACTAAAAAGTGCTAAGAAACCCTACCAAATGCTAAGAAAACCTAAAAATCCCCAAAAATGCTAAGAAGCCCAATGAAACCCTAAGAAACTAAGAAAATCGAAAATACCCATTGAAAAACTCTTAAAAACCGTATAAAACCCTAATAAATGCTAAGAAACCCTACAAAATCCTAAGAAATACTAAGAAACGCTAAGAAACTATAATAAACCCTATAAAAGTTTATGAAATGCTAAAAACCGCTAAGAAACCCTAGAAATCTCTAGGAAATGCTACAAAACCCTAAGAAATGCTAAGAAGCTATAAGAACCGCTAAAAAATGCTAAGAAACCCCACGAAATGCTAAAAAATGCTAAGAAACCCCAAGAAACGCTAAAAAATACTAAGAAACCCTACAAAACACTTAGAAACACTAATAAACCCTAGGAAATGCTAAGTAACGCTAGGAAATGCTAAGTAACGCTAAGAAACCAAAATAGCACTAAAAAACCTCAAGAAACGCTAAGAATAATGCTAAGAAAATCTATGAAACCCTAAAACACACTAATAAATCAAAGGAAACCCTAAGAAACGGTAAAAAAAATGCAAGGAAACCCTAGCAAATGCTAAGAAACGTTTAAAAAAACCTAAGAAATCCTAAAAAAACCCAAAGAAACACTAAGAACCCTTAATGAATACTAAGAAGCACAAAGAAACGCTAAGAAAGCCTACGAAACGCATAGAAAGTCTAAAAAAAACTATGAAATTCTAAGAAAAGCAAAAAACACTAAAAAGTTATAAGAAAACCAACGAAACGCTAAGAAATGCTAAGGAAACCTAAAAATCCCTAAAAAATGCTAAGAATCCTAAAGAAACCCTAAGAAACACAAAGAAAACAAAAAAAATCCATTAAAAAACTCTTAAAAGACTTATAAATCCCTAATAAACGCTAAGAAACCCTACAAAATACAAGGAAACTCTAAAAAATCCTAATAAATGCCATGAAATGATAACAAATACTAAGAAACACTAATAAATCCTATAAAACCTTAAGAAACGCTAAAAAATGCTAAGAAACCCTAAGAAATGCTAGGAAATGCTAAGACACTATAACAAACGCAAAAAAACAGTAAGAAACCCCAAGAAACACTACAAAACACTATCAAAACCCTAGGGAAATTATAAGAAATTCAAAGAAACAAAAAAAACAGTAAAAAACCTCAAGAAACGCTGAAAAAATGCTAAGAATCGCCAAGAAACACTATAAAACCCTAAAACACGCTAATAAACCCTAATAAATAATAGGAAACCCCAAGAAAGCGTCAAAAAAAAATGCTAGGAAACCCTAGTAAACGCTAAGAAACATTAAAAATCCCTAAGGAATCCTATAAAACCCAAAGAAACACTAAGAACCCTTAATGAATACTAAGAAGCACACGCTAACAAAGTCTAAGAAACGTATAGAAACTCTAAAAAAAACCTATGAAATTCGAAGAAAAGCAAAAAAAACACTAGGAAATGCTAAGAAACCCTACAAAACACTAAGAAATGCTAAGAAAACCTAAAAATCCCTAAAAAAATGCTAAGAAGCCCCAAGAAACCCTGAAAAACACAAGGAAAACCCATTTAAAAACTCTTAAAAACCCTAATAAACACTAAGAAACCCAATAAAATCCTAAGAAACGCAAAAAAAAATCCTAAAAAATGCAATGAAACGCTAAGAAACCCTGAAAAGCGCCAAGAAACCCTAAGAAATGCTAAGAAACTATAAGAAACGCAAAAATACACTAAGAAACCCCAAGAAACGCTAAAAAAGTACTAAGAATCACTAAAAATGCTAAAGAACCCTAGGAAACGGTAAGAAATGCTAGGAAACCCCAATTAACGCTAGAAAATGCTAGGAAACCCTAAGAAATCCAAAGAAACACAAAGAAAGTCAAAGAAACGGTGAGAAATCTTAAATAACCATAAAAACCCAAAGAAATAATAAAAAGCCTAAAAGACGCTTAGAAACCCCAAAAAACCCTATGAAACACTAAAAAAATACTAAAAAGAATGCTAAGAATCGCTAAGAAACGCTATGAAACCCTAAAACACGCTAATAAGCCCTAATAAATAATAGGAAACCGCAAGAAAGGGTAAAAAATGCTAGGAAAGCCTAGTAAATTCTATGAAACGTTAAAAAGCCCTAGGAAATCCTAGAAAACCCAAAGAAACACTAAGAACCCTTAAGGAATACTAAGAAACACAAAGAAACACTAAGAAAGCCTAAGAAATGCATAGAAACTCTAAAAAAAAACCTTATGAAACCCTAAGAAAAGCAAAAAAAAAAAACACTAAAAAGTGCTAAGAAACCCTACCAAATGCTAAGAAAACCTAAAAATCCCCAAAAATGCTAAGAAGCCCAATGAAACCCTAAGAAACTAAGAAAATCGAAAATACCCATTGAAAAACTCTTAAAAACCGTATAAAACCCTAATAAATGCTAAGAAACCCTACAAAATCCTAAGAAATACTAAGAAACGCTAAGAAACTATAATAAACCCTATAAAAGTTTATGAAATGCTAAAAACCGCTAAGAAACCCTAGAAATCTCTAGGAAATGCTACAAAACCCTAAGAAATGCTAAGAAGCTATAAGAACCGCTAAAAAATGCTAAGAAACCCCACGAAATGCTAAAAAATGCTAAGAAACCCCAAGAAACGCTAAAAAATACTAAGAAACCCTACAAAACACTTAGAAACACTAATAAACCCTAGGAAATGCTAAGTAACGCTAGGAAATGCTAAGTAACGCTAAGAAACCAAAATAGCACTAAAAAACCTCAAGAAACGCTAAGAATAATGCTAAGAAAATCTATGAAACCCTAAAACACACTAATAAATCAAAGGAAACCCTAAGAAACGGTAAAAAAAAATGCAAGGAAACCCTAGCAAATGCTAAGAAACGTTAAAAAAACCTAAGAAATCCTAAAAAAACCCAAAGAAACACTAAGAACCCTTAATGAATACTAAGAAGCACAAAGAAACGCTAAGAAAGCCTACGAAATGCATAGAAAGTCTAAAAAAAACTATGAAATTCTAAGAAAAGCAAAAAACACTAAAAAGTTATAAGAAAACCAACGAAACGCTAAGAAATGCTAAGGAAACCTAAAAATCCCTAAAAAATTCTAAGAATCCTAAACAAACCCTAAGAAACACAAAGAAAACAAAAAAAAATCCATTAAAAAACTCTTAAAAGACTTATAAAACCCTAATAAACGCTAAGAAACCCTACAAAATACAAGGAAACTCTAAAAAATCCTAATAAATGCCATGAAATGATAACAAATACTAAGAAACACTAATAAATCCTATAAAACCTTAAGAAACGCTAAAAAATGGTAAGAAACCCTAAGAAATGCTAGGAAACCCTACAGAAACCCTAGGAAATGCTAAGACACTATAACAAACGCAAAAAAATACTAAGAAACCCCAAGAAACACTACAAAAACACTATCAAAACCCTAGGAAATGATAAGAAATTCAAAGAAACAAAAAAAACAGTAAAAAACCTCAAGAAACGCTGAAAAAATGCTAAGAATCGCCAAGAAACACTATAAAACCCTAAAACACGCTAATAAACCCTAATAAATAATAGGAAACCCCAAGAAAGGGTAAAAAAAAAATGCTAGGAAACCCTAGTAAACGCTAAGAAACATTAAAAATCCCTAAGGAATCCTATAAAACCCAAAGAAACACTAAGAACCCTTAATGAATACTAAGAAGCACACGCTAACAAAGTCTAAGAAACGTATAGAAACTCTAAAAAAAACCTATGAAATTCGAAGAAAAGCAAAAAAAACACTAGGAAATGCTAAGAAACCCTACAAAACACTAAGAAATGCTAAGAAAACCTAAAAATCCCTAAAAAAATGCTAAGAAGCCCCAAGAAACCCTGAAAAACACAAGGAAAACCCATTAAAAAACTCTTAAAAACCCTAATAAACACTAAGAAACCCAACAAAATCCTAAGAAACGCAAAAAAAAATCCTAAAAAATGCAATGAAACGCTAAGAAACCCTGAAAAGCGACAAGAAACCCTAAGAAATGCTAAGAAACTATAAGAAACGCAAAAATACACTAAGAAACCCCAAGAAACGCTAAAAAAGTACTAAGAATCACTAAAAATGCTAAAAAAAAAACCCTAGGAAACGGTAAGAAATGCTAGGAAACCCCAATTAACGCTAGAAAATGCTAGGAAACCCTAAGAAATCCAAAGAAACACAAAGAAAGTCAAAGAAACGGTGAGAAATCTTAAATAACCATAACAAACCCAAAGAAATAATAAAAAGCCTAAAAGACGCTTAGAAACCCCAAAAAACCCTATGAAACACTAAAAAAAATACTAAAAATACTAAAAAAAATGCTAAGAATCGCTAAGAAACGCTATGAAACCCAAAAACACGCTAATAAGCCCTAATAAATACTAGGAAACCGCAAGAAAGGGTAAAAAATGCTAGGAAAGCCTAGTAAATTCTAAGAAACGTTAAAAAGCCCTAGGAAATCCTATAAAACCCAAAGAAACACTAAGAACCCTTAAGGAATACTAAGAAACACAAAGAAACACTAAGAAAGCCTAAGAAATGCATAGAAACTCTAAAAAAAAACCTTATGAAACCCTAAGAAAAGCAAAAAAAAAAAACACTAAAAAGTGCTAAGAAACCCTACCAAATGCTAAGAAAACCTAAAAATCCCCAAAAATGCTAAGAAGCCCAATGAAACCCTAAGAAACTAAGAAAATCGAAAATACCCATTGAAAAACTCTTAAAAACCGTATAACACCCTAATAAATGCTAAGAAACCCTACAAAATCCTAAGAAATGCTATGAAACGCTAAGAAATACTAAGAAACGCTAAGAAACTATAATAAACCCTATAAAAATTTATGAAATGCTAAAAACTGCTAAGAAACCCTAGAAATCTCTAGGAAATGCTACAAAACCCTAAGAAATGCTAAGAAGCTATAAGAACCGCTAAAAAATGCTAAGAAACCCCAAGAAATGCTAAAAAAATGCTAAGAAACCCCAAGAAATGCTAAAAAATACTAAGAAACCCTACAAAACACCTAGAAACACTAATAAACCCTAGGAAACACTAAAAAATACTAAAAATACTTAAAAAAATGCTAAGAATCGCTAAGAAACGCTATGAAACCCTAAAACACGCTAATAGTTCTTCTTAGAGGATTTGGGTGTGGCATCTACATATCCCATACCTTGTTTCTCACATAAATAAGGTATATTCCATCTTTTCACACTTGCGTTATGAACGTCTTAGGGTCTTTGCCATATTTGGTGTAGGGTGTCGTCAGCATATTGGCGAGGTTCGCATCAGTTGGTATCAGAGCACACGGTTGCACGACAAGTTCTATCCCATCTTTTTATCTTGTTCTTTTTTTCTCTGCCTATTTCTATTCTCTATAAAAGAAAGAAAAAAAATTCTCATCTTCTTCTATCTATCTTCTCTTCAGTCGGTTAAAAAAAAAGAAAAAAAAGCCAAAAAATCCGTGCCAAAAAAAAGAGGAAAAAAGCAAAAAAAATTGTGCTAAAATAAAAGAGCAAAAAAAAATCGTACAAAAAAGGAAAAAAAAAGAGGCACACAATTCTAGCTTGATTTTCATTCTATCTAGTCTACTTCATTTCATCTTAATTTCTTTCTCTATTTAAATTTTATTATTCTCTGAGTCTATTCGTACACCACACTTAAATTCTTCTAGAATTGGTTTTTGAAAACCTTATTGATTTGTCTTTATTGTTCCTCAAGTTGAACTGCTCCGTAAAAACAATTTGTTTTTAAAGTACAATTTAGATTGAAAGAAGACATACGAGAGGAAAAAGGCAAGAGTGTTTGAATCTTTAAGAAAAAGCCAATTGAGTGTGAAAACACGAGTGATTGAGAGAAATACGTGAGGGAGCGTTTGCAAGGTTCTTCTGTTATTTTTATCATTTGTGGGAACTCATGGCACAACGACGAGGAGATATGCCAAATGAAGAAGATTCCCAACAACCAATTCCAAAAAGGTATACTACTCGAAGATGAAAAAGGTACGACTTGCTGCTGTTGAATTTACTGATTATGCTATAATATGGTGGGATCAGTTGGTGAAGGAAAGGAAACGAAATCTTGAATGCCCTGTGGAGTCTTGGGATGAAATGAAAGCAATCATGTGACGATGATTTGTTCCCATCCACTATCACCGGGAGTTCAATAAACTCTAAAGGCTTACCCAAGGATCAAAAAGTGTCGACAAATACTTCAAGGAGATAGAGATTGCGATGATTCGAGCAAATGTGGAGGAAGACAGAGAGGCAACAATGGCGAGATTTTTGCATGGTCTAAACCATGAGATAGTTGACATGGTGGAAATGCAATATCATGTTTAGCTCCAAGATATGGTACATTAAGCTATCAAAGTTGAATAACAATTGAAGAGAGAGTTTACATAAAAGGGGATTAAACAATGGTTCCTCAAACTCATGGAAACCATCCTCAAGGCAATTTGAGAGTCAATCAACTCAACCTCAGCATGCTCCACTAAAAGAGACAACCAAACAAGCTATGGCCCAAAATTAAGGTAACACCCATATCACAACTCCCAAAACTCGTGATATTAAGTATTTCTGATGCCAAGGCAGGGGTCACATTACAAGTCAATGCCCAAATAAGTGGGTAATGGTGATTAATGCTAATGGTGAAATTGAGACCGATGATGAAAAAGAAGATATCCACTTGAAGATGTTGATGAATATGCAGAAGAAGGGGAATTGTTGGTTGCACGACGAACTCTCAGTGTTCAAGCCCAAGAAGAAGAAAACAATCAGTGTGAGAACTTATTTCATACTCGTTGTTGTGTGAAAAATAAGGTTTGTTGTGTTATTATAGATGGGGAAGCTACACTAATGTAGCTAGCATTGAGCTGGTGGAGAAATTGGCATTACCAACCTTAAAGCATCCGAAGCCTTATTGACTACAATGGCTGAATGACCAAGGTGAACTCAAGGTAACCAAACAAGTGTTGATTGCATTTTCTATTGGAAAATATCAAGATGAAATATTATGTGATGTGGTACCGATGCATGCATGCCATATACTTTTGGGACGACCTTGGCAGTTTGATCGTCAAGTTATGCATGATGGATTCACTAATAGTTACTCTTTTGTGATGAATGAGAGACCAATATCTCTTGTACCATTGACTCCAAGGCAAGTTTTTGATGATCAACTGAAAAAGAAAAGGGCAAATGAATAGAAAATAGAAGAAAAAAAAGAAAGGAGAAATATCATAGTTGAAAAAAAAGAGGGAAAAGCCGGAAGTGGAAAAAAAAAAGAGTAAAAGCAATTTCATTGCAAGAAAAAGTGAGATCAAGCGAGCTTTACTTTTACATCAGGCTCTTATTGTACTTATGTACAAGGACGCCTTTTTTAGTACTAACGATCTTGTCGGATCTTTGCCGAGCAATATTATTATTGTTTTGCAGGAATTTATCGATGTCTTTCCTGATGAGATACCACCAGGTTTGCCACCAATTCGAGGAATTGAACATCAAATTGATTTCATCCCTAGAGTGACGATTCCCAACCGACCAGCATATAGAAGTAATCCTGAGGAAACAAAGGAACTTCAACGCCAAGTCCTAGAGCTGATGGAAAAGGGGTATGTTCGAGAGAGTATGAGTCTATGTGTTGGGCCATGTGATGGCCCAGTGTGACCTACTTGGAGAGAGCAGGAGAACCAAACAATAATTTCAGGATGAACAAGAGATTTTGAAACAAGAAGGATGTGAACCCTCCTTAAACGGAAATAAGTTAACGGGTTAGCATAAAAAAGATGTTGTGACAAATATGAATGAGTGGACAACCCATATACTAAGGGAATAAAGTAAAGAATGTTCGAGAAAAATTGGGAAAGTAAGTCCTCCAAATAAGATGTGGCTAAGGAGGAATAACCATAATTGGTAAGACGGGTCATAGTCCACACGCACATATGAAGCTTAAAGAGTGGACTACTGAACATAAGGTGGAATGCACGGAATAAAACCAATAATCGGAAGTATCCCATCTAAGGAATAAGGGATAAAACAAAAGTTGTGGATAGAGAAGGATCTAAAGCAAACAGATGCCCTAACATAGATTAGGGTGCGAAGAAAGGGAGAAAGAACCATACAATGAATGATAAGGAGGTTGAGCATGTAACTCCAAAGATGGAAATCTCTATTGTAAGGGACATAGTAGAGAACAAAACCGGAAGGAGGGAACCTTCCCAAGCAAAGTAATCGACACATAGATTAAAAGCAATTATTGTAGAATGAAGAATCATGAAGTGATTATGACTAAGTAAAAGTGGATTAAGGAAAAAGGAAAAACCCTTGAATAAGGAATGCCAAGGATTTAAGAAGGAAAGTATCCTAGTTTGTTGGTAAACTATTGGGAAACCAAATAATTGACACCAGAAAAACCCAATAAAGAAGTTGGGAAAGGACGAGTGGTTAAGGAAAACCGACACGGTTATGTAAGACATGTTGTCAAGATACGAATGATAATTCGGTAACTGTAAAGGTAGTTGAGGAATACTACCCAATTAAAGGAGGGATGAAATTATATAGTCCCTAGAATGCTGGAAAGTTGGAAACAACCCTAAAAGAGGTGTTGTAGGAGTCTGATCGACTGAGACAAGTTCAGAACTATGTCATGTAAGTAAGGGACATATAAGCACCAACAATCCCGAGTAAAATGTAACTCGGGTAAGGAGTTAGTTGGTAAACATAACAAGTTCAAACATAAATTTGACCGAAGTTGTAATCAATGATGGATGAAGGATGGGTCAAATTGGGACGAAACAATAATAACACAAAAAACCTGTGAAAACAAGTATGTAATGCTTGAAAGAACGTCAAGCCAGGGGTTTCAACGATGAAGAGAATAACTAGAAAAAGGAAAGATTGGGCACCTTGAACTCCCAATCTTGAAATCTTGAGTAAAATCCCCAAAAGGAAGAACCTTCTCCTAAATAAAGGGAGATGCAAACCTAAGAATATACATTAGGATTAATGAGCCATACATGCCTCATTATTATAACTCCATGGAAGGAGTAAGCATGATAAATGAAAAGAAATTCCTTAGATGAATGATTACGGGGACTAAGCGAAAGAGCAATCGAAGTGTTAGCATGTTAAGAAAACCCGAGTTAACATTAAGGGAAATTATTCCCAATGTGGAATATATTGGTTAAGTTTTGGGGAAAAAACTCCTAAAAGGAGGGGAGAGTTGTAAACCCTGCACTTTTAAGTTAAGGAAAATTAAGAAAAGAACCGGTCAAACCGAGTAAGAAAACCGAGACGGTTTACAAACCCAATCATTTGGGAACAAGCAATTTGAAAATTTACAACTTCCGAGTGATCCAAAGGATTTATTAAACCTTGGAAAAGAAACGTAACACAAATTAGAACAGAAAAACCAAATTGGTTTAGGTGAATGAGAGTCCATAAGAACTTTAAAGTTAAGTGTGCTTGCCTGAGAGAAGTGTGAGGATGGGTGACCTTTTGGGAAGTATGATTTTTTGTAACCTGAAATTTCGGTAAAAAAATTTTATGCGAACGTGCAGCTTATCATAAATAGCTATAAATTAATATACATTTAATTATTGTAATTAATACCAATAATTTAATACCCAAACTAAGAAACACTAAGAAACCCTGAAAAGCGCCAAGAAACCCTAAGAAATGCTAAGAAACTATAAGAAACGCAAAAATACACTAAGAAACCCTAAGAAACGCTAAAAAAGTACTAAGAATCACTAAAAATGCTAAAAAAAACCCTATGAACCACTAAGAAACGCTAATAAACCCTAGGAAACGGTAAGAAATGCTAGGAAACCCTAAGAAATCCAAAAAAACACAAAGAAAGTCAAAGAAACGGTGAGAAATCTTAAATAACCATAACAAACCCAAAGAAACACTAAAAAGCCTAAAAGACGCTTAGAAACCCCAAAAAACCCTATGAAACACTAAAAAACACTAAAAATGCTAAGAAACCCTACAAAACGCTAAGAAATGATATAAATCCATTAGAAATGCTAAAAAAACACCCAACAAGCCCTAAAAAACCCTAAAAACCCCTTAAAAAAATGAAGAAACTTTAAAACCTGTAAGAAACCCAATAAAACCCCAAGAAACGCTAAGAAACGATAAAAAAACCCTACCAAACCCTAAGAAATGCTAATACACGCTAAGTGACGAAAATAAACCTAAAAAACACTAAAAAAACCTCAAAAAATGCTAAAAAATGCTAAGAATCGCTAAGAAACTTTAAGAAACTCAATGAAACCCTAAAAGATGCTAATAAACCATATAAAACCATAGTAAATGCTAAGAATCATTAAAAAACCCTAAGAAATCCAAAAAAATCCAAAGAAACATTAAGAACCCTTAATGAATACTAAGAAAAACAAAGAAACACTAAGAAAGCCTAAGAAACGCATAGAAACTCTAAAAAAACCTTATGAAACCCTAAGAAAAGCAAAAAAACACTAAAAAGTGCAAAGAAACCCTACCAAATGCTAAGAAATGCTAAGAAAACCTAAAAATCCCTAAAAATGCTAGGAAACCCTAAGAAATAAAGAAAACCGAGAATACCCATTAAAAAACTCTTAAAAACCGTATAAAACCCTAATAAATGCTAAGAAAACCTAAAAAATCCTAAGAAATGCTAAGAAATGATATGAAACGCTAAGAAATACTTAGAAACGCTAAGAAATTCTAATAAACCCTATAAAACGTTAAGAAATGCTAAAAACCGCTAGGAAACCCTAGAAAACTCTAAGAAACGCTGCAAAACACTAAGAAATGCTAAGAAGCTATAAGAACCGCTAAAAAATGCTAAGAAACCCCAACAAACGCTAAAAAATACTAAGAAATGCTAAGAAACCATACTAAACACTTAGAAATACTAAGAAACTCTACAAAACACTTAGAAACGCTAATAAACCCCAGGAAATGCTAAGTAACGCTAAGAAACCAAAATAGCACTAAAAAACCTCAAGAAACGTTAAGAATAATGCTAAAAATCGCTATGAAAATCTATGAAACCCTAAAATACACTAATAAATCAAAGGAAACCCTAAGAAACGGTAAAAAATGCAAGGAAACCCTAACAAATACTAAGAAACGTTAAAAAAACCTAAGAAATCCTAAAAAAACCCAAAGAAACACTAAGAACCCTTAATAAATACTAAGAAACACAAAGAAATGCTAAGAAAGCCTACGAAATGCATAGAAACTCTAAAAAAAACTATGAAATTCTAAGAAAAGCAAAGAACAATAAAAAGTCATAAGAAAACCAACCAAACGCTAAGAAATGCTAAGGAAACCTAAAAATCTCTAAAAATGCTAAGAATCCCAAAGAAACCCTAAGAAACACAAAGAAAACAAAAAAAACCCATTAAAAAACTCTTAAAAGACTTATAAAACCCTAATAAACGCTAAGAAACCCTACAAAATACAAGGAAACTCTAAAAAGTCCTAATAAATTCCATGAAATGCTAACAAATACTAAGAAACACTAATAAACCCTATAAAATCTTAAGAAACGCTAAAAACCGCTAAGAAACCTTAAAAAACCCTAGGAAACACTAAGAAACCCTAGAAAACTCTCAGAAACGCTACGAAACACTAAGAAATGCTAAGAAGCTATACGAAAAGCTAAAAAAATCTAAGAAACGGTAAGAAACCCTAAGAAATGCTAAGAAGTTATAAGAAACCCTAAGAAATGCTAAGAAATACTAAGAAACCCTACAAAACACTTAGAAACTGTAATAAACCCTAGGAAATGCTAGGTAACGCTAAGAAACCAAAAAGGCACTAAAAAACCTCAAGAAAACCTAAAAACAATACTAAGAATCGCTAAGAAACTCTATTAAACCCTAAAACAAACTAATAAGTTATAGGGAACCCTAAGAAACGGTAAAAAATGTAAGGAAACCCTAGTAAATGCTAAAAAACGTTAAAAAAAACCTAAGAAAACCTAAAAAAACCAAAGAAACACTAAGAACCCTTAATGAATACTAAGAAGCACAAAGAAACGCTAAGAAAGCCTACGAAACGCATAGAAACTCTAAAAAAACCCTAGGAAATCCTCAGAAAAGCAAAAAACACTAAAGAATTCTAAGAAACCCAACCAAATGCTAAGAAAACCTAAAAATCCCTAAAAAATGCTAAGAAGTTCAAAGAAACCCTAAGAAACACAAAGCAAATCGATTAAAAAAACTCTTAACAGCCTTATAAAACCCTAATAAACGCTAACAAACCGTACAAAATACTAGGAAACTCTAAAAAATCCTAATAAATGCCATGAAATGCTAGCAAATACTAACAAACGCTAAGAAACTCTAATAAACCCAATAAAACCTTAAGAAATGCTAAAAAATGCTAAGAAACCCTAAGAAATGCTAGGAAACTATAAGAAACCCTAAGAAATGCTAAAAAAACTATAAGAAACCCTAAGAAATGCTAAAAAAACTATAAGAAATGCAAAAAAAACACTAAGAAACACCAAGAAACGCTAAAAAAATACTAAGAAAGGCTAAGAAACACTACAAAACACTATGAAAACCCTAGGAATGGTAAGAAACGCTAAGAAACTAAAAAAACAGTAAAAAACCTCAAGAAACGCTAAGAAACCCTACCAAACACAAAAAATATTAAGCAAAACCTAGAAATCACTAAAAAATGCTAAGAAGCCCAAAGAAACCCTAAGAAACAAAGAAAACCAAAAATACCCATTAAAAAACTCTTAAAAACCCTATAAAAAGATAATAAACGCTAAGAAACCCTACAAAATCCTAAAAAATGCTATGAAACGCTAAGAAATTATATGAAACGCTAAGAAACTCTAATAAACCCTATAAAACGTTAAAAACCGCTAATAAACCCTAAGAAACGCTACAAAACCCTAAGAAATGCTAAGAAGCTATAAGAACTGCTAAAAAACCCCAAGAAACGCTAAAAAATACTAAAAAACGCTAAGAAAACCTACTAAACACTTAGAAATTCTAAGAAACCATACAAAACACTTAGAAATGCTAATAAACCCTAGGAAATGCTATGTAACACTAAGAAACCAAAATAGCACTAAAAAAACCTCAAGAAACGCTAAGAATCGCTAAGAAACTATATGAAACCCTAAAACACACTAATAAATCAATGGAAACCCTAAGAAACGATAAAAAATGTAAGGAAACCCTAGCAAATGCTAAGAAACGTTAAAAAAACCTAAGAAATCCTAAAAAACCCAAAGAGACACTAAGAACCCTTAATGAATACTAAAAAGCACAAAGAAATGCTAAGAAAGCTTATGAAATGCATAGAAACTCTAAAAAAAACCCTATGAAATTCTAAGGAAAAAAACACTAGAAAGTTCTAACAAAACCAACCAAAGGCTAAGAAATGCTAAGGAAACCTAAAAATACCTAAAACATGCTAAGAATCCTAGAGAAACACAAAGAAAACAAAAAAAACCCATTAAAAAACTCTTAAAAGACTTATAAAACCCTAATAAACACTAAGAAATCCTACAAAATACTAGAAAACTCTAAAAAATCCTAATAAATGCCATGAAATGCTAACAAATACAAAGAAACTCCAATAAACCCTATAAAACCTTAAGAAACGCTAAAAATTCTAAGAAACCCTAAGAAATGCTAGGAAACTATAAGAAATGCTAAGAAATTATAAGAAACGCAAAAAAAAACCACTAACAAACCCCAAGAAATGCTAAAAAAACTAAGAAACGCTAAGAAACACTACAAAACACTATCATAACCCTAGGAAATGCTAAAAAACGCTAATAAACTAAAAAAATAGTAAAAAAAACCTCAAGAAACGCTAAAAAAATGCTAAGAATCGCTAAGAAACGCTATGACACACTAAAACACCCCAATAAGCCCTAATAAATAATAGGAAACCGCAAGAAAGGGTAAAAAATGCTAGGAAAGCCTAGTAAATGCTAAGAAACGTTAAAAATCCCTAAGTAATCCTATAAAACCCAAAGAAACACTAAGAGCCCTTAATGAATACTAAGAAACACAAAGAAACACTAAGAAAGCCTAAGAAACGTATAGAAACTCTAAAAAAAACCTTATGAAACCCTAAGAAAAGCAAAAAAAAACACTAAAAAGTGCTAAGAAACACTACCAAATGCTAAGAAAACCTAAAAAAAACCCTAAAAATGCTAAGAAGCCCAAAGAAACCCTAAGAAACAAAGAAAACCGAAAATACTCATTAAAAAACACTTAAAACCCATATAAAACCCTAATAAATGCTAAGAAACCCTACAAAATCCTAAAAAATACTATGAAACGTTAAGAAATACTAAGAAACGCTAAGAAACTCTAATGAACCCTATAAAACCTTAAGAAATACTAAAAACCGCTAAGAAACCCCAGAAATCTCTAGGAAACGCTACAAAACCCTAAGAAATGCTAAAAAGCTATAAGAACAGCTAAAAAATGCTAAGAAACCCCAAGAAACGCTAAAAAATACTAAGAAACGCTAGGAAACCCTACTAAACACTTAGAAATTCTAAGAAACCCTACAAAACACTTAGAAACGCTAATAAACCCTAGGAAATGCTAAGTAACGCTAAGAAACCAAAATAGCACTAAAAAACCTCAAGACACGCTAAGAATAATGCTAAGAATCGCTTAAAAAATCTATGAAACCCTAAAACACACTAATAAATCAAAGGAAACCCTAAGAAACGGTAAAAAAAAATGCAAGGAAACCCTAACAAATACTAAGAAACGTTAAAAAAACCTAAGAAATCCTAAAAAAACCCAAAGAAACACTAAGAACCCTTAATAAATACTAAGAAACACAAAGAAATGCTAAGAAAGCCTACGAAATGCATAGAAACTCTAAAAAAAACTATGAAATTCTAAGAAAAGCAAAGAACAATAAAAAGTCATAAGAAAACCAACCAAACGCTAAGAAATGCTAAGGAAACCTAAAAATCCCTAAAAATGCTAAGAATCCCAAAGAAACCCTAAGAAACACAAAGAAAACAAAAAAAACCCATTAAAAAACTCTTAAAAGACTTATAAAACCCTAATAAATGCTAAGAAACCCTACAAAATACTAGAAAACTCTAAAAAATCCTAATAAATGCCATGAAATGCTAACAAATACAAAGAAACTCCAATAAACCCTATAAAACCTTAAGAAACGCTAAAAATTCTAAGAAACCCTAAGAAATGCTAGGAAACCTAAAAATCCCTAAAAAAAATGCTAAAAAGCCCAAAGAAACCCTGAAAAACACAAGGAAAACCCATTAAAAAACTCTTAAAAACCCAAATAAACACTAATAAACCCAACAAAATCTTAAGAAACACTAAAAATATCCTAAAAAATGCAATTAAACGCTAAGAAAGCCTAAGACATAGTAAGAAACGCTAAGAAACCTTGAAAAGCGCTAAGAAACGCTAAGACATGTAAAAAATACACTAAGAAACCCCAAGAAACGCTAAAAAAAGTACTAAGAATCACTAAAAATGCTAAAAAAAAAACCCTATGAAACACTAAGAAACGCTAATAAACCCTAAGAAACGGTAAGAAATGCTAGGAAACCCCAATTAACGCTAGAAAATGCTAGGAAACCCTAAGAAATCCAAAGAAACACAAAGAAAGTCAAAGAAACGGTGAGAAATCTTAAATAACCATAACAAACCCAAAGAAACACTAAAAAGCCTAAAAGACGCTTAGAAACCCCAAAAAACCCTATGAAACACTAAAAAACACTAAAAATGCTAAGAAATACAAAACGCTAAGAAATGATATAAATCCATTAGAAATGCTAAAAAAACACCCAACAAGCCCTAAAAAAACCCTAAAACCCCCTTAAAAAAATGAAGAAACTTTAAAACCTGTAACAAACCCAATAAAATCCCAAGAAACGCTAAGAAACAGTAAAAAAAACCCTACCAAACCCTAGGAAATGCTAAGACACGCTAAGTGACGAAAAGAAACCTAGAAAACACTAAAAAAAACCTTTAAAAATGCTAAAAAATGCTAAGAATCGCTAAGAAACTTTAAGAAACTCAATGAACCCCTAAAACATGCTAATAAACCATATGAAACCATAGTAAATGCTAAAAATCGTTAAAAAACCCTAAGAAATCCAAAAAAGACCTAAAGAAACAATAAGAACCCTTAATGAATACTAAGAAACACTAAGAAAGCCTAAGAAACGCATAGAAACTCTAAAAAAATCCTTATGAAACCCTAAGAAACGCAAAAAAAAAAACACTAAAGAGTGCTAAGAAACCCTACCAAATGATAAGAAAACCTAAAAATCCCTAAAAATGCTAAGAAGCCCAAAGAAACCCTAAGAAACAAAGAAAACCGAAAATACCCATTAAAAAACACTTAAAAACCGTATAAAACCATAATAAATGCTAAGAGACCCTACAAAATCCTAAGAAATGCTATGAAACGCTAAGAAATACTAAGAAATGCTAAGAAGCTCTAATAAACCCTATAAAACCTTAAGAAATACTAACAATCGCTAAGAAACCCTAGAAAATCTCTAGGAAACGCTACAAAACCCTAAGAAATGCTAAGAAGCTATAAGAACCGCTAAAAAATGCTAAGAAACCCCAAAAAATGCTAAAAAATACTAAGAAACGCTAGGAAACCCTATTAAACACTTAGAAATGCTAAGAAACCCTACAAAACACTTAGAAACGCTAATAAATCCTGGGAAATGCTAAGTAACGCTAAGAAACCAAAATAGCACTAAAAAACCTCAAGAAACGCTAAGAATAAAGCTAAGAATCGCTAAGAAAGTCTAGGAAACCCTAAAACACACTAATAAATCAAAGGAAACCTTAAGAAACAGTAAAAAAATGCAAGGAAACCCTAGCAAATGCTAAGAAACGTTAAAAAAACCTAAGAAATCCTAAAAAAAAGCCCAAAGAAACACTAAGAACCCTTAATGAATACTAAGAGGCACAAAGGAATGCTAAGAAAGCCTAGGAAACGTATAGAAACTCTAAATAAAAATATGAAATTCTAAGAAAAGCAAAACACACAAAAAAGTTATAAGAAAACCCTAATAAATAATAGGAAACCGCAAGAAAGGGTAAAAAATGCTAGGAAAGCCTAGTAAATGTCAACTATTCAATCAAATGATATTGAGCATATTTCCCATCTCTTCTCGAGAAACAAGTGGGCTATTTCTTTGCAAAATTGTGCTCAATTTAATATGTGGCAATTCCGCCAAGATCTCTTCATTAGTTGGGAGAAGAATCCGCACGAATCGGATTTTTTGAGGAACATATCGAGAGAGAATTTGATTTGGTTAGACAATGTGTGGTTGGTAAACAAGGATCGATTTTTTAGCAAGGTACGGAATGTATCGTCAAATATTCAGTATGATTCTAAAAGATCTAGTTTTGTTCAAGTAACGGATTTTATGCTATGAAACGTTAAAAAGCCCTAAGAAATCCTATAAAACCCAAATAAACACTTAGAACCCTTAATGAATACTAAGAAACACAAAGACACACTAAGAAAGCCTAAGAAACGCATAGAAACTCTAAAAAAAAACCTTATGAAACCCTAAGAAACGCAAAAAAAATACTAAAAAGTGCTAAGAAACCCTACCAAATGCTAAAAAATGCTAAGAAATCCTAAAAATCTCTAAAAATGCTAAGAAGCCCAAAGAAACCCTAAGAAACAAAGAAAACCGAAAATACTCATTAAAAAACACTTAAAAATCGTATAAAACCCTAATAAATGCTAAGAAACCCTACAAAATCCTAAGAGATACTATGAAACGTTAAGAAATACTAAGAAACGCTAAGAAACTCTAATAAACCCTATAAAACCTTAAGAAATGCTAAAAACCGCTAAGAAACCCCAGAAATCTCTAGGAAACGCTACAAAACCCTAAGAAATGCTAAGAAGCTATAAGAACAGCTAAAAAATGCCAAGAAACCCCAAGAAACGCTAAAAAATACTAAGAAACGCTAAAAAATACTAAGAAACGCTATGAAACCCTAAAAAACGCTAATAAGCCCTAATAAATAATAGGAAACCGCAAGAAAGGGTAAAAAATGCTAGGAAAGCCTAGTAAATTCCAAGAAACATTAAAAAGCCCTAGGAAATCCTATAAAAACTAAAGAAACACTAAGAACCCTTAATGAATACTAAGAAACACAAAGAAACACTAAGAAAGCCTAAGAAATGCATAGAAACTCTAAAAAAAAACCTTATGAAACCCTAAGAAAAGCAAAAAAAAAAACACTAAAAAGTGCTAAGAAACCCTACCAAATGCTAAGAAAACCTAAAAATCACCAAAAATGCTAAGAAGCCCAATGAAACCCTAAGAAACTAAGAAAATCGAAAATACCCATTGAAAACCTCTTAAAAATCGTATAAAACCCTAATAAATGCTAAGAAACCCTATAAAATCCTAAGAAATGCTATGAAACGCTAAGAAATACTAAGAAACGCTAAGAAACTATAATAAACACTATAAAAATTTATGAAATGCTAAAAACCGCTAAGAAACCCTAGAAATCTCTAGGAAATGCTACAAAACCCTAAGAAATGCTAAGAAGCTATAAGAACCGCTAAAAAATGCAAAGAAACCCCAAGAAATGCTAAAAAATGCTAAGAAACCCCAAGAAACGCTAAAAAATACTAAGAAACCCTACAAAACACTTAGAAACACTAATAAACCCTAGGAAATGATAAGTAACCCTAGGAAATGCTAAGTAACGCTAAGAAACCAAAATAGCACTAAAAAACCTCAAGAAACGCTAAGAATAATGCTAAGAAAATCTATGAAACCCTAAAACACACTAATAAATCAAGGGAAACCCTAAGAAACGGTAAAAAAATGCAAGGAAACCCTAGCAAATGCTAAGAAACGTTAAAAAAACCTAAGAAATCCTAAAAAACCCAAAGAAACACTAAGAACCCTTAATGAATACTAAGAAGCACAAAGAAACGCTAAGAAAGCCTACGAAACGCATTGAAAGTCTAAAAAAAACTATGAAATTCTAAGAAAAGCAAAAAACACTAAAAAGTTATAAGAAAACCAACGAAACGCTAAGAAATGCTAAGGAAACCTAAAAATTCCTAAAAAATGCTAAGAATCCTAAACAAACCCTAAGAAAAACAATGAAAACAAAAAAAAATCCGTTAAAAAACTCTTAAAAAACTTATAAAACCCTAATAAACGCTAAGAAAACCTACAAAATACAAGGAAACTCTAAAAAATCCTAATAAATGCCATGAAATGATAACAAATACTAAGAAACACTAATAAATCCTATAAAACCTTAAGAAACGCTAAAAAATGCTAAGAAACCCTAAGAAATGCTAGGAAATCCTAAAGAAACCATAAGAAATGCTAGAAAACCCTACAGAAACCCTAGGAAATGCTAAGACACTATAACAAACGCAAAAAAACACTAAGAAACCCCATGAAACTCTACAAAACACTATCAAAACCCTAGGAAATGCTAAGAAATTCTAAGAAACAAAAAAAAACAGTAAAAAACCTCAAGAAACGCTGAAAAAATGCTAAGAATCGCCAAGAAACACTATAAAACCCTAAAACACGCTAATAAACCCTAATAAATAATAGGAAACCCCAAGAAAGGGTAAAAAAAAATGCTAGGAAACCCTAGTAAACGCTAAGAAACATTAAAAATCCCTAAGGAATCCTATAAAACCCAAAGAAACACTAAGAACCCTTAATGAATACTAAGAAGCACACGCTAACAAAGTCTAAGAAACGTATAGAAACTCTAAAAAAAAACCTATGAAATTCGAAGAAAAGCAAAAAAACACTAAGAAATGCTAAGAAACCCTACAAAACACTAAGAAATGCTAAGAAAACCTAAAAATCCCTAAAAAAAAATGCTAAGAAGCCCCAAGAAACCCTGAAAAACACAAGGAAAACCCATTAAAAAACTCTTAAAAACCCTAATAAACACTAAGAAACCCAACAAAATCCTAAGAAACGTAAAAAAAAATCCTAAAAAATGCAATGAAACGCTAAGAAACCCTAAGACATACTAAGAAACGCTAAGAAACCCTGAAAAGCGACAAGAAACCCTAAGAAATGCTAAGAAACTATAAGAAACGCAAAAATACACTAAGAAACCCCAAGAAACGCTAAAAAAGTACTAAGAATCACTAAAAATGCTAAAAAAAAACCCTAGGAAACGGTAAGAAATGCTAGGAAACCCCAATTAACGCTAGAAAATGCTAGGAAACCCTAAGAAATCCAAAGAAACACAAAGAAAGTCAAAGAAACGGTGAGAAATCTTAAATAACCATAACAAACCCAAAGAAATAATAAAAAGCCTAAAAGACGCTTAGAAACCCCAAAAAACCCTATGAAACACTAAAAAAAATACTAAAAATACTAAAAAAAAATGCTAACAATCGCTAAGAAACGCTATAAAACCCTAAAACACGCTAATAAGCCCTAATAAATAATAGGAAACCGCAAGAAAGGGTAAAAAATGCTAGGAAAGCCTAGTAAATTCTAAGAAACGTTAAAAAGCCCTAGGAAATCCTATAAAACCCAAAGAAACACTAAGAACCCTTAAGGAATACTAAGAAACACAATGAAACACTAAGAAAGCATAAGAAATGCATAGAAACTCTAAAAAAAAACCTTATGAAACCCTAAGAAAAGCAAAAAAAAAAAACACTAAAAAGTTCTAAGAAACCCTACCAAATGCTAAGAAAACCTAAAAATCCCCAAAAATGCTAAGAAGCCCAATGAAACCCTAAGAAACTAAGAAAATCGAAAATACCCATTGAAAAACTCTTAAAAACCGTATAAAACCCTAATAAATGCTAAGAAACCCTACAAAATCCTAAGAAATGCTATGAAACGCTAAGAAATACTAAGAAACGCTAAGAAACTATAATAAACCCTATAAAAATTTATGAAATGCTAAAAACCGCTAAGAAACCCTAGAAATCTCTAGGAAATGCTACAAAACCCTAAGAAATGCTAAGAAGCTATAGGAACCGCTAAAAAATGCTAAGAAACCCCAAGAAATGCTAAAAAATGCTAAGAAACCCCAAGAAACGCTAAAAAATACTAAGAAACCCTACAAAACACTTAGAAACACTAATAAACCCTAGGAAATGCTAAGTAACCCTAGGAAATGCTAAGTAACGCTAAGAAACCAAAATAGCACTAAAAAACCTCAAGAAACGCTAAGAATAATGCTAAGAAAATCTATGAAACCCTAAAACACACTAATAAATCAAGGGAAACCCTAAGAAACGGTAAAAAAAATGCAAGGAAACCCTAGCAAATGCTAAGAAACGTTAAAAAAACCTAAGAAATCCTAAAAAAAACCCAAAGAAACACTAAGAACCCTTAATGAATACTAAGAAGCACAAAGAAACGCTAAGAAAGCCTACGAAACGCATAGAAAGTCTAAGAAAAACTATGAAATTCTAAGAAAAGCAAAAAACACTAAAAAGTTATAAGAAAACCAACGAAACGCTAAGAAATGCTAAGGAAACCTAAAAATCCCTAAAAAATGCTAAGAATCCTAAACAAACCCTAAGAAACACAAAGAAAACAAAAAAAATCCATTAAAAAACTCTTAAAAGACTTATAAAACAATAATAAACGCTAAGAAACCCTACAAAATACAAGGAAACTCTAAAAAATCCTAATAAATGCCATGAAATGATAACAAATACTAAGAAACACTAATAAATCCTATAAAACCTTAAGAAACGCTAAAAAATGCTAAGAAACCCTAAGAAATGCTAGGAAATCCTAAAGAAACCCTAAGAAATGCTAGGAAACCCTACAGAAACCCTAGGAAATGCTAAGACACTATAACAAACGCAAAAAAACACTAAGAAACCCCAAGAAACACTACAAAACACTATCAAAACCCTAGGAAATGCTAAGAAATTCTAAGAAACAAAAAAAACAGTAAAAAACCTCAAGAAACGCTGAAAAAATGCTAAGAATCGCCAAGAAACACTATAAAACCCTAAAACACGCTAATAAACCTTAATAAATAATAGGAAACCCCAAGAAAGGGTAAAAAAAAATGCTAGGAAACCCTAGTAAACGCTAAGAAACATTAAAAATCACTAAGGAATCCTATAAAACCCAAAGAAACACTAAGAACCCTTAATGAATACTAAGAAGCACACGCTAACAAAGTCTAAGAAACGTATAGAAACTCTAAAAAAAAACCTATGAAATTCGAAGAAAAGCAAAAAAACACTAAGAAATGCTAAGAAACCCTACAAAACACTAAAAAATGCTAAGAAAACCTAAAAATCCCTAAAAAAAAATGCTTAGAAGCCCCAAGAAACCCTGAAAAACACAAGGAAAACCCAATAAAACTCTTAAAAACCCTAATAAACACTAAGAAACCCAACAAAATCCTAGAAACGCAAAAAAAAATCCTAAAAAATGCAATGAAACGCTAAGAAACCGTAAGACATACTAAGAAACGCTAAGAAACCCTGAAAACCGCCAAGAAACCCTAAGAAATGCTAAGAAACTATAAGAAACGCAAAAATACACTAAGAAACCCCAAGAAACGCTGAAAAAATGCTAAGAATCGCCAAGAAACACTATAAAACCCTAAAACACGCTAATAAACCCTAATAAATAATAGGAAACCCCAAGAAAGGGTAAAAAAAATGCTAGGAAACCCTAGTAAACGCTAAGAAACATTAAAAATCCCTAAGGAATCCTATAAAACCCAAAGAAACACTAAGAACCCTTAATGAATACTAAGAAGCACACGCTAACAAAGTCTAAGAAACTTATAGAAACTCTAAAAAAAACCTATGAAATTCGAAGAAAAGCAAAAAAAACACTAAGAAATGCTAAGAAACCATACAAAAACACTAAGAAATGCTAAGAAAACCTAAAATTCCCTAAAAAAAATGCTAAGAAGCCCCAAGAAACCCCTGAAAAACACAAGGAAAACCCATTAAAAAACTCTTAAAAACCCTAATAAACACTAAGAAACCCAACAAAATCCTAAGAAACGTAAAAAAAATCCTAAAAAATGCAATGAAACGCTAAGAAACCCTGAAAAGCGCCAAGAAACCCTAAGAAATGCTAAGAAACTATAAGAAACGCAAAAATACACTAAGAAACCCCAAGAAAACGCTAAAAAAGTACTAAGAATCACTAAAAAATGCTAAAAAAAACCCTAGGAAACGGTAAGAAATGCTAGGAAACCCCAATTAACGCTAGAAAATGCTAGGAAACCCTAAGAAATCCAAAGAAACACAAAGAAAGTCAAAGAAACGGTGAGAAATCTTAAATAACCATAACAAACCCAAAGAAATAATAAAAAGCCTAAAAGACGCTTAGAAACCCGAAAAAACCCTATGAAACACTAAAAAAAATACTAAAAATACTAAAAAAAAAATGCTAAGAATCGCTAAGAAACGCTATGAAACCCTAAAACACGCTAATAAGCCCTAATAAATAATAGGAAACCGCAAGAAAGGGTAAAAAATGCTAGGAAAGCCTAGTAAATTCTAAGAAACGTTAAAAAGCCCCTAGGAAATCCTATAAAACCCAAAGAAACACTAAGAACCCTTAAGGAATACTAAGAAACACAAAGAAACACTAAGAAAGCCTAAGAAATGCATAGAAACTCTAAAAAAAAAACCTTATGAAACCCTAAGAAAAGCAAAAAAAAAACACTAAAAAGTGCTAAGAAACCCTACCAAATGCTAAGAAAACCTAAAAATCCCCAAAAATGCTAAGAAGCCCAATGAAAACCCTAAGAAACTAAGAAAATCGAAAATACCCATTGAAAACCTCTTAAAAAATCGTATAAAACCCTAATAAATGCTAAGAAACCCTACAAAATCCTAAGAAATGCTATGAAACGCTAAGAAATACTAAGAAACGCTAAGAAACTATAATAAACACTATAAAAATTTATGAAATGCTAAAAAACCGCTAAGAAACCCTAGAAATCTCTAGGAAATGCTACAAAACCCTAAGAAATGCTAAGAAGCT
>CM057762.1:10901454-10908954 GCA_030064425.1 Trapa bicornis | reverse complement strand
TCAGGTCTTTTTCCTCTGATATTTTCATATGGGTTAGGCTTGGAGGAAGGATTTTCGGGTTAGTAAAGATCTTTGGGCTATGGTTAGAGCGTCTTGAGTCGAGTCCTGCCTTCCCGATTTCCTCTATGGGGAGAGCAAGCGGAGGCTAGAACAATACACCAACAATAAGATCTTTTCTTTAGGGTAATGGCTTCCTTGGAGCTTATAGAGAAAAAAGTCTTTGTAGCTTATAGGAAGAAAAGTAGTTGGAGCTTATAAGAAGGGAAGTAGTAAAGTCAGAATTAGTGAAAGGGGCTAAAGAGAGGGTAAATAGAGAGCTGGTTGGAGTCCGTGGCCCATAGGAGAATGGGCCACTCCCTCCAACCAGCACTCTTGCTCTCTATCCTGTCTTTTTTCCCGTTTCATAAATGGGTATGACCCCGATATCAATTCAATCTGAGTTTTGAGTTCCCTACTGCAAACAAGGGCCACTAACAAACCATAGGATAAGGCCATCTGAGTTTTGAGTTCCCTACAGCAAAAAAGGGCCACTAACAACCCAAGGGATAAGCCACCCACCTGAGGAAGTAGTCATTTCAAGTTCCTAGCCTCAAATGGGTGCAACTAACCTGAGCTAGCTAGATCAGTTTGGCAGGTTGTGGGCTACCAACCGTTTACAGCTAGCTCAAAGTAGGTCTTATCTCTATAAGATCAGATCGTATTATTTGTTTTCCCAACTGAGGAAGTCATTTCAAGTTCCTAGCCTCAAATAGGGACAAAGAGTCATTACCCGGCAGATTCGATCTTATTGTTGGTGTATTTTTCTAGCCTCCGCTTGCTCGAGAGCAAGCCTACGGTCGCCCCGGAGCTTGCTGGGCGCACTTGTGGTTTGAGAAGCCGTAGTTTGCACTAGCGCGCGTAGGCAGCCAGCAAGCGGAGGTGCTGAAAGCCGGAGCGCGCGTCTCTATACGTTGTTGTTTTCGTAGTTTGCTAGCGCGCTCTTTCTCGCCTCCGCTTGCTTTCTTGCTCGCTCCGGTCTCATCTCCGCTTGCTCCCCTTCGCTTGCGTCTGCGCTTTCTCCGTTTTCTCACTACCTTCGGCTCAAAAGAGGCTTCTTTTTTCGCCTCTTAGTGCGCTCTTGCTATAATAAAAAGGGCAACCGAAACCGTAAGTCAACACTCCAACTCGAGCTCTTAGCTGCATTAACAAGCGGTTTTACGCTTTAGATCAATCAAAACCCTCTTGAAAGCCGCATTTGAGGAGTCAAAGAAAGGTCAAAAACTCTGAAAAACCAAACAGGAAATGAAAAGTTCGAAAACACTACAGCGTGATCGATACGTCAAGTATGAGTTGTTGCTGGAACCTCTAATCCTTCCGTACCCCCATACACGGGCAACAGAGCTTGAGAGGCGTAGACGGGGTTAATCGTCCGATCTTTATCGCCCATCTCGAAATAAGAATAAGTGCAGTAAGGACAGAGTGGTGGACACAAAACCATGGTGGATTAGTTGATTCCTGCTGGGCCCCAATGCCGTACCGCCCGCGTCCTGCGCTGGGCATTTCTATTCTTTCAGTAGGGGGGAATTGGCCTCAGGAGCCGCGTTCCTAAGTGGATGAGTTTTCTAACAGGATATGGAAAAGGGTACGAGATGAGAATTTCCGCGGAATAAGCTGTTCCCATCCCTGTCCAGTAGGGATCCTATAGAAAGAATAAGGATCTTGTTTTGAGTGGGAGTAGTAGCAACTCGAAAGGCGCATTGGTCGGAAAGAAGTCGTCAAATCAAATAGGAAAAGCCATTTGGAAGACGAAATGACTAATAAAGAAGGCAATCGGGCTTCTGTCAACTGTAGTACAAGAAGGCGGACATTACTCCGGTAAATCGGGTTTAGCAATCCGACACTGCTGCAGTGCCGGGACGGGTGTTGTGGTCCTGTCCCCTGAATCCACTCGCTGCGATACTCCAACAACGCGAGACGAGATTCTTGAACATCGGCAAGCCTACGAAGAAGGCCAAACTGGGTGACATTTCTTAAAGGGCTCACTTTTTTTTGGTATTTGGGAGGCTTTATTCACAGGTTCTGGTCGATGGGCTTTCTCCCTCTCCCTCCTCCTGTGACCTCCTCCCTCTTTAAAGCAGGCACCCCAGACTCTATTTCATTCTTAAATAGCTGGGGCGTCGAGTCGGTCGGTGTCCTGACGGGATCGGTATAGGGTATTTCATCCCTCTCCCTTCCCTCTCTGTTAAGGTAGACCTTTCACTCTATTCATTGCATGAATAGGCCGGTCGCTTAACTCAGTAACAACAACTTCAGGACAGGAATGGAATCCCTTCGGGAAACTCCAACTTCCTCTTGGTCTCTCCCTCCCTTTTCCGGTAAGGATTTTGATTTTCCTAACTCAGGGTCTCCCGCTCCTGTTTCAGAGGAAAGCCAGCCCCAAAGGGCTGGCTTCCTTAGTTGTCTGTTCCTGCTTTACTTTAAAGGTTTGACTCTTTGAATCGTATCCTCAGGGATTGCGAGCGGAGTTGGACAACAAATACCAAAATCAAGTCCCCTTTAAGAATACCCAGGTGGTGGACCAAAGCTGAGTTTGGCCCTCGTTTAGACGAATCGGTCCGGATTAAGCTGCTGTTAAGGGGCCCCTCTCAGGATCTAAGGGCCCCATAAGAAGAGCATCGTGCGAGCTAGGCTAGCTAGCGTTTCAAGCGCAGCAAGCAGCGGAGGCCCAGAAAGGGCAGACCGCACTAATGCAAAACAGCCGCTAGCACAAGCCTACGGGTCTTTGCCCATTGAAGGGGCCTTTAAGGCCGTGCGCAGGGTGTCCGGGGCTTCCCTCTCTTTTCCGGTCGTTGGGAAGGGCTTGACTCTAAGGAAATGGTCGAGGGGCTTTCTCCCTCTCCCTTCACCTTAGTCCCTTCCCTGTGTTAAGGAGGAGCCTGACCCTATTTCATTCTTCAATAGTCGGCTCGGGTCCTGACGGGATCGGTCGATGGGCTTTCTCCCTCTCCCTTCCCCTGTGACCCGGACTCCAGGGTAACCGCTATTCTATTCATTGCATGAATAGGCGGCTCAGTTTCACTGCCTTCCTTCCCGCTTGCTTACCGAACCTAAGGCCCCCTCGTTCCCTTCGGGTTCAAGTGCGCTCTTTCTCCCCCCAAAGCCCTAACTAACTTACTTATGCCGGAACCGGAACCTTGCCAAGCCGAAGTCCTCACTCAACTGGTCCGAACTAACTTACTTAACCCCGGAACCGGAACTGCGAGCGGGCCTCCGTCAAAGGCTTACCGCTTTCCCGCGAAACAGCAGCTAGCTCAAGCGAGAGAGAAAGACCGCTCGGCAGCGGGAGGACTTTACTGCCGTTTTTACGGGGTCAGAGAGGCTCCCCGCTGACGCTCGTAGCTGCATTAACAAGACGAGCAAGCCAGGAAAGCAGCTAGCTCTCGGGGCTGCATTAACAAGACGCGGCATCCCTTAACTCTTCCCTCGCCGCCCTCGGGCACTATCGGAATACCAAGGGGTTAAGCTAGCTACGGAACTCAGAGCCGGAACCAGCAACTGAAAGTCCGAACTAACTTGACTCCGGAACTAACTTACTTATACCGCGAGCAAACTCAGGGCAGCATTCAGTCCTCGCTAACTTGATTCCGGGAAAGCGGATAGCTCGGCGTTTAGCTCAAGAACTCGTTAGCTCAGGAAAGAAAGCCAGCCCTGCAATCCCGTTAGTGTCAGGGTCGATCCATAAAGGGCAGCAAAAACGGAGGAAAGAAAGACCGTCACTCTTAACGAGAAAACTCAGGAACGCATTCAGTCCTCGCTCAAGCCGGGAAAGCAGCTAGCTCTCTGGGACTATAGAGAATAACGAAGGGTTAATCCGGGTCTGAAGTAAACTGCATTAACTCTTTCGCTCATAAAAGGTCTGTCTCGGCTTATTCCATTCCGATCGGTTCCCCTCCCGGGTCACCTCTCTCAGCATAGTCAAGTCAACAGCTGCATTCCCGCTCGGTGTCCTCCCTACTTTCCGAAACCTGAGGAAGATTCCCTTTTCGCTTTGAGTTACAGGGTAAATCCAGAAAATCAACAAGACCAAGTCCGAACTCAACTGCAGCTCAGAACCGGAAGTCCGAACTAAGAACTACCGCAAGTCTTCAATAACTTACTTGTGAGTCAAGACTAACTTGACTGCTGCCCTAGCTCCTCAGCTCCAACTGACGCTCGTAGCTGCATTAACAAGACGATCAATGCTTTAAAGACTCATAGGAATAAGAAAAGAGAGATAAGGCTTTTCACTCGGGAACTCCAACTCGAGGTCTTAACTCAACTGCTGCATTAACTCTTTAGCTCAGGAAAGAACCGAAAGTCCTTCCATCCCGCTCGGTGTCGTACGCTTGCTCTCCGGCAAGCTACGTGGAGGAAGGACCCGGAGCGCGCGTCTGCAATCTGAGCTTTCTCTTAAACAAAGTGCGCAGTTTCTATAAAAAATCGGGCAACCTTAAGTCTTAACTCAACTGCTGCTCGAGCTTATAGCGGAGGAAGTTTAGCTCAGGAACTGCCTTTAGCTCAGGAACTCAAAGTCTTCACTCAACTGCTGCTTTCACTCCTCCGCTCAGTAAATTCCTGCAATCCCGTTCGTGCTCCTGGATCACTCACTCCCGCTCAAAGGAAGGTTTCCCTCTTAGTTACGGGGTAAATCCTATAAGGGCAGCCCTAAAGGTCGGAACTAACTTGACTCCCTAACTCATGAAGTCCTCACTCAACTGCTCCGGAACTCCTAGCTGCATCCTTCAAATCTGCCCTATCCACTCTGAGGGACTATTGGTAAGACCTAAGGCTTCATCGAGGTCAAGACTAACTTGACTGCTCTTTCCTTCCCGCTTGCTTACCGAACCTAAGGCGCCCTCCCTGCTTTCAGCGCAAAAAAGCACTTTTTCTCTTTTAGTTAGAGGGTCGATCCAGCCCTAACTCGGGAAGTCTTCACTCAACTCCTGCATTAACAACTATCTTTGTCCTTTAAATCCATCCAAGATCTCTTCAAAGACTCATACATAGGAATAGATAAAGAAAAGTGAGGGTCTGAACTACTCTTTCCCGATCAGCTCTAATGGACTATGGGGAAGCAAGCGTAGGCTCTCATGCCGGAGCGCGCTAGCAACACAAAAAGAACTCCTAGCGAACGAGAAAAGGTAGAGCGCAGACGCTCTCGAGAAAAGGGAGAGCGCAGACGCGAACGAAGCGGACTCTATACGCGCGCACTAGCGCGCGGAGGCTTGAGAGCCAGCGAGAAAACGGAGCGCGCACTAGCGCGCTCTTTCGAGCCTCCGCTTGCTCTTTGGCGCGCTTCGTCCTTCGGACCCTACGCTTGCTCTTTGGCGCGCTTCGGGTCCTTTCGGACCGGAGCTTGCTCTTTGGCGCGCTTCGGGTCCTTTCGGACCGGAGCTTGCTCTTTGGCGCGCTTCGGGTCCTTTCGGACCGGAGCTTGCTCTTTGGCGCGCTTCGGGTCCTTTCGGACCGGAGCTTGCTGGGGAGGAACGACCCGGAGCGAGCAAGAGAGCAAGCGGAGGTCCGGAACGACCCTACGCGAGCAAGAGAGCAAGCGGAGGGGAGGAACGACCCTACGCGAGCAAGAGAGCAAGCGGAGGTCCGGAACGACCCTACGCGAGCAAGAGAGCAAGCGGAGGCTCGAAAGAGCGCGCTAGTGCGCGCGTATAGAGTCCGCATTGCTTGCTGCTCCGGCTTTCGAGCCAGCAAGCGTAGGCGCTGGAAGCGAAGCGCGCCAAAGAGCAAGCTCCGGGGAGGAAGGACCGTAGGCTTGCTCTCTGGCAAGCGTAGGCTTGAGAGAGAAAGCCGGAGCGCGCCGATTCTTTTCTTGCTAGCGCGCGTAGGCTCGAAGAGTTCGCTTGCTGCTACGGCTTGAGAGCCAGCAAGCGTAGGCGCTGGAAGCGAAGCGCGCCAAAGAGCAAGCGGAGGCTCGAAAGAGCGCGCTAGTGCGCGCTCCGTTTTCTCGCTTGCTGCTACGGCTTGAGAGCCAGCAAGCGTAGGCGCTGGAAGCGAAGCGCGCCAAAGAGCAAGCGGAGGCTCGAAAGAGCGCGCTAGTGCGCGCTCCGTTTTCTCGCTTGCTGCTACGGCTTTCGAGCCAGCAAGCGGAGGCTCGAAAGCCGGAGCGCGCTAGTGCGCGCTCCGTTTTCTCGCTTGCTGCTACGGCTTGAGAGCCAGCAAGCGTAGGCGCTGGAAGCGAAGCGCGCCAAAGAGCAAGCGGAGGCTCGAAAGAGCGCGCTAGTGCGCGCTCCGTTTTCTCGCTTGCTGCTACGGCTTTCGAGCCAGCAAGCGGAGGCTCGAAAGCCGGAGCGCGCTAGTGCGCGCTCCGTTTTCTCGCTTGCTGCTACGGCTTGAGAGCCAGCAAGCGTAGGCGCTGGAAGCGAAGCGCGCCAAAGAGCAAGCGGAGGCTCGAAAGAGCGCGCTAGTGCGCGCTCCGTTTTCTCGCTTGCTGCTACGGCTTTCGAGCCAGCAAGCGGAGGCTCGAAAGCCGGAGCGCGCTAGTGCGCGCTCCGTTTTCTCGCTTGCTCTCTGGCTCGCTTCGGGTCCTTTCGGACCTTCGCTTGCTCTCTGGCGCGCGTAGGGTCGGTCGTTCCGGACCGGACCTGAACTTGAAGGTCCGGAAGGACCGTAGGCTTGCTCTCTGGCAAGCGTAGGCTTGAAAGCCGGAGCGCGCTAGCAACAAAACAAGAATCCGCGCGCGTAGGCTCGATAGAGTTCGCTTGCTCCACGTAGCTTGCCAGAGAGCAAGCGTACGGTCGGTCGTTCCTCCCCTCCCCTTCACTTGCTTGCTTTCTTTTTTCAGATTTTTCCATTCCGGAGTTTCATTTTTGAATGAAGTTACACGACACAGTTTTTATTACTATTATTTAATAAAAGAGTTGCCATATCTCGAGTTTGGGGTCTGTTGATTCGGAATCACGCTCTGTAGGATTTGAACCTACGACATCGGGTTTTGGAGACCCACGTTCTACCGAACTGAACTAAGAGCGCTTTCTTATCACAGTAGATAGGATTGTAAAGAAAAGGATTCTTTTTGTACCCCCAATACATCTTGCATACATATAGTATCAAACAATTAAAGAAGATTTTTTATGTCCAATTTGAATCGATCTCAATGGAACCCTCCTGACTGCCCAGAGGAGAAGGTTTAGGTAGGGATGAAAGAATTGGAACCCGTGACATTTTTTACCCAAAACAAAGGCGCTACCAAGCGAGAAAACTACAAGCGCGCGTCGTCTTTGAGAGCCAGCAAGCTACGGGGAGACCCTACACGCGCTAGCAAAGGTAGAAAACAAGAAGACGCGCGCGTAGGCTTTCAGCACCTACGCTTGCTTGCTCGCTCTGGCTTTCGAGCCCTAGCTTGCTGGGGAAGAACGACCCGGAGCGAGCAAGAGAGCAAGCAGAGGCTTGAAAGCCGGAGCGCGCGTCGTCTTTTGTCGCTAGCGCGCGTAGGCTCGATAGAGTTCGCTTGCTCCCCTACGCTTGCTC
>CM057762.1:10896454-10898954 GCA_030064425.1 Trapa bicornis | reverse complement strand
CAAACAGACGAACAGTTCGCCGGTCGGGCTTACTTATTCTGTAGGGGGTTGCCTCTTCTTAGTAGACCCTTTTTGTAATCCCCTTATGTTTAGGAGAGGAAAGACGAGCAAGCGTAGGCGCTGGAAGCCGGAGCGAGCCAGAGAGCAAGCTAGGGCTCGAAAGCCTACGCTTGCTGGCTCGAAAGCCGGAGCAGCAAGCAATGCGGACTCTATACGCGCGCACTAGCGCGCTCTTTCGAGCCTCCGCTTGCTCTCTTGCTCGCGTAGGGTCGTTCCGGACCTCCGCTTGCTCTCTTGCTCGCGTAGGGTCGTTCCGGACCTCCGCTTGCTCTCTTGCTCGCGTAGGGTCGTTCCTCCCCAGCAAGCGGAGGCGCTGGAAGCGAAGCGCGCCAAAGAGCAAGCTCCGGTCCGAAAGGACCCGAAGCGCGCCAAAGAGCAAGCGTAGGCGCTGGAAGCGAAGCGCGCCAAAGAGCAAGCTCCGGTCCGAAAGGACCCGAAGCGCGCCAAAGAGCAAGCGGAGGCTCGAAAGAGCGCGCTAGTGCGCGCTCCGTTTTCTCGCTGGCTCTCAAGCCTCCGCGCGCTAGTGCGCGCGTATAGAGTCCGCTTCGTTCGCGTCTGCGCTCTTATAAACGCCGCGCGCTCAGGAAGGGTCTTTTTCACTTCTGAAGTGCGCGAATACTACCTTTTCTCGAGAGCGTCTGCGCTCAGCAAGCTCCGGCTCTCAAGCCTCCGCGCGCTAGTGCGCGCGTATAGAGTCCGCATCGCTCCCCTTCGCTTTTTTGCTCCACGTAGCTTGCTCAGAGAGCAAGCGTACGGTCTCCCCTCCGCTTGCTGGCTCGAAAACGTAAATCTCGCTAGCTAGCGCGCTTTCCGTTTTCTCGCTTGCTCCTATCTTTCAATCAAATAAGAAAGCTCCGGTCCTTCGCCACTACTAAGATTGATTTCTCTTCGACAGTACGCCATCTCCCCTTCTTTCCCTTTCCCCAAAAAAGACCTTGTTCCGAGCAACTCCGCTCAATCAACATGGAAATTCTATTTCGAACTAGTTGGCTATCCGATGGTTTAGTATAAAGTAAACTGACCGGAGTAAGAACCAGCAAGCGGAGGCTCGAAAGAAAGCCGGAGCGCGCAAGAGAGCAAGCGGAGGGGAGACCCGGAGCGAGCAAGCGAGAAAACGTAGAGCGCGCTAGCGAACGAGAAAACTACGCGCGCACTAGCGCGCGGAGGCTTTCGAGCCGTAGCTTGCTGCGTAGGCTTTCTCGCCGGAGCTTGCTACCGAGCGAGAAAACGGAGCGCGCACTAGCGCGCTCCGGCTTTCGAGCCTCCGCTTGCTGGGCGCAGACGCTCTCGAGAAAAGGTAGAGCGCACTAGCGACAAAAAAAAGAGTAGGCTTGAGAGCCTGCAATGCGGACTCTATACGTATGCGCGCAGACGCTCTCGAGAAAACGGAGAGCGCAGACGCTCTCGAGAAAAGGTAGTATGAGCGCAGACGCTCTCGAGAAAAGGGAGAGCGCAGACGCGAACGAAGCGGACTCTATACGCGCGCACTAGCGCGCGGAGGCTTGAGAGCCAGCGAGAAAACGGAGCGCGCACTAGCGCGCTCTTTCGAGCCTCCGCTTGCTCTTTGGCGCGCTTCGCTTCCAGCGCCTACGCTTGCTCTTTGGCGCGCTTCGGGTCCTTTCGGACCGGAGCTTGCTCTTTGGCGCGCTTCGCTTCCAGCGCCTACGCTTGCTGGGGAGGAACGACCCGGAGCGAGCAAGAGAGCAAGCGGAGGTCCGGAACGACCCTACGCGAGCAAGAGAGCAAGCTCCGGTCCGGAACGACCCTACGCGAGCAAGAGAGCAAGCTCCGGTCCGGAACGACCCTACGCGAGCAAGAGAGCAAGCGGAGGTCCGGAACGACCCTACGCGAGCAAGAGAGCAAGCTCCGGTCCGGAACGACCCTACGCGAGCAAGAGAGCAAGCGGAGGCTCGAAAGAGCGCGCTAGTGCGCGCGTATAGAGTCCGCATTGCTTGCTGCTCCGGCTTTCGAGCCAGCAAGCGTAGGCGCTGGAAGCGAAGCGCGCCAAAGAGCAAGCTCCGGGGAGGAAGGACCGTAGGCTTGCTCTCTGGCAAGCGTAGGCTTTCGATAGAAAGCCGGAGCGCGCCGATTCTTTTCTTGCTAGCGCGCGTAGGCTCGAAGAGTTCGCTTGCTGCTACGGCTTGAGAGCCAGCAAGCGTAGGCGCTGGAAGCGAAGCGCGCCAAAGAGCAAGCGGAGGCTCGAAAGAGCGCGCTAGTGCGCGCTCCGTTTTCTCGCTTGCTGCTACGGCTTGAGAGCCAGCAAGCGTAGGCGCTGGAAGCGAAGCGCGCCAAAGAGCAAGCGGAGGCTCGAAAGAGCGCGCTAGTGCGCGCTCCGTTTTCTCGCTTGCTGCTACGGCTTTCGAGCCAGCAAGCGGAGGCTCGAAAGCCGGAGCGCGCTAGTGCGCGCTCCGTTTTCTCGCTTGCTCTCTGGCTCGCTTCG
>CM057762.1:10883954-10886454 GCA_030064425.1 Trapa bicornis | reverse complement strand
GCGCTTTCCGTTTTCGAGCTCCTCTTTCATGTGGAATCGTTTTAGATCGTACCCAACTCCACTTTCAACTGTGAGATAGTTGCTTGCTTTATGAGACTGAAACCTTCTTTCTTCGATCGATCGGAATACAAATAAGATCAAAAAGGCCATCATTGGGGCAAACAATGCAATAGCTTCGGTTAGAGCAAAGCCCAAAATGGCATAACCAAATGATTGTTTAGCCAATGATGGATTTCGCGCCACGGAATGAATCAAAGAACTGAAGACGTTTCCAATACCGACAGCAGCTCCCGCTGAAGCAATTGTAGCAGCTCCGGCACCCATTGATTTTGCACCTTCTAACATCAAAACTTTAGAATTATCGTCACGCTTTTAATGATTTCATGTTATGGATTCCTTGTCGATCCTTTCCACCCAAAAAAGGGGTCCTGTCCTCGAGACGACTCAAACTACAACCGATATTTCACTAACCAATTAATTAACCCCAAGCAAGCGGAGGGGAGACCCGGAGCGAGCAAGAGAGCAAGCGGAGGCTAGACCGGAGCGAGCAAGCGAGAAAACGGAGAAAGCGCAGACGCGCGCGTAGGCGTGAGAGCCAGCAAGCGAAGGTCCGGAACGACCCGGAGCGCGCGTCATCTTGTTTTGTTGCTAGCGCGCGGAGGCTTTCTATCGAAAGCCGTAGCTTGCTGGCTCTCATAGAATAGAAAGCCGGAGCAGCAAGCGAGAAAACGTAGAGCGCAGACGCGCTTGTAGTTTTCGAGCCGTAGCTTGCTAGCAACCGAGAAAACAACAAGTACGCTAGCGCGTGTAGGGTATACCCAGCAAGCGGAGGCGAGCAAGCCGTAGCGAGCAAGAGAGCAAGCGTAGGCTCTCAAGCCGGAGCGCGCTAGCAACAAAACAAGAAGACGCGCGCGTAGGCTTTCTATCTCAAGCCGTAGCTTGCTTGCTCGCGTAGGGTCCTTTCGGACCGGAGCTCGCTGGCTCTCAAGCCGTAGCGCGCGTCTGCGCGCTCCGTTTTCTCGCTTGCTCCCCGGAGCTTGCTTTCTCGTTCGCTAGCTAGCTTGTAGTTTTCGAGCTTGGCATCTTTCTCTTAGACTCCGCTTTCCCTCTTTTTTCTCTATTCCATTTTCTCTATTCTTTTTTTTATTTCCATCTCGTCCTTCGGACCCTCGTTCCTTTTCTCTTGGGCATTTCACTTGGAATGCAGTGCATTCTTTTCGATCTTGTATCCTAGCAAGCGTAGGCTAGAACGGAGCGAGCAAGAGAGCAAGCGGAGGGGAGCGGGAAAACGTAGTTTTCTCGCTTGCTGCTCCGGCTTGAGAGCCAGCAAGCGTAGGTGCTGAAAGCCGGAGCGCGCCAAAGAGCAAGCTCCGGGTCCGAAGGACGAAGCGCGCCAAAGAGCAAGCTCCGGGGAGGAAGGACCGTAGGCTTGCTCTCTGGCAAGCGTAGGCTTGAGATAGAAAGCCGGAGCGCGCCGATTCTTTTCTTGCTAGCGCGCGTAGGCTCGAAGAGTTCGCTTGCTGCTACGGCTTGAGAGCCAGCAAGCGTAGGCTCGAAAGCCGGAGCGCGCTAGTGCGCGCGTAGTTTTCTCGCTTGCTCTCTGGCTCGCTTCGCTTCCAGCGCCTCTGCTTGCTGGCTCTCAAGCCTACTACGCGCGCTAGCGCGCTTTCCGTTTTCGAGCTTGCTTCGCATAGGCTACACACGGTGCGGTACACTGAACACCAAGCCAATCTCGACGAAGCTTATTCAGCTAATCCGAAGATTAGACACAAATGGAAGAATGAACACAACCAACATCTCTTCATTGTTCCAGTCACCACAAGATCACTACTCCAAGAAAGTAGTAGAATTGATATCCCCCGACGTTGGGATCTAAGCCTAAATTCAAGCCAAATTCGAAACATGTTCACTTATGTTATAAGAACATAGTTGCTAGAAGAATGGCAGACGAAATTGTCTTCGGTACAAGCTCGAAAACAACAAGCGCGCTAGCTAGCAAAGCGGACTCTATACAAGCGCGCTAGCGAACGAGAAAACGTAGAGCGCGCTTGTAGTTTGAGAGCCAGCAAGCAGAGGCGCTGGAAGCGGGGAGACCCGTAGCGCGCTAGCAAAGGTAGAAAACAACAAGACGCGCGCTTCGGCTTTCTATCTCAAGCCTACGCTTGCCAGAGAGCAAGCCTACGGTCCTTCCGGACCTTCAAGTGAAGGGGAGGTCCGGAACGACCGACCCTACGCGCGCCAGAGAGCAAGCGAAGGTCCGAAAGGACCCGAAGCGAGCCAGAGAGCAAGCGAGAAAACGGAGCGCGCACTAGCGCGCTCCGGCTTTCGAGCCTCCGCTTGCTGGCTCGAAAGCCGTAGCAGCAAGCGAGAAAACGGAGCGCGCACTAGCGCGCTCTTTCGAGCCTCCGCTTGCTCTTTGGCGCGCTTCGCTTCCAGCGCCTACGCTTGCTGGCTCTCAAGCCGTAGCAGCAAGCGAGAAAACGGAGCGCGCACTAGCGCG